>CM053622.1:577164588-577193522 GCA_028646595.1 Phalanger gymnotis
GAAGCAAAATATAGTTAGTCTTTCACAACATGAGTATTGTGGAAGGGTTATACATAATGATATGCATGGGGCCCATGTTGAATTGCTTGACTTCTTAGGGAGGGTGGATGGGAAGGGAACAGGGGAGAGAGGAAGGGAAAGGGGGATGGGAGGGAAATGGGGCGACGGAGGGGAGGGCAGACTGGGGAACAGGGCAACCAGAATGTACGCCATCTTGGAGTGGGGGGGGAGGAAATGGGGAGAAAATTTGTAATTCAAACGCCTGTGAAAATCAATGCTGAAAACCAAACACGTCAAAAATAAATTTAAAAAAAAAAATTAAACTAGGGGAATAACAACAGAAACTTTTATGTAAGATCATGTGTGCTTATATGCACATTTATAATAAATCTGTAGAGGTTTAAGAGAATAATATGTAATAAGAATCCAAAAAAACATTCATCAGTAGGATGATATTATGTTTATGTTTTATGTTGGAAAGTAGAAAAAAAAAAACCCGATGAAATTGAGGTGGGAAGGTGAGTAAATAGACTTCGTTTAAAAGAAATAGAGATTGGGGTATGCTATAGATGTGAAATGTTGCACATACTTTCAGATAAGGTTACTATATCATTAGTTTTACTTAACTGTTTTGCCTTGTGACAAGAGACCTCACAAGTGGGAATAATATGTAAATGTATGTAATGTAAAATCAAAATCAATTAATAAAACTGAAAGTGAAAAAAGAAACAAAAGACTAATAAGTGATGAGAACCCTATCTAAACTCTACAAGTAAAAGAGGACCTTAGCTGTCATTTAATGAAAGCCTCTTATTTTACAAATGAGGAAACTTGCCCAAAGCCACCCTGGCAGTAGTAAGTGGCAGAGCTGGACATAGAAGCATTTTTGGTTGCCATTGGCCCCATGGCTTGTGTAGCTATTGCTTTTTTTAAAAAAAAAATCTTTGATTCTTGGACTTGATTTTTCTTTTTTCTCCCAAGTTTTTCTTTTCTTGATCCTGATGGTGTTTGTGGCATATTCCTTGGAAATACCAGGATCCTAGTTAGAAGTGAGATACTTTATCTTTCTTACATCTGTATCTTTGACCTTTGGCAGCCTGCAGAGAGGTAATAGTGGACTGATTCTACTCAGCTGACCAGATACAGTAAAAATAATAGGGAATGCCTGCAAGACTGATCAAGGTCATTAAGGTATTTAATATAAGATAATCAGTAGGCTAAGCAGAATTTACCCAAGCATTGATGGTGCCCCGTCAGTACCTAGGAAATGAAATTCAGTTTGGCAAAGAGGTCTGCTTCTAGTAATTACTTAAAGAAATGATAGGGAACTTGAGAGTTGGGGTTAAACAACTGTATTATTCCTTTTTATGTGATGTCCCTTGTACCTGTCCAGCAATTCGCAATTTTTTGTACTTTTGTTCACCTTCTTTCCTGTGTCTGAAACATCTTCCTCTTCTTTCTGAGTTTTGAAATCCCATCCCTCTTCCAAGGTCCATATCAAATGCTACTCCACTTTGAAGATTTCACTGATTTCTACCCCATTCTTTCAATTGGAAATGATCTTTCTTTCTTCCAACATGGCACTTTATACTCTTGTAAATCTATAATCCTTCAAAAGATCCATATTTTCATCCTAAGCAGAGGTTCCCAAAGTGGGAGATACTGCCCCCTTGGGGGTGCTGAAACAATCCAAGGAGGTGGTAGTAACCTTGGGTGCAATAGGGAGTGGTGGTAGGAGCATAAGGAAAGAAAAGAAGATAAGAAAATTAAAAAAAAAACTGTTCATACATATTTTATCTGTTTTGTGACAGAGTTAAAGTCATAGTGATGACATTATTTTCCAAATACACAAAACGCAAGTTATAACTTGTGGTCAAGTCACCTAACAGGTCTTGACAAGCAGGTGTAGGCAGGTGAGCATATTGTGTGTTGTCAGGAAGTCCAGCATACATCAGCAGAAATATGTGCATGTAATGACTTGTTTATAGTACGATACTATATGGTCATATGACATAATAGTGCATCATCAAAATTTCAATGCAGGAAAAGAACCCATAAATTTGCCCTAAGTTGTTAAACTTAAGATGCTTCACTTAAAAATAGAGATATTTTATGTTTTTGGAAATGATGCAAATTTCAAAAACAAAAAATTAAAGGGTTAGAGAAAGCAGATTTCCAACAGGGAGCTGAGTAATTTTTTTTTTTTTTAAAAAGGGATGGTAGACCAAATAAATTTGGAAGCCTCTGTCTTAAAGCAATATAACAAATATTTAATTTCTTCTGGTGGAAGACTCAAACTTAATAATGACCTAGACAAAATTCTTGGAATAGCATCTGACATTGTTGAATCATGTCGCCATGACCCAGTTACACTAGCTAACTTATCTCCCATGTCTATGCCTTTCTGGTGGTTGTACTTGAAATGCTTTCCTGTCTCACCTCTGTCTCTCAGAATTCTTGACTTCCTTTAAGTAAGCTCTCAAGCATCACCTTTTGCAGGAAGCCTTCCTTTCCTTGTCTCTCCTTTTGTCCCTAGCTTCTAATAATTTCCCCTGTAAGGTTAACTTGCTCCTACTTAGTGTATTTCCTGTATGTAATCTTTGTAGTATTGTGTCCTCTGTTGGAAGGTAAGTTCCTGTCCTTGAGGACAGGAAGGTTTTGCTTTTCTCTTTGCTTCCACTTTGTTTAGCATAATCATGCCTGATCTGTAAACATTCAGTAAATATTTGCTGATATTTATTGATGAGGTACCCTACTAATTGTGATCCAAAGCTCCCTATAACTTAGTAGATAGTATTTATAAGTTGTTGTGACTGAAAAAAAAATTGATAACCATCCCATAAAACAAGTCCTCATAACTTGATGACTAACCTTCTTGACATTAGCTCCTTTGAATTTAGTCTTGTCCTGGAAGAGTGCACACATCATTTGTAATTGAGGACGTACTCAAAGTCTTTCCAGCTTTGCGAGAGTTTGTGGTCTCTTGGCAGAGCCTTTTAGAATCCTTGGTCACATCCATTCAACAATGAGACAGAGGCCCAGGCTATGAATCAAGGAGTCCTGGGCTTTATTCAGATCTTGGCTGCTAACTGATTGCGCGATGCATCACTTAGCTGAAACTCTCTTAGCTTCTCATTTTGTTCCACTCTGCCTGTCATTACTGTAAACTTATTATACCGCCTCTTTGTGTATATGCCACATTTCCCTGCTAGGTTGTAAATTCCATGAGGACCGGGGGGAGGGGGGACCATGCTTTAATGATTTTTGTGGCTCATGTTGTGCTTTACACGCAATAGATGCTTGATAAATGGTTGTTGATTCTGAGAAATTCTTTAACCTTGGTAATTATTTTTGAAGAATTCTTTTTTATGTAGTGTTTATTTTATTTTACTTTTTAAAAAATTGACAGGCATTGATTTTTCTCTCCTCTCTCCCATGGTAAAAAAAAAAAAAAAGAGGGAAAAAACCCTTGTAACAAATATTCAGAGTAGAGTAGGACATATATTGGTAATATACAAAAATTTGTTCATTCTGCATCCTAGGTCTATCATCTCTCTCTCAGAAGGTAGATAGGATGCTTCATTGTTAGTCCTCTGGGATAATGGTGTTCTGGGATAATGATTAGAGTTCTTAAATCTTTTGTGGTTGTTTATCTTTATACTGTTGTTGCTGCTGTATAAAGGATTCTCTTAGTTTGTTCACTTCACTCTTTATCAGTTCATATAAGTCTTCTGAGGTTTCTCTGAAACTATCCCTTTTGACATTTCTTGTAGTTACAATAACTATATTGTATGTATATGTAACGATAGTTATATGTGTATGTAATAATACTTACTTTCACATACTATAATTTGTTTAGCCATTGCTCAATTGATGGACATTCCCTTCGTTACCATTCTTGGTCACTCTCAAAGGAGCTCCTATAAGTATATTTGTACCTATGGATCATTTTTCTCATTCTTTGATCACTGTGTAGGTATAGGCTTAGTAGTGATATTGCTGGGCCAAAGGGTAAGCACAATTTAGCGACCTTTGGGACATAGTTCCAAATTGCTTTCTGGAATAACCAAACCAATTCATAGCTCCATCATCAGTGCATTAATGTGCCAGTTTTTCTGCAACATCTTCCAACATCTGTCATTTTCCTTTTCTGGCAGCTTTGTCAATCTGATGTATGCATGGTGGAACTTCTTGGTAGTCACTGTCCAATATCCTTAAGGCAGGTGTTGTTTACCTCCTGTTATATAAATATCTTTCCAATGGAAGTCTAGTTATAAAGTATGAGGATATTATAAAGAAAATGTCCCTTTAAGAATCTATAACAAGATGAGGAAATTAGGGCAACTGATAATAGTAAAGTGAGGAATATGGAGATAAATTTTTGGAGAGTGTCCTCAATTTTGTTTTATGCCATAATGCAGGTTATTAGCAAATTATCTCTCAGGACTCTGGTTGGAATATGCTGTTTCTTTTAATAATTGTTATTAACTGTATTTTATCTTTCTAGTGAAGCTGGGGGAAAGTGGCTCAAAAAGATCATTGATGCAATTTAACATTTGCTTCAGCCAGTGTAAGAGTGTGGGCAGACAAGGTTAATGTTTTCAACCATGTTTTCTCTTCTCCTCAGTGATCTTCCCTTGCTAGGATTCTCTAAGACGACAAGCAGTGAAGTTCATGAATTTGAAGTCAAGAAATATTCTTCTATGAGCTAGTTGTAGCTCAGTGGCTGCTCGGTCAGCCATCCCAAAGAGTGATTTTACTGCTATATCACTATGAAATCAAACCACCTTTACAGTCCAGGCTTAGGCCAATTTTAGTTCTCTGCCATCAACACTCGTGCTTTCCAGCACAGCCCAAGGATATCTCATGATTCAGTGCAGACAGAGAGAAGGGCAGAAGTGCAAGACTCCTATAGGCACTTAGTAAATATTTATTGAATGACTAAATGAGTAAATTAGAATCTCCTCCAAGCTGGAATTGTCCCAGTCCCCTTTCTTCCATGCCCCTATCTTTGGCTTGCTAGCACTCCTGGTGGGGAGGAGAGTACATCTAGCAGCAGCACTCCTTGTCTGTTTTGCTCCAAAACTTTACTTGCAGCACATAATTCCCTCACTTTTCTCTACCCCACCCCCCAGCCCTGTTTTAGTTATGTATCAAAGCTCTGTAGAAAGCACAAAATGGCTAGGCAATCTAGCTGTAGGAAATAAGAAGGCTGTGGTTAAGGTTAGGAGCATCTCTAATGCCCGGAGATCCAGCTCTTGTGCAAGCTCCACATGTACCTATCTGATGTCTCTCTAATGGCTCCATTTAATACAAACACACTTATTAAATATACACTACTGGGCATAGCCCAAGCCCAATTAAGATAATGCTTCTCTAACTCATGTATCATCCCTCTGCCATAATACTCTCTCGTTGTCATAGTAGACTTTGTGGGTTGAGAAAGTACCATCAGGTTCATTGTCATCATTATCATCACTGACATTTACAAAATGCTTTAAAGTTTCCAAGTCATTTTAAATAAATTTGATCTTCACATCAACCCTGTAAGGGTAGATGCGGTTATTATTTTCATTTTACAGATGGAGAAACTGAGGTTGAGAGAAGGCAAGTGACTTGTCTAGGCTCACACAGCTAATAAGTGTCTGAGGCAGCCTTCCAACACTTCTTCCCAACTCCAAGTCTAACACTGTATCCACTGCACCCTCCAGCTGCCTAGGTTAACTACCAATTAGAAATAAGAAAGATTATTAGGGATTGAACCTCCATATCAAAAAGAAAGTACAATAATCATCAGCAAAAGAAACAGTAAAAAAAATTTCGCTGAACTCCTGTGATACATAGGGTACCATGTCAGACCTAGAGGAAGCTATGAAAGTCCTTGCTCTCAAGGAGCATAAAATTGAGGAGTTCATAGTCCTGAGGTCGTTAGATTTTTATGCTGAATGCTACTGACCCTCTCTTGTACATTTTCCCAGATGCAAATTATTTGGCCAGCCACCCCAGAAATTCAGATGTTCATTCGGGCCCTGTGAAAGCAGGAAGATAGGTGTCTTCCCGTTGCTAGGACAGGTTCATACCATACTGGTGAATAACTGAGTCATAAAGACTAATAGGTATCATATCACAGATGACAAGAATCATTTAATGGTACCTTCTATAAGAAGCTGCTTTATCTGGAAACTCTTCATTTCAGAGAACATCAGGCTAAGCTTGTTTTTCAAATGGGAAAATTTCAAGGACAAGAGCATGTTCAAAAAAACTACAAAATAGATGAAAAGACAGGGTCTTTGGATCCTCTAATTCACTAGTTTCTGAACTTTTCCCTCATTTTTCACGGACATCCATCCTCAGATTTCTTTGCCATTCTATATCTTTAATCCCAATTGCTCTTATTCTGTAGGTGTTTAAGTAAATCAGTAAGTATTTATAAAGTGCCTACTGTGTTCCAGCCAGTAAAGCAAAGTCTACATTAGGCATAGTCACACCATTTCCCACAGGGTTTTAATCATAGCCCAATGTCATTTTGTCTGGAGACTTTGATAGTCCATTAAACTTGGTAACATAGCCTTGGATAGAGCATGTTGCTGATGATTAGGGCCATTTGCTCCCACTGTTTGGGCACAGCGATCCCTAAAAATACTATTAATTTAAGCTTCTACCCTAATTACATTTCTGTTTGTTTTTTTTTTTTGTTGTTGTTCTGATGAATTCTCCATGTGGGACAGTCAGGCAGCCTTGACTTCACTTCCAACAGCTGCTAGTGTGTCTATTGTGAACTAGACAGATATATATTTATAACCTAGCCATGTCGGGGTACATCAGCTCAACCAGCAAAGCATTTGTTTAAAAGCAAGCTGGCCTCTGTACCCTTGGAATAAAATGAAAGGTGACAATTTTTCATCTGTCTAAATTCAAAATTCTCAGCCACCCTGAGCTATGTATTCCCTACACCTTATTTCTCCCTGAAATTCAGACCTGTGTTTTTAATACCAGTGTTGTCATGTGGTTGTGAGTCATAGAACAAACAGATTGTGAATCGTCAGAGAATTAAAATTCAGTGTCACTAAGAGGGCATCAGAGAGGCACTTGGTGGGTGTGAACAGGCTGCAACACGCAATAAATAAGTAACTGTGAAGAACTGGAGTAAAGGATGTGTTTAAAGAAACATGTAATAATAAAAGAAGGTAGTCTGGTTGTATGGGAAGAGCAAAGAATTACCATTGGGCAATCCTTGTGATGTCCAGGGAAAACAATCGAGGCCTCAACAATAGCTCTCCCCCCCCCCCCCCCGAATGGGGACAAAAGTCTCCTAAGATGGAAAGGCATGAGTGACTGACTTGTAATCTGCATCCATTCAAATATCCATGTGTTTACTTTGTATCCCTGGCACTCAGATGGGACATATAATAAATGCTTTATAAATGTTTATCGATTGACTGACTGATCTATGTATGTTTGCCTTTCTGTTGAGCTCTCTCTCTCTCTCTCTCTCTCTCTCTCTCTCTCTCTTTCTCTCTCTCTCTCCCCCCCTTCCCTCCTCTCCCCATTCATATGTGTGTGTGCATATATATATATATATATATATATATATATATATACACATATACAGGTATATGTATTATATATACATATATGTATATATAGGTGTGGATGGGTGTATGTGTATATTTTTTTCAATGTCTACATTGTAGGCTCCCAAAGGGTTTGATTGAGCCCATTATTTATTTTGTACAGTCCTATATATATAAAGGGTTTTTTGGGAGGCCTTTTGTATTAATGATAATGATTGTGTGATCTGAGATGATTAAAAGATTACATTTTGTTCACTAAATCAGCCACTCAAACTCAAAGTTAGGTGTTTGAGGAAGTGTGCTAATTTTATTACATTCCTAGTCTGTCATTTCATGTTAACATTTAGCCTAATTATGGTCAACTCCATTAAGAAAATGGGGACATTGCTAAGTAAGCAAAATTTAATCTTTCTTGAGTTTTTAATGCATATTACTATCTAGCATTGTCATGAACTTGAGTTGCCATTGCAGGACTGTAGGAGCTAATAGAATTCCAACAGATAGAAAACTATATTACAGAGAATTTGTGTTTTCATCTTAGTGTCTTGAAGTGAACCATGGAATTCCATACGCAATGACCTTATAATTCATAGGTAATGGATTTTTCCAAATAGGCTTTGGCTCAAAGCTTTCCATCATATAAGCCCTTAATATTCAGCTATCTTTGGAAAGATCTCAGGGTGGTATTTTCTGATGATCACTTTTGACATGGTTGGGTTGAAGGCTACTTCACCTTTTTGAAAAAAAAGAAAGTTCTATTAGGAGTCAACTAATTTCAAATAGCCCTTATTATATTTTATTCTCTTTAGATTTGAAGAAAACACTTGCTGTCTTATTGGACAATATTTTACAACGTATTGGCAAGTTGGAATCAAAGGTGGACAATCTTGTAATCAATGGCACCGGAGCAAATTCAACTAATACCACCACAACAGCTGTTCCTAGCAGCATAGCAGCATTTGAAAAAATTAGTGTAGCAGGTAAGTGTGGCCAAATGCTATTTTAACTGAGGCCAGGTTTGAACTCAGGTACTCCTGACTCCAGATGCAGTGCTTTATCCATTGTACCACCTAGCTGCCCCCCAAGATCCCTATCTTTTCTGATTATACATCTTGTCTTCCTGGTCATTATCCTCTGAACTTATTCCAGTTTTGCACATTCCTTTTTAAATGTGTTGTCTACAACTGAGCTTAATATTCAAGATATAGTCTGACCATTATAGAAGACAGTGAGACTGTCACTTTCCTTTGTTCTGGACAATATGCTTCTATTAACAGCCTAAAATTGAATGAGCTTCTATCAATGTAGTCTAAAATCAAATACGCTATTTTTGGAAAGTTATAGTATACTTTTGACTCAATGAGATTATAACCCATTTAAAACCTCTCATTGTCTTTTTTAACATGAACTGCTGTTTAAGTAAGTTTCCATACTATATTTCAGCCGATGATATTTTAAAAACCCCTCAGATACAGGGCACTACATTTACCTTGATTAAATTTCATCTTGCTAGTATTGACCCATTGTTCTAGACTGTCAAATTCTTTTTGGATACTGATACTCACATATTGCCCAACTCTGTACCATCTGTAAGTTGGATATTCCTACCATCTATGTCTAAATTCGAGTCACTCATAAAAATGTTGAATTGGACAGGGCTAAAGACAGAGGCCTGGGTATTACTGCTAGAGACCTCCTTTTAGAATGACACGGCTCCATCCCTGACATCAGCACCATAAACAATCAGCTAAATATATTTTCTTTTATCCTTTCTTGAACTGCAGGATTTTGAAATACATGGGAGTTGATTTTAGGCAAAAAGGCGCTGAGAGATTTTGTTATTGTTTTTTAAAGAACAGACACTTTATAAATATTCTTAAGGATAGGATTACAATTTCCCTATTGTGACTGTCCCTTCCAGCTCATGGCAATGCTCTAGGGCTCATGTTTACTTCTGTGGGCATCCTTGTAGTAGGCTAAGTGAGTGAGGGAAGCAACAAGTCCAATCCAAACCTGTCCCTCTAATTCCAGAGTTCAGTGCATCTAGTTAATCATAAGGAATATGTGTACAACTCTACTGGATGGTAACAGAGCCCTGAGTGAGGATAGTTTCATTTAGTTACATATTATTGTTGCTGTTTCAAAAATATATGTTTTTCATAGCCACTTTTTAAAAAATGTCATGAATTTTGCATAGATTTTAGTGAAACTCTTCCCTCCACACCCCCATTTTTTAGTTTCCTCCCCCAAAATGTCAGAACATTTGTATTTTACTTTATGTAGCTCTGTTTTGTGGGCTTATCATAGTGTTCTTTGCCTTTTTGCGAATTGTAAATTTCAACATATATTTCCAATAATCTAAGTATTCAACTAAACAAAGGTATTAAAAATAACTTTTAATTACAACACAGAGACAATGTCATCTAGGACATAAATCCTTTCTTCCCTGCGGTTTCTAACAACTTCTGTAATTAGACAAGGAAACTTCCCACTGTGTTGAGCTGCTTAAAATATGTAACACTCCCTCATCTGCCCCTCCTCCTACAGTGAAAATATTGTCAGAAAGGCCCTCAGCTTCATCAGAGTTCTCTTCTTTGAGAGTTACTGCTCTTAGCCTTCCTGCGGTCCCCTTCAGAATTATGCTTTCTGATATCTATGCATTGCTATCTTTGATAGTGATGATTTTCAAAGATCCTCATGAGATTGGTTTCTGGAGCATTGGACAGAAGAAGTAGAATACAATACTCTGGGAGTCTAATGGAAAAGAGTCTCACTTTTGGGTGATCCCATCACAATGACTCATACTTATTTAATCCATCAACAGATATTTCTTGTGTGCCTTCTGGGTACACATGGGTAGGCTAATGGCATTAGGAGAGAGATAAAAAGAAGCATTTGATATGCTTCTTTACCTCCAAAACTCTATGATCTATTTAGAGAAACAAAACATAACATAATTAAAAGACAACTAATTATGAGACACTCCATAGTTTATGGTAAGCTCTAAATGAATGCCAGAGAAGATAAGGTATTAAGGAGAATGCGATTATTTTAGCCTGGAGAAATATAGGAAAACTTCATCAAGGAGGTGAGATTTAGCTTGGATATTGAAGGATAGATAGGATTTAAGTAAGTAGTGAGCAAAGGGATAAGGGGACAGAGCATCTTAGGTCTATGTTGTACGTTGGAATACGTATGATGTGTTTGCCAAGATAAGTGAGTTGATCAGTCTGGCTGGAGCCAGATCAGAAAGGTGTGAGAAAAGTTGGTTAGACATAGAAATTGAATCCAGATTACAGAGGGTCTTGAATATTCAGTTGTCAAAGGCAGGCAGATTAGAAAAGGGAAGTAAAATTGGAGAAGAGAGAGATTGGTAATGGAAACCCCTGCTCTTTCATTCTCCTTAATATTGTCATACATTGCTTTCAAGAGCCAGATCTGGAAGAGATTGTAACAAGACAACAGGTCTGTCCATGGGCTGCTATATTTATATTTGAAAAATCTTAAAATGCTCCCAAAATTTTCAAGACACCAGGAAATGAGATTCAACTATGTCCCTTGATATCCAAAAAACCTTCTGACCAGAAGTTTCCTTTTATTCAAGTCTGTCCTGCTTCCACTTAAAAAGCCATTTCCAAAAATTTGGAACTCAAAATCTTATAAAAGTGAATGTTGAAAACTAAAAATAGATGAATAATTTTTTTAAAGGTCATTTCCTCTTATTCTTTCTTTTTGACAAGATGGAGAAAAGCAAGTCCTTCCCTTTGTATTAAAATAGTATCTAATAAAATAGGTAGGTAAAATAAAATATATAGGTAGTTATAGAGTGTTCATTTTCAATATCTTAACCACAGTAGATTATAAACTAGGGACAGAAATGGTCACCTTATAAATGTTGAATTGAATTTTGCTTCATTGAATTAGGAATTTGCCTGTCAACCATTAAAGGTATTTATTTATTAAATAAGTGCCTTGACAGTGCCATGTGCTATTAGTGTACACAAAAACCCTCTTAACAATAAAAAGAACTCAAATACCCCCTGATGCCTTATTATAGAATGGACCCTTGGTTCTCGAAAGTTCATGCCAGTGCTGGCTCTGACAGGTTCAAACAAACTGCAACTGTTCAGACAAAGTAGAACCAGCCTAGCTAAGTTCACAGAGGTTCATTTCCAGGATAGCCATATAAAGATGATTGGGGAGGGGAGGACTGCAATAACTATTTAAGCCAAACCCTGCCTAATCAGAGAGGAACTGTGACCTGCATCAAAGATGGGAACACTCACACTTCAGTGATCACTGATCTTTAGAAGAGAATAGCAATGTTGAATCTTTTTTTTTTTTTTATAGTGCATTAGGGTTTTCTGAACACTTAACATCTGTCTCCTATGCCTCTGAGACACACTTTGCAAATGAGAAACCTGAGGCTCAAAAAGACAAATCGACCTGTTCCTAATCATACAGTAAGAGTTAGAGCTGGGATTTGAATCCAGGTCTTCCTGACTCCCAAGACCAGCCCTCCTTCTATTCTGACACAGAATGACACTGTTTCTCTGGTTTGGGGGTGGGGGAAAGGCAGTTTTCCTCATGAGACATTTATGATTTAGTTTAATCTCATTGCTGTACGTCATTGGTTCTCAAACTATCGCAAAGATGTGGCAAACATTGCCCTTGAGGTGAGAAAATCCATATTTTAAGAACAGGATTACTATATTAATTGAGTGAAGTTTCTCCTCTACTTCCTTCTCTGCATTAAGACATGTGGTAATTGCTCAGAAATGTTCTTCCTGGTGTGTCTTATTGCTCACTGATGTTTCTTATTGCTTACTGTTGTGCCTTATTGCTTGCTGATGTATCTTCCTGTTGATTGCAAACTGTCTTTAAATTGTGTACTATGGCAGTGGAAGTCAGGTTTCTGAAATTTATTTTCCATGTAGTGACTCTCCCTTTTATTCCATTTATTTTAAGACCAGAAAGCTTCATTTCTAAATG
The DNA here is from genome assembly GCA_028646595.1 of Phalanger gymnotis. Lineage (NCBI taxonomy): Eukaryota > Metazoa > Chordata > Mammalia > Diprotodontia > Phalangeridae > Phalanger > Phalanger gymnotis. The sequence goes on from CM053622.1 coordinate 577,177,155, forward strand.
TCATTTATCCCAAGTCATTTTTTTTAATGCAACAATAAATATTTGAGCATATACTATCTGTAAGGCGATTTGCTGGGCACTATGGGAGATACAAAAAGTGTGTGCCTTTTGCCCTCAAGGAACATGTAGCTTAGGAGAAGGCACCCCATTTGTAGAATGAGTGGATTGTACCATATGTCCCATAAGCTCACTGGATTCTACCTTTGACATACAGCTAATGGTAGCTAGTATTTATCTGCTGCTTTTTGGTTGGCAAAGTTATATGTGTCTACTATATCATCTATTACCATACATCATCTATTATCATAGCCCTGTGAGGTAGGATTTATTATCCCCATTTGACAGATGAAGAAAATCAGGCAAACTGATCAGGGTCATATAACTTGTAAGTATCTGAAGCAGGATCCAAACTCAGGCTTTCCTGACCAAATCCCAGAACATACTGTATCTAAGTAGCTATAATAATATGAGGTAGAGTGTAAAAGTGATAAAGGAAGGCACATAGAGTTGTTATTTTAGAAGAGATTGCCCAGCTGGGCTCAAAGTACAGTTTTAGGGTTGTTTTTTTTTTGTTTGTTTGAGCTAAGCCTTCAAAGGTAGGGACATTAGATGGATGGAACCGGATAGGGAATGAGAACATGGAAGGAAGGAGAACCTTCTTCCAGGCAGAGAAAGCAAAGGCAAGAGGTGTGTGAGAGGAACAGCAAGTGGTCAGTTTGATTGGCACATAAAATGAGGAAAAGAGGAGTAGGAGAAATTGGGGTGGAAAGGGTAGATTGGAGCCCTTTTTTTTTCTTATCCTGGACTTTATCATTCTGCAAAATTTTATGTTCCTCAAGTAAACATTGGTGAATAACTACTTCAATAAAACCAAAAGGTGAATATAAATAAAATTAGTTATAGTTCTTAATGTGAGTTTGTTCTTTGGCCTCAGAATTAGGAGCAGAAAAAAAAAAGGATGAATGAGCAGTTTTTCTAGAATCCCCAAACTTTAGCCATTATTCACTATTTCTTACTCTTCAGTTTCAGTTTCTGATAGGCTAGTATAGAACTTGACATATATAAGTTATATATAACTGCTCTGTTGGGCAATTAGGTGGAAGAGCAGATAGAGTGCTGTGCCTGAAGTCAGGAAGACTTATCTTCCTGAGTTCAAATATGGCCTCAGCCACTTACTAGCTGTATGACTCTGGCCAAGCCACTTAATCCTGTGTGCCTCAGTTTATTTATCTGAAAAATGGGCTAGAGAAGGAAATGGCAAACCACTCCAGTACCTTTGCTAAGAAAATTCCAAATGTGGTCATACAGAGTCAGACATGATGGAAAAACTGAACAACCACAACCACAAAAGTATGCTGTTACCTACTTTCAAAATAACAGATTTCTGGAAAGATTGACCAAAGCGCCAACAGATGATTTCTCCCTGACAAACTCTAGCTTTTCTGTACTTAGATGGGTTCATAGAGGCCCAGGTCAGGACAGAGCTGAACCCAGAGTCATGGGTACAGTTTAGGTGCTTGATAATAAAGAATTTAAGTTTGTTGATGACAAGGACTATATTGTTTTTGTTAATTATATTCCTAACTAGTATGTGCAAGGCACAAGAGGCTTAATATTTATTGAAGTGTGATAAAAATAATAATAACTAGCATTTACCATAGCATATAACACATGCACAGCACTTTACAAATATCATTTCATCCTCACAACAACCCTGGGAGGTAGATGCTAATATGATCCTCATTTTACAGACGAGGGAACTGAGGCACATAGAGGTTATGGTTTGTCCAAAGTGACCCAAATAGTTAAATAGACCCAAATAGTGACCCAAATAAATAATCTGAAATGAGGTTTGAACTCAGGTCTTCCTGACCCCAGTTCCAGGGTTCTACCACTGTGTTACCTAGCCGACTCTAAAGATGACTTAAGCATTTAACCCTTTACTTAGGAATGTTATTCACTGTCTGAGAATTGTTCTTCTCTACTTATACTTGTAAGGTCTCTGTACAAGTGAGATGAATCTTGAAGAAGAGACAAACTTCCCTTCCTCCTCACCCCACACTTAGATGCACCTACAAACACTATCCTTTGGTCTCATTTACCACCCATAAGTGTTTCATTGGTCAACTACATAGAATGCAAGTGAGGAATGGTTGACATTGGACAGTAGCATGCTGGATGTATCAGTAGATCTAAATATGAGCATATATAAGTTATCCAGTTACAGGCTAACGTCCAACTGAGTTACTAGTTAATGTTGAATGTTCAATGTTAGCCAAAATTTAAAGGAAAATAGCATCCTTGCATTGAGTGATCTAATTTACAGGGTTAATTGGGAAACACAATCACAAAATCGAAGGTGCATTTTCAACTCAAGTGGTTGTTTTCTGGTGTTTGAGTTTAAGCTGAACATTAGGCAGCCCCTCATTTCTTGAACATTTTCTCTATGATATACCATATTTTAGTATTAGATCATCAAGCCAATGGATTTTAACTTGTATCCTGAATCTTCTCATTTATCTATCCAGTGTTTGATGGAGGAATCTATTTTGAAGAAAATGAAAACCCTATCATTATACTTATATGGAAATTCAAAATGACAAATGGCTCTGCTGAGTTCCTGGGTCACATTTAAAAGCATAATTTTCCCTCCTTTGTTTTGCTGATGGGCCTTGAAATTAAGGTGGATCTGTTTTGTTTCCTTGATTGTGTTTGTTCTTGGGCATTATCAGTTACACTAGAATAGTTCACAAAACATCTTGACCTGTTCACCTATGTAGGTTTCTGATCCATGTGATATCCCAGAGGGCTCACTTAGTGAAAGTGGAAACTTGTTGCAAAGGGATTTCCTTCCTATTAATTTTACTAAGAGACTATTTTGTTTTCTTTTAGACTCATTTCTTTTAATTTCATTCTTTCAAAGGGTTGCATTAAATGTCTTGATACTCATCAGAAGTGATTCTCTTTTGACCTCTAAGGGAAATGCGTGCCATTGTCAGGATTTTCACTTTTTGTTGTATTTTTTTTTCATAAAAAAAAGAAATTATGTCTTTACAGTGCAAGAGAAGGGACATTCAACTCTGAATCTTGTCACCAACAGGTTAATAGTTTTTGAATATTTCCAAACAGGAAGAAATTAAGGTGTACCTAGCTTGCCAACTGCTTGGTTGGCCTAAGTATGGAAGAGTTACAAGAATGAGAATTGCTGTCTCACAGCTGAAAGCAGACATCTAGAAGCCATAAAATTCAGACCAAAATTCCTAGGCAAAGTTGTCTCTGTGTTGTCTTTGTCAGACAGCTGAATAACCTAGTGTATAAGACCGCAAGGGAAGCAGTCTTGCTGTTTTTCAGTTGTGTCTGACTCTTTGTGACTCCCTTTGGTTTTTGGTTTTTTGGTAAAGATACTTGGGTGATTTGCCAATTCCTTTTCCAGCTCATTTTACAAATGAGGAAACTGAGGTGAACTGGGTTAAGTGACTTGTCCAAGGTCACACAGCTAGTAAGTGTCTGGGGTTGGATTTTAACTCAGGTCTTCCTGACTCCAGGCATGACACTATATCCACTGCACCACCTTCTGCCCAGGGACAGCTAGGGAAGCAGTCTATAGACATACTAGAACACTGAGTATAGGGACCTGATCTATCCTGACCCAAAGAAACTACTTTTGAACATACAAATCTCAAGATTTCTTCCATCATCCCACAATATGTACACACACCTATACTTGTACATATTATTATTATTATTTTTAGGAAATTCTTAAGAAAGATGAAGGGGGTTATAGTCTAATGAAGAAAAGCCTGAGTCAGCAGAAGATTAAATAAATATCTTTTTAAAAAATGACTTTAAAGTAGAGTAAATACTAAGCTATAAATGTATAATAATGAATCATATCTAAGGTAAGCTAATGAAAATACTGCAATTCACAGTTGGCCTGCATTACTGAATAGCAAGATAAAACATTCTCTAACAGGCAAGAATTGTTAGACAACACTGAAGCTGTGCTAAAGTTATCCATGATGTTCTTGTGCCCTTGTTTTGAAAAATAGTCAGAGGAATTGATTGGAGATTAAAAAATATCCTTCGTAACTAAGACCTTGATAATAGGCAAAGGAAGAGATTATTTTGAAGTGTTATGTTCATAATACTACACATATCACAGCCCAATAAGTGAGACTTAAATTAATTAGATTCTCATTCAATTCAAAAAAACATTTAAATATCTCTGTGCAAGCTTTCATGCTAGTTGCTAGAGATATAAAAGGAAGATAAAATCAAAATACTACTTGCCCTCAAGGAACTTAAATTCTCCTCCGGAGTTGGGAAAAGGAGGATGATAACAGTATACAAATATGTACATAATGCAATTGTTATAACTGGGGTGGGGGTGTGAGATTCAGAGAATGCTTTGCGGAAAATTTGACACCTGAGCTTGAAGGAAAGTAAGAATTATGAGAGAGAGGAGGGTACAGTTCATTACAGACTTGGGGAATGGTTTATGGGTGAGGGGATGCAGGGAGCAGATAAAGTACCAAGTTTGGGGCATAGTCAATATTTCAGCTTGGCTTGAAAAAGTTCATGAAAAGGGAGCTATAAAAGTGGGTAGGAGCCAAATTGTGGAAGACTTCCTTACATGTCAGGCTGATGAGTTTCTCATTTTTCTGGAGGCAATGGGAAGTCACTTAAGACTTATGAGTGGGGTAGTGACACTTTAATGTCTTAGATTATTTTTGCACCTGTGTAAAAGGTGAATCGGAAAAGAAAGAAATTAGAAGACAGGAGACAGACCAATTAGGATGTGAGCACAACAGGCGAGAATTGATCCATTTATTCCTTCAATAACCACGTATTCAGAACCTACTATGTACTGGACCTTGGTGATGAGAAACTTGACTAGTTTGAAGGTGACTATGTGAGTGAAGAGTAGGGGAATAGGTATCAGATATCATTCAACAAAGTATTGCTTGTTAAAAGAGATGTTGTGAAGACAGAATTTTTTTAATAAGTTGATTTGTTTATTTTTACTTTTTAACATTCACTTCCATGAGTTTTAAATTTTCTCCACCTCCCTCCCTTCCCCCACCCCAAGATGGCAAGCAATTTGCTATAGGATCTACATATAGATTCCTATTAAACATATTTTCACATTAGTCATGTTATATAGAAGAATTAGAATGAATAGGGGTAACCATGAGAAAGTAAAGCATAAAACAAAGCAAAAAAAGAAAATAATCTGCTTTGATCTGCATTCAGACTCCATATTTCTTTTTCTGGAGGTGGGTGACATTTTCTATCATGAGTCCTTTGGAATTGTTTTAGGTCCTTGTGTTGCTGAGAAGAGCTAAGTCTGTCAAAGTCAGTCATCATACACTGTGGCTGTTACTGTGTACAATGTTCTCCTGGTTCTGCTCACTTCACTCAGCATCAGTTTACATAAGTCTTTCCAGTTTTTTCTAAAGTCTGCTTGTTCATCATTTCTTATAGCATAATAGTATTCCATTACAGTCATATACCACAACTTATTTGGCAATTTCCCAGTTAATGGGCATTCCCTCTGTTTCCTGTTCTTGGCCACCACAAAAAGAGCTGTTATAAATATTTTTGTACATATGGGTCCTTTTCCCATTTTTATGATCTCTTTGGGATATAGCCCTACCTAGAAATGTTATTGTTGGGTGACGATAGAATTGATGAGACCAAGCAACTGATTAGATTTGGGAGTTGAGGGTAATTGGGAACTTGGTGGTGCTGTTAACAAAAATAGAGAAGCTTGAAGGAGGAGGGGCAGGTATAGGTGAAAAAGTAATGAGTTCTGTTTTGGGCATGTTAATTTTGAGGTGCCAACAAAATAATTAGTTCTATTTTGAACATATTATAAATTTAGAGTGGCAGTAAGATAGCCAGGAGAAGATGTCTAGCAAGTAGTTGGAGTAAATTGTTGGTCACCTTGGAGACAGAAATTTTAATTAAATGTTGAGGTTGAAAGATAGATGGCAATAGGTTGAGAAGTGAAATAGATGGTAAAGAAATGGAGGCAGTGTCTTAGAAAACTCTAGGAGTTTGTGAACGATAAAAGAATTATAGTGTAGTTTGAGGGGATGATGAGTAAAGTCAAGTGAAATGTTTTATTTAAGAATGGAGTAGATCTGAGCATGATCTGAGCTAGCAGAGAAGGAGCTGGTCGGTAGGAAAAGAGGAAATATAATTGATGAGACAAGCCCATAGGGAAGACAAAAAGACTTCCACTTGGGCCATCTCTTTGTTAAGAGATTGGAATAGAAGAGGAGAAGAAGGGTAAAGATGTAGACTGGGGTACCTAATTTGGTGTCTGTGAACTTTAAAAAAAAGTTTGGGTAACTATATTTTAATATGATCGATTTCCTTTATACTCCTGTGTATTTCGTTTTGTGCATTTAAAATTATTATTTTGAGGTGTCCCTATGCTTCACCAGACTGTCAAAGGGATCAAAGACAGAAAAGAGGTTAAGAATTCCTTATGACAGAGGGTTTTTTGAGATGTGGAACAGGGAACGCAAGAGATCTTAGGTTGGATAGCATTGAGTTTCCTAGTAAAGTCAGAGGCCAGGACATCTGCTAAAAGGGAAGGTGGTAGAAATGGCTTTGGGGGGCAAAGGGAGAGAAGAAAAGCTTTGGAACAGCCACTGAGAATTCAATCAAGGAAGAGTAAAGGGATTGGCCTGGAGTGCTGAGAACCTGGTTAACATGAATTTGTAGTCAACTTACTGTAACAACAATGCTACTTGCCACTACTATGGCTCTGTAAGACCAATAACACCAACATACAGAAGGAATACTAGCACAGATTCTTTGATCTGCTTTTCTAAGGAAAGCAACTTTAAGGGGTTTACAATCTCACTTTAATTAAACATACATATATCATTCACTTAGTTCAGGGGGAAATGTCAGCACCCTAAACTTCAGAGCAAATGCAAACAGAAACTACAAGCAGAAGTTATATAAACAGAGCAAATAAACACAAATCAACACACAGGTCTTCTAGCTGTCTGACCAAGACATTACATACATAGTTACCAAAGAGAAAAGCATCAATTTCTGGGTTTTTCAAAGCCAATGGACTCCTTAATGTCTACCCAGAGTCTTGTCTGGTCAAATCACAAGAAACACTTCCAATGAGTGAGCACCAAACAAAATGTTAACCTCAGAGCATGTGTATGTATACACACACACACACACACACACACACACACATACTTCTTCAGGGTCAGTGAGCTTCACATCTCTCAAGACCTAACTAGCAAAAGCGTGTGAGCCTTTCTACAAAGGCAAGACTTACTCAAAGGCACTTGATTGCCTTAGTGCTAAGAAGCACTCCAAAAGAAAAAATGGTAAACATTCCCACTTTGCTTGCCCTTACATTTACTGTGTCTACTGCATGTGCTTAAGTTAATTCATGTACTTTGACACAAGCTTTGCTTTTGGAATGTCCTTTATGATTTGGGGTGATGGAGAGCAGTGATCTGGTCTCTTTCATAAAACATCAGTAACAGTTGAAGACCCTTTTGGGTTGATTTTCACAATTTTAAGGAATTGACAATAAGTCAGCCATGTATTCTCATCTTTATTTTAATTTTATAAAGAAATTACATGGCACCAGGCTGAGGAAATTTGATTCTTGAAAGTAATCCTCAGGAACACTTCTTTAGTATTGCAGTTCACCCAGCACTGGCACTTACTGCAGAAAGCATGACAGATATATTAATGGATACATGTCATTTAAGTGTAGCAGAATACTCAGGATTCTGTGAAGCTTTGCCTAACCAGAAGCATGATGTTTATGCTTTCCTATGAGCTTCCTAGTGTGACAGGAAAGCCCTGACCACTCACTGGCTAGTGAGGATGCTGAGCTTATGGTCTCTAGTGAGGATGCTAAGCTTATGGACTCTATTCTTCTCCAAATCTTGATTTCTTGAGAGGTTCCCAGGACTGAGCTAAAAGTTTAATTCCACCCCAGAATTTCCCAGTAGACCTTGACAAATTAAAGCTGGTGCACTTTTTTGTGTCATGGATCTCTAGAGCAATCTGATAAAACCTATAGATCCTTCCTGGGGTAATTTTTAAAAATAAATAAAATAAAATGTTCACTATTACAAAGGAGTACAATTACACCAAAAGATAATTGTCAGAATATTTTAAAAGTTTACAGACATAATAATAATTATAATGATAGCTAACATTTATGTAGTACTTATTATCTACTGCACACTGAGCTAAACACTTCACAATTATTATCTCATTTGATTTTCACAACTCTGAGAGGTAGGTGCTATTATTTTCCCCATTTTAGAGATTAAATGACTTCACCAGGGTCACACAGCCAGTCTTTCTGACTCCATGTCTGGCATTCTATCTGTAGTGCCACCTAGCAGAACCCAGGTTAGGAACCCCTGAGTTAAAGGTTCCTCCTTCAAACAATCCATAATGATTGGGCTAATTCAGTACCAAAATGCTCAAGAAGAGTTGCTCCTAATTAAACTTTGTACTCCCAAATATTTTTTTCCTTGTAGTAGTTGAAAACTCCTGAAAAGTTACATAAGCTCATACCTTGATTCCTTTCCTTAATCTCAATTTATAGAGATTGACCAAAAGAGTCACCGGTTGTGTTTGTGGACTTGTCAGAGCTGACCCAACCTCCTAAGAATCATTCAATAGTTGAAGTTCTTAATCTGAATTTAGTTTGTTTAAAAATTTAGTATTTTGATAACTACCACAATATAACAGATTCCCTCTGTCACCTTATTTCATTTTATGCATTTAAAAGCATGATTTTGAGAAGAGGTCCATAAATTTTGCCAGACTTCCAAGGGGTCCTGTGACCCCCCCGCCCCCAAAGTTAAGAACCTCTTTGCAGAGAGGATTCTGGGAAAATGGCAGAATAGGTCAGAAAATTCCAGACTCTCCAGATTTTCCCCACAAAGGAGATAAAATAGTGCCTCAGGGTGAACATAGAGTGTTAAAAATAAATAAGAGTAGGGACAGAACAGTGGTCCTCCTGGGACAATTTGAGAAGATCTGAAGGAAAATCCCAGGAGGAGGTTTGATCCCTGTGAAGAATAAATACCTCCAGGCTAGTTTTGCTTAAACAACAAGAAGCAAGCCCTGTGGTTAGCTGGATTGGGAGGCTGCCTTGGCCCCAGCTACAGGAACTTTTACCTTTGGGACAGTGAGAGGAGTTGGGCATCAGAGCCAGGGAAGACTGACAAGGAACACCAGACCCATCTGTGCTGGGGAGATGCAGCCCTGTGCGAGGAGGAGCCAGCACATACCCTGAGTGCAAGAATGCAGAAGCAGTGAGGTGGTGGACTTGGGAAAATATGGAAAGACTTGGACTTATGAAGGAAGAGGTTAGCTAACCTCAAAAAAACAGAACAAATAAGATGCATATGAATGAATTTGTCTATATATGATTACAGATATCTAAGTATGTGTATGTGTGTGTAAGTGTATGTATGTATAGGTATACACACACACATATATCTTTGTGTGTATGTGTTTATATATGTGTATATATAGGTATATTATGTATGTATGCACATGTGTGTGTTTGTATATACACACATATACATATATATATACATATGTGTGTGTATATATACGTGTGTGTGTATTTGTGGATTCATGTATGCTTAATTGCAGATTTCTGGGGGGTAGGGAAGGAGGAAAAGAACAAGAGTGAAAAGTATACCACAGAGAACAAAAGAAAACTTACAAAAAAGCAAAAGAAAAGATGGACAGCTCTCAACACAATATGTAATATTTATTACATAGACTTTCTTGAATTGGAAATTTATTGCTGTATATTTTGAATCCTCTCTAACATTCTATTGTGCACATGGCAATGCTTTTTTTTTCTTTTCTTATTTTGCCTTTAAGTTTCAATGTCTCTTTTTTCCTTATTGTGTATTTAAATTTCAGTATCTAGTAATTTCTTTAAAAAGAGCCCCTTTAGAGAAGTTCCAGAATTTGGTGTGCTGTGGGCAAGGTGATCTTCCCTCAAAGTTTATGTTTCAGAGATGGCCAATCTTTGAACTACCATTTTAGCTGGTGGTAGGGGATTTTTTTTTTTTACCGTGCATCAAGTAAACCCAAAAAAGCAAGAAAACAAACATTGAAAACACAGAAAGGGATAAACAAGGAATTGCATTTTGCTGAAAGGAACCACAGGCAGCAAAACAGTATCAACATTAAATGCCTTAGGCTCTAAATATAAATGCTGGTGTTCAGACACTCCCTGGGGGTCAACTTTTTGTCCTCCTTTCCTCTATGTGAACCAGTTTGGTATAAGCATCCATGAGGGGAAAAAATTTTCTTCCTGTTAATCTGAGGCCAATCATTTTATACCTTTTTTAAAAGTATTTTCAGCTTTCACTAGCATATAATTTTGAGACCAATCCCTGAATGAGCCAGAAGTACATTTTCATATTCTTAAAATGGAAAATATTTTAATTTCCTTAGGCTTTCCATTACCCTAATGTATTCTTATTAGCATTCCAAAAATTAAGATTCAAGTTTGAATAGACTTTTTTTAACAGTATATTCTTGGAAATATGGTTTAGTACTTAACTGCTGTCTTAATAACCAATTATCAAAAAGTAAACAGACAATGTTTAAAAATTCTAACACCTTTGGTATATTAGTGGAAATTCTGAAAAAAAATAATATGATAATAAATATAAAGTGATAGGAATCCAAACAGCATAACACCTTTGGACTAATTCTTGACACTTTATTTAAGAGCATTAAAAAAAAAATGAAAAGTGAGACTAAACATCCCCAGTTTGAAATGCTTATCCACCATACTTTGGTAAAAAACCATGGAAAGATTCCCTGGCTCCTCATTTAGTTATCTGTAATACTATAGTGGAACCATTTTACTATATTCCTCAGTGTGTGGCTGAGGGAGCTAGTGCTTGATTTCGTATCATTGATGAAGACTTCACTGAATGTTGTTGTTATTGGGATGAGAGATACCACACATTGAAATTTTTATTGTTTACTTTAATCAAAATGTGACAGATCCCATATGCTAATTTGGCTTAATGAGGTACATGTGTGCAGTTGTCTTATCAACTTGCATATGGTATTGATTCAATAGACATTTTGCAGTTAAAATTGTTAACATATGTTTTTCTTTCCTCTGTTTTATTTGCTTTATCTTTCTCTACCTGTTTTTACTGACATGGAAGGGTCAGTTGAATTGTTCTTATGTTTTAAGAACAACAAAAACCCAGGAATGCTATTAAGAGTTGTATATTTAAATGCACCTAGGTGATGCAGTAGAGAGCAGTAGACTCAGAATCAAGAAGACCTGCTTTTGAGTCCCCATTTTACAGATGAGGAAATGGAGGCTGAGAGCTATGTATCAGTTGTGTGTCCCTGGACAAGTAATTTTGCTTCTCTCTCAGCCTCCGTTTCCTCATCTGTAAAATGGGGAAAATAACAGCATCTATCTCACAAGGTTGTTATAGTTACTTAATAATAACGATGATAATGATACCTTGCATTCGTACAGCACCTGTTAATGTGGCAGGTACTGTGCAAAGCACTTTATAAATATTATCTCATTTGATCTTCACAACAGTCCTGGGAGTTAGGTGCTAATGTTATATATTTTATAGTGAGGAATTGTATAGTGAGGAAAGTGAGACAAAAAGAGGTCAAATGACTTGCCCAAGGCCATAATACATCTAGTAAGTATCTGAAACTGGATTTGAATTCAGGTCTTCCTGATTCCAGGGTTAATGCTCTTTCTACTGTGTCACTGAAATGCCTATCTAACCTTCCCTTCTCCCCTTTCTTTATTGTATAGAGTCAGCTCATGGCACTATGGATAGAGTGCTGGAACTAGATTCAGGAAATCAGGAAGACATGAGTTCAAATCTAGCCTCTTGACACTTACTAGCTCTATGACACTGGGCAAGTGAGTATTGGTTTGATGAAAATTATGGGGAAATTCAGGAGCTGATAAACAAAAAAACGAGAACTCCTTAGGGTTTACCAGCAAGACAGTTTATCTGTCTCTAAGAAGACAACATTTAACTCCATCAAAAGTAAAGTGCAAGCGAAGTTTCGTGAGATGCAGGATTCTTGGCTCAGTAAGAAGGCAGATGAATTCAGTCTTATACTGATACCTATGATTCTATGATTCCTGAAGGCTGTTCATGAGCCAAAGAACTCTAGCACATCTTAGTTTCTCATCACTGATCAGTGCCGGAACTACACTGCTCAGTGATAAGTACATGATTCTGGAAAGATGGGCTGAAAACGTCCATAGTGTTCTCAACAGACCTTCACTTGTAGAAGAGAGATAACTAATAGCATCTACTTCACAGAGTTGTCTTGAAGATAAGATGACATAATATTTGTAAATAGCTTCATGTATAATAGGTATTTTATAAATGCTTATTCTCTTCCCTTCCCCCACTGTCCTTTCCATATATAGATAAATTTGTATACATAGATATATAGTATATATACATACTATTAGTAAATTCTCATATACTATTCATATATGTACAGATATAGGCACATATAACCATATATCTATAGCTGTATCTATAGATATATTATTATGTCTAGATTTCCATACATAGGTAGCTATCTCTATAGATATCTAGATATCTGTCTATATATACTTATATATCTTGATATAACCATCTCTAGATTTAGATATCTACAGAGAAATCATATATGTGTGTGTATCTCGATATAACTCTCTGTCTCTGTCTCTCTCTCTCCATATGTGTGTGTATATATATATATATATATATATATATATATATATATATATGGAGAGAGAGAGTAGTATATATAGAGTTAGTATATATGGCTAGCTAGCTCTTTAGCTATCTAGAGATGGATATATAGCTCTTATATAGTTATATATATATGTCTTCTATATAGTTATATATATATATGTCTAGAATTATACGTAACTCTTGATTTCTATACAGAGATAGATATCCGTTTCTATAGATATCTAGAGATAAAAGCAGAGATTGAACTATTTTGTTTATGGGGTTTAGGGACTAGTTTTTGCATAACCATTGCTTAAATTGCTTAAATTTACAGACTTTTAAATGGAAATCAAGTTCAGCATTTTTCTCCCTACTAGCTTATATCCCAGAAACAAAACCCTGAGCAAAATTGCATGTCATAAAAGCTATTCTAGAAGAGTAACATAAAGATTGAACTTTACTCCCTAGTGAAAAAGCACTGTGTTAGGGACCAGGTATCAAATCAGTAGGTTGTGTGATTGAGAGGAGTTGAACCATATCAAAGTGTGGGTCAGTGGAATTAATCTTCTTTGTAGAATTTTCTGCCCCTGTGGTTCATCTTTCTTTTGTTGAAGACAGTTCCATCCAAAGCTTTTTGATTGCAGCACCCCAGTTCCCTTTATGTCAAGTTAAGGGCGTGTTAGACATTGACATTTTAGACATTGACAGTTAGAGCAGAGAGACTACATGTGTCTGAGATTTACAGAGGGTTTGTAAACTGCTTTTTTATTTGCCTTGTCAGAGTTAGACAGCCACACTATTAGCTAGTCTTAAGCTGTCTTTATGTTTCATGTTTGTGAGCTTTTTGAGTAAACATTTACAGTGGAGACTTACTCTTTACCATAGTGCAGCTGGAGATGAGATCATGAAACTTAGAAATTGTGGACAGAAGCAAATTAACATCCTGCTAGTTATCTGCCTTCAGTATTCTAATACTTCATATTTTGGGAAGACTAGAAGTCTTTATAGACTAGAAGTTATTCTGCTACATATTGCTGCACACCTAACATCAGACAGCTCCCAGGATACTAATGAGATTTGGCAGGTGGCCTGCGGGAAAGAAACCTGAAATTTTTGTAGCTCTTTAGTCATTGGACTTACTACCTCTGAAAAATCTGCTTAATTACTTTTGTCTCCTTTCTTAGGTGATTGCTAAGATCTCTTGGAGTTCTAATTCTTCTTCTCTCATTACCCTTTGCTAAATAATTGTGAAATAGTGCCAATCTTGGGAATTTCCCCAATTGGAAATATGGAGGTGGTACAACTTTCTAGTGTCTATCACAGGAGAATAAAATTCATCAGCTAGTCTCATGTTTTGCATTTCACTATCTCATCTTAGGTTCATTCCCCCTCAAAGTGAAAAAAATTCTCATATCGTAGTATTCTACCATCATTCAAAGACAATCGCCTACCTGTCTTAACTTTATACTAATGGAACATTTTTAGTAATTGCTTTTTTTTTAAAGTATTTTGGAAGGAAGGGAAGAAGGAGGGATTATAAACTTCTATTATAGATCAGGCATTATGCTATGTGCTATACAAATATTGTCTCATTTGGTCCTCGCAACAGCTCCTGGAAGTAGGTACTATTACTGTCCCCATTTTACAGTTGAGGAAACTCAGGCAAGTAAGAGGTTAAGTGACTTCCCCAGGTCACACAGCTAGAAAAAGACCAAAGACAAGTTTGAGCTCGGGTCTTCCTGACTCCAGGCACACAGCTCAATCCACTTCATCACCTGTCTGCCAAGTAGCATATGTTAGATCATGATGACTAGAAGACCAAAGTAAATATTTGAGATTTCATTTCAGGTTACAATAGCTGAGGATAGGGATAAAGATTGGGTTCAAGAATAAAGGAGGCAGTGGAAAGAGGGTTTGATTTAAGGGGTTAGGAGAGAGAAGAGTCAATTCCAGCTCTTATGCTGTTTGTGTGATTGTAGATAAGGTTTTTAACCTCTCCAAAGTTATTTCTCTATCTTTAAAATGGTGACACTTGTGTTCTTTATTTCACAGAAATATAAAGAAAATGCTTTGTAAACCATAAAAGCACTCTAAAAGTGACTTTTGTTTAATAATTTAATAATATTTAATAATAATTTAATAACAATAAAACACTTTACTGAGTTCTTATTAACTTCTCTTCAAGTGTTCTTTTAACCCTTTCTTCTTTTGCCTGCCTTATTCTTAATGAGGAAGCATTCATTTTAATAGCAATTATTGGAAATCAGCTTTCCAGTGATTTTGTCTGGCCTTTGCTATACTTTTGTAATATGGTGCTACAGTCATAAATGTCTATCTCTCACCTTCCCAGGAATGATGGAAGCATTAAGAAAGTGGATGTTGGCAAATGACTCTTTCTCAGAAACAAGGATGACTTCTAAATTCCTAGTCTTGAAGCTTCCTGGGCCATTGGCAGGCATTTGGTTTTTCCCAGAGTTCCAATTATTAGTATGTGTTCTTCAGCAAACATGGTAGGCCTTTAACAGCTCAGGCTAACAGTTCTGTAATCCCAAGGCTTTGGGGGGATTAAATTAACAACTAGTTTTTATGGAGTCAGTGATATATTGTCAACAGTGGTCCATATTCTCTACCATTACATTCCTAAGGGAATCCTATGGTATATGCTTCCAACCAGGAAGGTTACCCCTCAGACTAGAGAAGTTTCAAGCCATGCTTATGATCTACTCAAAATCAAACCCTTGGTATGATATTCACTTAACAGAGTATAGTTGAGGCTGTTATCATTATTGATTCTCAATAATTAAAATGGAGAAGCATGGGTTAAATAAGTGGTTTTAAAAGATTTCTAGGGTCCTAGATCTAGAGCAAGAAGGAAAATTAGGGACCAGTGTGTCTAACCCCTCTATGAAGTGACTTGCTCAGAACCATAATGATAAATAGCAGTTCTGGAATACAAACTCAAGTCATTCAACTTCAAATGTACTTTGGTTTCTACTATACTGTTTCACCATAGGAATCCTGAAACAAAAGCTAATGATCTTTGAGTAGTCAAATTAGTGTCTGGGAGAATGAAGCTAATTCCAGTCATATTCCCAAGGATAAATTATGTCTTAAGTGTGAGGAATATTCTAACAGTACAAGATAGGGTTTTTCTTGTCCCCAAAACAGATTCAAGGTTTGTGAAAATCTGTATCTTGTCTATGATTGGGTTTATACTTATCTAAGAAGCTGAAATCTTTATAATTGTGTTTCAGTTTCATCATTTTGGTTCCTAGAGATAGCCAGCAAAGACATGCTTTTAGGTTCCTATAAGATCTCTAAAGTTAACTATTTCCCTGACTTAGCCTAAGAAAGCAATGGTTCAGGTGGTTTGGTAAATTTAGCATTTCCCTTTTGTAGTAGGAAGGCCGAATTTATGATCTCAAATATAATCATGTATATGTTTGAATGGTCCGAAATCGCAAGGTATGAGAGATTCTCTAAGGAGAAAACAACAAGAAATTTATTTAGGCCCCACCGCAGCAAAAACTTGAACCAGCCTCCCCATTCCGACATCTTGACAAAAAGACTCCAGGCCCAGAAAGCCCATTTC
>CM053622.1:577193622-577284113 GCA_028646595.1 Phalanger gymnotis
AAGAAAAGCAAGAGAGTATTTAGCCAAATCATGTTCACTGGCCTCACGTTCCTGCTCGCACTCGGGTAAGCCCTGCTTCCGCAGCTTCCTGCCTCCGCAGCTTCTGGCTTCCACACCTTCCGCAGCCCGAGCTTCCTGCGTTCTCAAGCCCCGCCTCAACGACCAGAGTCCATTGGTTCCCGAGCTGGCCCCTCCTAAGTCACCAATCCACACCCACACAGGTTTCACACCTGACAGGGCCCTGGGCCTGGGGCTTAGCACTTAACAGCTGAAAGTACTTCCACTCAAAAGAAACAAAAGCCATGCTAATGAGACAATTTTGCTTAACAACACACCTTTCTAGTTTGTGAGCTTGCTCATCCTGTATGGATTCTCAGTGTCATGTGGTAAGAAGAAACATGAAGAAGATACTTGGATTCTGTGTCCTGGCCTCCAGACAAGAATGTGCTGTAACCATACTAGATAGTTAGACTCTTAGAGTCTTAGATTTGGCAGAGGCCTTCCCCTCTAGTCTCTAGTCAATGCAAGACTTCCTTCGATAGCAGGTTCAAGAATTTGTTATTAAATTTTTTTTCAGTCATGTCTGACTCTCTGTTACCCCATTTGGGTTTTCTTGGCCAACATACTGGAGTGATTTGCCATTTCCTTCTCTAGCTCATTTTACAGATGAGGAAACTGAGGCAAATAGGGTTAAGTAACTTCCTCAGCTAGTAAGCATCTGAGGCCACATTTGAATTCAGGAAGTTGAGTCTTCCTGACTTCAGGCCTGGTACCACTGTGCTACCTAGCTAGCTGCACCAGGCTCAAAAATACCAAATAGTTTCACAGAGCAGAGGTGTCAAACACTCAGAGTAACACTCTCGTATGTGGCCTGAATCAGATTAAAATGTAATTGGGAAATATTTAACAAAGTAAATAAAAATTCAATAAAATATAGATGATGTTAATATATGGCTTTATAGAATATAGATAATGTAATAGGTGGTTTTCTACGTTAATATGTTCATGCAGGGCACATGTACACAGTTCATTGACCCTCATTTCTATTTGAGTTTGATGTCACTGGTTAGAGAAAGCATGGGCCTAAACATAGGTAAGGCCTTGGCCCCATTTGGAAGACTGAGGTCGTAGACCCAACTATGTCACCAAGTAGGTGCATTGCCTCAGACATGTTACAACCACTATGTGCCTTGAGTTTGAGTTTTAGAATTAGAAGGAATCAGAGAAATCATGTAGTCAAGCTTTTACCCAGAATAAGACTCCTCCATACACTATTTCTGACCTTAAAGGAACCTTAGAGGTCACAGAGACTCTGCTTAAGCACTTATAGTGAGGGGGAGGCCACTACCTAAAAAGCCAGTCTCTTTTTTTCTTACACAGCTTTAATTATTAGGAACCTTTTTTTGTGTGTTATATGGATATCTTCTTCCCTGAGGTTTCTACCTGGTGTTTCTAATTGTTTACTTTTGAACTTTACCTAATAAACCTAATTTATCATCCATATGATATACAATCCAAATGCTTAACAAAAGCTATTCTTTCTTCCTTGGTTTTTTTTTTTCATTCCAGGCTAACTATCTTTAATTCCTTCATGTAGCATGGTTTTGAGGATGTTTAACCATCCTGATCATGATCCCTGATGCATTATTCCATCAACTCCCTTCTCAAAATAGAATGCCTAGTACTGAAGCTGATATACTAGGTGTGGTTATGGTCTGAACACCTCAGAGTAAAACATCTTATCTCCTTGGCTTTGAACACTATGCTTCGTTAACATAGTCTAACATTACTTTAAGATTATTTATTCTGAAACAAATGTCATTCCTGAGCTTGTGGGATTTTTAGTAGACTAAAATTCCTAGGGAGAGAAATGTATTTTTTTCAATGTTATGCCAATAAACCAGACCTCCCCTATCCAGTACCTGTACAGTTCTGTTTAAATCGTTTTGTATGATCGCTTCTTAGTAATACCTTCCTACTAATCATTGCCACAGCATTAGCCAAGTCAGCCAGTACTATAGCCAAGAAATACCATAGGGCTTCCTGTGTCATACCATCAACTGCTAACTATCACTGAAGTGTGACCCAATTAGTTTTGCTAAGGGATATTGTAATTTGATATATTCTCATAAATGAAGTAATCCGATGACGGGACCTAAAGTGGATCCACCTCACTATCCTTGCAACCTGTTAAGAATGACCTTACAAAGGTCAGTAGGAGGAACAATGAAGTGGTTAGGTGGGAGCGTAAGTTATATTGGAGAAAAGCTAAAATGACTTAACTTATGAATAACAAGTATGATAGGACTATGCTCTCTAACCAAGAAAGATAAATCTCATTGTATGAAAATTGAAAATGTGGCAAAAGAGAAAGTAAGGTCTGTGCTATAAGAACAAAATCAAACAATGTTTAATACTAGAAGGAAAAATAATATAGACTGTAATATGGCAATACCTAAAATGATCTCTAAATGTCCCTTCCTTCTCTAATAATCAGTGTAACTTTACATTAAATTTATTATTAAACTTCATTTTGTTAGGAACTAGTCCTCCTTAGTGAACCAGTGAATGTTGTTTCTGTCATGCAGCGTATTAGCCATCATCCTCGGCTGTTTCATATTGAAATTTTATAAGCATGACTTTTGTGTCTTCACGCACGATATTGATAATATTGAATGGACCAGGGTCCCACAGAAGTTTACTGAGCACATCTTTCATAATGTGATTTCCATATTTAGGAACTTAGAGAAGGCCAGTGAGAGTATGAATTTTACCAGTGTAAGAAAGTCCTGGTGTGGAAACTCATTCTACCAATGCAAATTGCATTCCATCTATGTTTTAGTAGATAAGTCCTAGGGCACTCTTTGGGATTTGGAGATAATAAATGTCTTGCCCAGTACCATTCAGGTGATATGTGTCAGAAGTGGGATTTTAACCTGGATCTCCATGACTTCAAGTCCAGTGCACTATCTACTAGTATTACATACTCCAGTTTTATGCTGGGACATGCATTAATCACCAGTTGGTTATAATTATTAACACATCAATCTGCTTTATATATTCATAAGTAAGTGGGACTATATGGCTGCTGAGGCCCCTTAAAAATATCAAATTATGTGACTTATCATTATTTAGTCTGCCTTTCTCTCATGCTCAGTAATATAAGCAGAGATTTCTTAGATGTCTTGTTGAAATCAAGATATGTTATTTCTACCACATTCTCTTTATATAGCAACCCTACCCACAAAAAGGGAAAGGAAGTAGTTTGGCATCAATGAAAAATCCTAGACTCTCACTCATTTAACCCTATTATATATATCATTTGACCAATATTCTCATTATAAATGTCCTCTGAGGCTCAGGGGGTTCGTGATATGTTTAAAGTAACTAGGAGGGGAAATAAAAAGATTCATTACTAATAGTTAAGTAGCTAGTAAATGGCAGTTCTTTGTGAACTCATTTTGGCTCATAATGATCATTTTGCAAACCTTAAAGTTCTAATAGATGAGTATTACTATTCCATCTGCTTTATTTTGTCAGTTTTCAATAATCTGTTCTAGAACTTTGCTGAGACTTGTTGTCAAACTTAGCACTCTTTTTCCCACTGGAATCCACTTTTTTCCTTCTGAAATCCAGATAGCATTTTGTTTCTCTTGCCTTTTCTCTTAGTTCTCCCTGATTCCTCAGTGATTATTGCCAATTTTCTTAATCCTCATGTAGAGATAATACCTGTATATAAAAACCCACAGATATAGTGACATAATGAGAAAGCAATTTGAAAAGCAAAATGTGTCATGCAGAGGTAAGGTGTTCTTTAGCTGACCATATAATACCTGCAAACACACTGGGATTTGAGGTTAATTTATCCTAGTTGAATTTATGCTCCATTTTCCCCTAATTCACTGTAGTTTTCTGTTACATGTATCAGTTAGTAGGCTCTATTTTGTTTTTTGGGGTTTTTTTTGTTTTATCTTATTTGCAGAGATATTAGTTATTCTCTTAATACTAGGCTTACTTTCTTAGGGAATAAGATCTGTAAAAACTTGTAGATACTTTGTGGTACATGCTATATTTCTAAGTCTTACTGGAAATAATTTCCTGGAGGCAGCTGTAGCTAAGGACTCCTAATTGTGGTTTAAAGAAGGAGTCCATTAATTTGTTGAGAATATACCATTCTATTGAATCTTAAAACAAAAGGAAAGTAATAAATGTGGTGTGTTTTTTTTTTTTCTTTAAGATGAGAAAAAGTTAAGGACCTGAAAATGAGAAACCTTCCTTTAGAGAAGTTCTCCTATAGTGCTTTGACTAAGCTCCAGTTATTTCATTTGAATATCAATCCAAGGTGGTAAGGACATTTTTATTTAGGTTTTTTTTCCCCCACGTTATATTGATACTCAGAAGATTTTCTTCTCAATCTTTACTAAATACTTCAGAAAGGTCTGAATGCCAAGATGTTGAATAAATCATTTTTATTGCGAAAAGTTTTTTGTGCACTCGCTTCGTGATATGTTGAATATGAAAAGGGAAATGGAGAGGGCAACTTTTCTTTTACAACATTCTGTGTTAATTAGGTCAATGAGCAGCTATTCTATAAGAAAGGGAGCTAGTGACTGTAAGATCTTATTTGTGTGTGATCCTATCTCTTCTGGCCTAGTTCTCTACCTCTAATACTGGTAGTTGTCCAGTAGAAGATAAAAATTCTCATCGACCTCACTGTACTCTTTTACACCATTGTTCTTACAAAGAGAAATGGTTTTATCAAGAAAAAAACAAAACATTGGAGTGAGAGTTGGAAGACCTGGGTTCTAATCCTGGCTCTGCTTCTTACTAGCTCTGTAACCTTAAGCAAGTTATTTAAACACTCTTGGCTTCAGATTCTTCATATGTAAGATAACAGTGACAAGAAGACTGGATTTAGAGTCCAAAGACTGGGGTTTGAATTCTAGCTTTGTTACTCACTACCTGTGTGGCCTTCTTGGGGCTTTTTAGTTCTAGATTCTTAGTCTATAAGTGTGATTATCATTCCATCTTAAAAGGCAAGTAAGTTTCTTATCAATTCATAATTTATTTTTAAAATAAATTTTATTGATTCTTTTTGTTTTTACATCATCTAAATTTTTCACTATACCCCCTTTCCTTGTCCCTTCTTCTTGTTCTCCCAAATAATAAGACCAAAAGTCATACTTCATTAGATAAGTATTCAGAGGTTATGGACAAACAGTTGTAAAAAGAATTGCAAGCTATTAATCAACATGTGAAATAATGTTCCAAATTGATAATAATAGGAATGCACATCAAAACAACCCCAGGGTTTCACTTTAAACTAAGTTGACAAGGATGATAAAAATGAGAATGTCAGAGTTGGAGAAAGGTGAGCACATTAATGCATTGTTCGTAGAGTTGTGAACTGGTATCACCACTTTAGTAAACAAATTGAAATTATGAGAAGGACGTAACAAAAATGGACATACTCTTTGACCCAGAGATTCCATGGTTAGGCATGTATCTCAAGGAGGTCAATGACAAAAAGAAAGACCCCATATACACCAAAATCCCTAAAGCAGCACTTTTCATGGTAGCAAAGACCTGGAATGCAAGTGGATGTCCTTTAGTTGAGCAATGGCTACACAAAGTGCAGTCTATGAATTAATGAACTATTAATGTGTTACAAGAAATTACGAATATGAAAGAAAGAAGTATGAAAAGATATATATGAATTGTTGCAGAAGGAAGTAAACAGAACCAGAAAACATACAGCAAAATAATGAAAACAGTAATAAAATAAGAAAATAAGTTAATCAAATTTAATGTTGTGGAATTACAGTGATCCAACTTGATCCCAGAGAAGAGATGGGCAAAATTCCTCCCCCTAATTCTTTGCAATGAAGATTTTTATGGTAGAGTCATAGTAGGTGCATGATAAATGTTTATTAATTGATTAATCTCATTTAGGAGGCTGATTATTCAAGCAAAGCATCTTGGTATCAAATATATTGCTATACTCAGGTATGCTCACCGTTTGTGGTTTCATGACTTAATTTTCAGGTCATTCTGTTTCTAAGGCAGTTTAGGATCCTGGCCCACCTTACAACATATATGTCCTGGGTAAATTACAGTGCCGATCCTTCTCTTTTTCTCTTCCTTCACATCCAAACACAGGGCAAGTCAGACTGTTATATGCAGCAAGGGGAGAAGAGGCGGTTTCTACTTCTTGGCTTTGATATTGATGGGCACATTATTGGCTAATTTTAGGTGTATTACTCTCAGATCTTTTTTAAACTAGGTAATCTGAGCTATGTAATCTCATTTTCCTCTCTTTTGCTTACACTATTGCTTTCTTCATTCACTATACAGTCTTTCATCCCACCCCAACTTAGAAAGGCACCAAAGTAAAAGTTCAGGAATACTGATTTGTTTATGGAATAGACTGTGATTTTATTGGCATGGGGAACTGACAATGAGAAAATAATAATGATAGGTAGCATACATATATGATACATATGTGCATATATATCATATAATACTTTAAAATTTCCAATGCACTTTATAAATGTTATCTCATTCGATCTTCATAAGAAACCTATGTTATAGGTACTATCATTAGCCCCATATTAACAGACAAGGCAACTGAAGCTGACAGATGAAATGATTTGCCCAGGGACATCCAACTAGCAAGTTTCTCAGGCAGAATTCAAACTCAGGTTTTCCTTCCTCCAAGTCCAGTACTGTATGTACCAAGTAATCTAGTTGCTGAAAACCCTGCAATGTAATGCCTTAAAGCATTTCCTGAGGACACTGAGAAATTAAGGGTCTTGACCATGGTGTCGCAGCCAGAATGTGTCATGGGTGAAGGACTTGAATCAAGTTCTTCCTGACTCTCTATCCATTCTGTCTCATTGCTTTAGATGAATTTGATCTGTGGTTTCTCACTGACATTAGTATTCCTTTTCCTTTCCACCATGTGTAGTATCTCTTTTTCTATTAACGAATTTGCCTTTGTACTCCTCTTTGTTTCTCTGGCCCAGGAGTTCTTAATCTTATTTTGTCTCAGACCCTTTTGGCATTCTGGTGAAGCCTATAGACCTCCTCAGAATAGGATTTTTAAATGCATAAAATAAAATGCATAGGATTTAAAAGGACACCAAGTAGACTGAAAATAATTTTTTTTAAAAGTTCATGAACCCCATATTAGAAACCCCTACTCAAAAACCTTTCTTGATCATGTTAGATTATGAGATTGGCAAGTCAGTTTCAGTCCCTATCTCTCTCCCCACCCTATCCTGCTTCTGAACTCCACTGTCAGTTTGATGAGGTAGAGCCTTGTCACAGTGATGGAGGGAATTGTTACTTCTGTGTGCCCTCACTCTCCACTGGGCATAAGCTTGACACAGGAGAAGAGAACATTTGAGGATTTCAGAGGTGAGACCACTCACTGAGACAAAATCCTAAGTTTGTGTTTTGCCTGTTATGGCAAAAAGAAAAAAAGAGTAGGAAAAGTTCCTGCAAAGACAAAATTCAAAATGAGGAAGCACACACACACACAAACACACACACACACACACACACACACACACACACACACTACATATAGGCATACTTCTAGACTGGGAATGGTGGTGATTTTTTATGTTGGCAGCTTTTCTCACATGCTAATTTGCATGTAAGATTTGGGTTTTTCCAAATTGTTCATTGATTTCTCTTGGGAATTGTCAAGTAGCATCTTAAATGCTACTTCCTGGATAAATTCATTAGGTTCTTTAATATGCTCTTTCCTTTGAGCTCACCTAGTCTCATGAAGTGAGGACCAGGACTACTCCTTCCATTACCTATTATCTTACCAGGACTTGACTAAAAGATTCCTGTTTCATGTTCTTTTGCTAAGCATGCCCTATCATGCTTAGCTATGTCTGTATATTAGGGTTTTTTTTATCTGAATTTTTTATGGTTGTTTCTATCTGGGAGGCAGTTGTACAGTTTTCTAAGAAAGGATAAAATAAAAGGGAACTATTTTTACCAAAGTCACTAAGCACTTTGTGTATTATAAAAAGTATTTTTTTCCTCCCAGATGCACCCTGTCTTTGTATAAGTCAACTTTATTTTATTTGATTTTAACAGCCAGGAAAAGTAGATGGAGAATAGTAGTAGGAGAACATCCCCATCCAAGGTAAATTACAGTGTCCATTTTACAGATGCAGTAAATAATAAAGGGTAGTGGGAAAGACAATGAGTTTATAGCCTAGCTTTATTACATAATCCTCTGTGTGACCTTGGGAGGTTCAGTTGGACTCCTTGGGCCTCAATTTCTTTACCTGTAAAAAGAAAGTTTTGGAAGCTAGATAAACTCCAAAGGGATACATGACTTAGATATAAAAGATCATATCATAAACAAATTAGAGGAGCCCAGAAGAGTTTGTGTCTAAATAAGTAATAGGATCACTAAGATAAAATGGACAATTTTGATTATATAAAATTAAGAAGCTTTTCAGAAAGCAATCTAATTTAGTAATTAGAAGGGAAACAGGTAATGAGGAAAATCCTTGCAACAAGCTTCTCTGGTAAATATTATATATATATATAATGTTTATATATATATATATACACACATATCTATACTTATTACATACATACACACACATATGGAATTCATTCAAATTTACAAGAATAAAAGCCAGTCCTTAAGTAATAAATGGTCAAAGGAAAAGACCAGGTAGTTTTCAAAGAAGAAATTGAAACTATCAACAATACTATGGAAAATACTCTAAATCACTAAAATTAAAGCAGTTTGATGTTTCAAAGTGCATAGCTAACTGACAAAGGTGATAGAAGATCCAAATGACAAATGTGGGAGCGGCTATGGGAAAGCAGGTATGCTAGAGCACTGATGTCAGCTAGAGCTATGTGTCAATTGGTTCAGCCATTCTGGAAAACAATTTGAAATTATACCCAGAAAGTTACCAAACTGTGCAAATCTCCTTTGACCATTTGATATTAGTACCAGTCCTGTATCCCAAAGAAATCCAAGAAAGAAAAAAAGGATCTATATGTATAAAAATATAGCAACTCTTTTGTACGTATATATGTAGGCATACATGTATATATATATATATATATATATATATATATATACACACACATATGCATACATACATGTCTCAATCTTTACTCTGAATCCATGTATTTCAGAGCCACAGGGCTACTTTTTTCTTCTGAACTTATTCCTGACTCAGGATGCAAACAAGGGCTTGCAACCACTCCTCCCCCTGGAGCACCTCCCCTAAGGTCCTGTTCATTCCTCAGTCGGCTCTGGATTAGTGTCCTGGAACAGAGCTGCCAACTGGCACCTGTTCCTGCATCTTGGAAAAGGTCAGAGCTCCCCTGTATGGGTCTGGCATCCCTTTGTGACCTAGTAATGGTCTTAGTTTTCTTTTATTTTTCCATTGTTTGCCATTAGAGACTCCATCTCTATTATCTGGCAACATTTCTCTCTCTCTTCACCTTTACTGACCTGTACTAGAAATATGATTCCCCCATTTTCCCTCCTTGGGTTTCCTGAAAAGGACTAAATATTGTGAATTCTCTAATCTTGTGGAGAGTTGGAGCCTGACTGCATTTCTTCCTGCTTGACTCTCTAATGTAGATTTTAGAAAAGCTTTTAACAAAATATCTCACTATTTTGGTAGAAAAGATGGAGTAATATGGATTTTATGATAATATAGTCAGCACTTTTTGAATGGTTATACTCAAAGAGTAGTTGTCAATGTGGAGTGAGGTCTCTAGTGGAAAACTCCAGGGATCTGTGCTTGGCCATGTGTTGTTGAAAATATTTTACCAATAATTGGATACAGTCATGGATAGTATGCACATCAAATTTGTAGATGACCCCCAAGCTGAGAAGGATTGCTAACACACTAGATGATAAAGTCAGGATCCCAAAGGCTCTCAAGGAACTAGAACCCTGGAATTAGTCTAAGGATAGGGATGAGGCCTATGCCAGTGATGTCACTGATGATGAACCCTTTTCTATTACAGTAGTATCTCAGTGTCTTCTGTCCAACTTACAGATTTATAGAGTTATCTAGAACATAGGTATTAAACACAAAACCCACAACACTACTGAGTTTAACCTGAACCAGATTAAAATGTGATTGGGAAGTATCTAACAAAATAATTTAAAATACAATAAGAAATAAATAACATTAATATGTGGTTTTCTAAATCAGTATGTGGCCTGCTGTGAGCCTTATGTATAGTTCAGTGGCCACCATTTCTATCTGAAAAGACCACTGGTCTAGAGCACTGAGTGGTTAAATGACTTGACCCAGGTAGCACATTTGGTTTGTTTCAGAGATAGAGACTTGAACCCAGGTCCTTCCCATCTCCAGAGCCAGCCTTTTATCTACCATGTGAACCTAATAAGATGGAAATCAGTTGAGGTTAGTATTGTCTTACATTTGTGCACAAAAAAACTCAACTTGGAAGGTATAAGACAGGAAATGCATGGCTAGAATTAAGTATTTCTGAAAAAAAGTTCTGGAGGTTTTAGCAGACTGCAAGGTCAAGATGCTTGGTTCAGCAGTTTGATGTGGCAGCCCAAAACTCCAACCAAACAAAAACCAAATGAGATCTTAGGCTTCATATATTCTGCTTTCCCTAGATCTTGCCATTATGCTCTATTCTAGTCACCATGATTTAAGAGAAACTGAGAAATCTCTAAGAGGCAAGCAACCACGATGGAAGCTACTTGAGTCTGTTTCTTATGAGGCCTGGTTGAAGGGATTAAACATGTTTTACCTGGAGAAGAGAAGAATGAGGCTAGATGTGATAACTGTCCTCAGTTATTTGGAGGGATTTCATGTGGAGGATTAGTCTTGTTCTGTTTGGCTCCATGGGGCAGAACCAGGAGCAAAGGGTAGAAATTGGAAAGAGGATAATTTCAGCTCAATGTCAGGGAAAAACTTGCTAACAATTAGAGCCATCCAAAAGTGAGATGGGCTGCCTCATAAAGTGGTAGCTTGCTCCATAGAGGTCTTCAGCAAGAGGCTGAATAGCCACTTGTCAGATGTTAGTGTAGGAAGTCCTTTCCTTCAAAAGTTAAACTAGATGGTCACTGAGGGCTCTTCCAACTTTCAAATTCTATGATTCTTGTGATTCTGCGAATAAATGGGCAGTCCCATATCCATCTTGGTCCAGGTAGAACAACTGAGAAGCTTAGAATCTAGTATTAATGAATTAATGACCTCATCTTTAAATATGCAAGAGAGTCCACTTTCATTTAATTACAATTTGTTTCAGACAGCACTCACGCTATCCATTTCTTCCTGCATGTTTTATTAATGTGTATATGGTAATAAGTGTTACTACTCACTGAGTGGAAAATATGAAAATTGAAAATGGACGATGGACTCATTAAATTGCAGACAAGTACATTATCTATGCATGCTTGGTTCCAAGCACTGATGTGGCTACTGGTCCTGTGATTTAGTATATTAAGTAGAAATTAAAAATACATGTGACTACAGACCTTTAGGAAAAATGAGAAGGATTAGGAGAAAGAATAAATGCTTTCTCCTTGCTCTCCATCCATATCTTACCATATCCCTGAAGGTGAGGGAACCAGTCCACTAGAATTAAAAGGGAAAGGCATTCGTGATCCTACATATTAATTCCATTAGTTCACCTTACCATATCATCCATTCTTCTGGTATGTCAAGCCTTTTGGAAAGAACTCATGCAGACTTTTGTGCTTTTTATTTTTCTAATTTTTAATTTTATTACTTGCTATCTAATTTGCTAACTAATAAAAATACATTTTCTCTACTGCCTTCCTCCCCCTGAGAAAAAGGAAAAATAAAATCCATATAACAGAATGTATAGTCAAGCAAAACAAATTCCCATATTGCCCATGTCCAAAAATACGTATTTCATTCTTCACTTAGAGTATTAAGCCTAAGATCTCATTTGGTTTTTGTTTGGGTGGAGTTTTGGGTTGCCACATCAAACTGCTGAACCAAGCATCTTGACCTTGCAGTCTGCTAAAACCCCCATCACATCTCTATCAAGAAGTGGATAGCATGCTTCATTGTCAGTCCTCTGGAATCATAGTTGGTCACTGTATTTATCACAGTTCTTAACTCTTTCAGAGTTGCTTGTCTTAACAATGTTGTTGCTGTGTAAATTATTCACCTGCGTCTACTCATATCACTCTGCTTCGGTTTGTGATGTATTTCCATGTTTCTCTGAAACCATTCTTTTTGACATTTCTTATGACTCAGGAGTATTCCGTTACATTCATATGCCATAATTTGTTCAGCCATTCCCCAATTGATAGTCAACCCCTTAATTACTTGTATTCTTTTCCACTTTGTGTGTGTGTGTGTGTGTGTGTGTATGTGTGTGTGTGTGTGTGTGTGTTATTACTTATGAGTCCTTTTCCTCTGTTTTGCAGAATAGACTTAGTGGTATCACTGAAGTGATACCACTGAAGGCGAAGGTTTTGCAAAATTTGATAACATTTGAACACAGTTCCAAGTAGCATTCCAGAATGGCTGGATCAATTCATAGCTTCACAAATAGAGTATTAATGTGATTTTTCCTGCAGTCCTTCCAACATTTGCCCTCTTCCCTTTTTGTCACCCTTGTCAATCTCATGAGTGTCAGGTGAAACATCAGAATTGTTTTAATTTTTATTTCTCTGTTTGTGATTCATATACGTATCTATTTTTTAATATGGATGTTGATATCTTGGGTTTCTTCCTTTGCAGATTGCCTGTTCATATTTTTAAAACCATTTATCAGTTGGGGAATGGGTCTTATTCTTACAAATTTGAAGAAGTTCCCTATATATCTTGGAGTTGAAACCTTTATCAAAGAAACGTGTTGCAAAGATATTTTTCCCCAGTTTTTTTTTTTTGCTTCCAATTTTAGCTGCATCGATTTTGTTTGTGAAAAAACTTTTAATTTTAAGTGATTACAGTTGTCTATTTGACCTGTTTGGTTCCTCTCTAGTCCTTCTTAGATCAGAAATTCTTCCTTTATCCATGAATCTGAAGAGTAATTTCTTTTTTGATCTCCAAGAAGATTATGATGTGACCCTTTATATCTTAAGTCATATGTCCACTTGAAGTTTATCTTGGTATCAGATCCAAGATATTGGTCTAGTTGTTGCCATACTACTTTCCAGTTTTCCCAATATTTTTTTTTCTGGATAGTGAATTCTTTTCTTTATTCTTAGTACCAGGACTAGAAGTACATCTATGAAATTGATGTAAAATGAAAGAATTCCTGAGGATGTCTACCATATGCCTATTTACCTGTGTGACATTGTTGTTACTTTCTGTGAAATGGGAGATTTGGACTGTAGGATCTTTAGGGATCCTTCCCACTTTAAATTCTATGATCCAAATACCATACGCACATACTCCAAGTAGCTCTCACATCTGTCAGCCATTGGTAAGGCAGTGATGGCAGCAGCAAAGGACTGCTGTGAGTTAGCATTGAAACCCATCTCCATCTACAACACTGCTTTGTTACAGTATAGAGTAATGGGACTTGTTTCAATCAGATTAGGTTACCAAAACCTTTAGTCTGCATTTTGTCTGGGCTCTTCAAGAATCCAAGACACATGCTTTCTTGTCTTACTGTAAAGGAAGGCTTAACTCTACCCAGGAGCAGAGAAAATGGATTTTGAATGATTCCAGAATATCCATACACACTTCTAAAATACTATGGTTTTATTACTTTCAGTGGGACCTGAGGATTGTCACAATTTTATTTCATTGGGAAGATATGTATTTAATAATTAATTGGTGATTGGATGAATGAATGAACTCCATTTGGGGAGAAGAAGACTATTTAGTCATATTGGCAACACTGAGCGTAAACGTTCTTTTTCATATTTCTTTCCTTTTTGGAAAGAAAAGGATTGTGTGTCTTGGCCATTTGGAGAGAAATAGGGGAGCCATAGTCTGGCCTTTGCAGAAAATGATTAGGCCCAGCTGGGCAAGCTAAGCCAGAAATCAGCCTATTAGTATAAGCCTCAGAAGGACATTGTTTTAGGGAACCATGGTTGGGAAATTGTTCTTCCATGAAAACCCACAAGCCTTTTTTTTAATGTATAATTAGGCATTACCAGTTGAATCTGGTGGTGGATTTCTAGAATTTGTGGGTATTAAGTAAACTCAAAGTCATAAACTTAAATGGTAACTGAGGGAGTGACTGCCTCGGGTTATGGTGTATTCCTGAATTTCCTGTTCATGACCACACTGGCTTAATAGAAGGTTCCTTTTTTTATTTTCATCGTGTCATAGGAACAACTTCGCCATTCTCTTTTATTTCTCACCCATATTTTTCACCAAATGGAATGATTTTGATGCTTTAAAGGAATCAAAGAAAATTATGGGATTTTAGAGTTGAAACAAAATATTTTTTTCCCTTTTAGCAGTACATATGAAATCAAGATACTATTTATGGGATTGCCCTTATTCTACAGATGTTGCCATCTATCTTTTGCATTTAACCTCTTTTTCTGTTACTGTTATTTATGTTACTTTATTTAAAATGAAGTTGCTATCTGATCACAAGAAGGGGAAATATTCATATTTTTTTTTGATGCTTAGAGCAATAGAATTCAGGCAAAGGATCCAAGATATATGGCTTATTTTCT
Source organism: Phalanger gymnotis (assembly GCA_028646595.1). Lineage (NCBI taxonomy): Eukaryota > Metazoa > Chordata > Mammalia > Diprotodontia > Phalangeridae > Phalanger > Phalanger gymnotis. The sequence continues at coordinate 577,208,285 of CM053622.1, forward strand.
CATAGACTTGTCTAGTTAATAGGAAGAAAATATGCTGTTACACTTTCAAGCATTTGTAGTTACCTTGCCAAAACACAAAGGAAGTACAAAAATACAAACCCATAGCATCTTTATCATGTTTCCATGTTTTCTACTGAACCAAAGTGATAGATTACAAAGATGTAATCATTTAGAATTCACGTGTGTGTTTTGCATGATTATCAATCTTCAGTGGATATTATTAATAGTAATAATAATAACTGATGTTATATAGTTCTTTCAGGTTTACAAATCACATTATGCAGATTATCTCATTTAAGACACATCCTTGCAAAGCAGATATTAAAGGTACTATTATGCTCATTTTACAGATGTGGAAACTGATGCTCAGAGAGGTTAAGTGACTTGTCCTTGGTCATGCAGTTAGTAAATTTCAAATGTGGTATTCAAACCCAAGTCTTCCCAAGTACCTTATTTAGTTCCTACTGTGTTCCTAGCTTTGTTCTAGGTCGGGGTGGGGAACCTGTGGGCTTGAGGCCACAGCTTCCCCACCCCTGTTCTAGGTGCTCCGAAGATACAAAAACAGTCCAGGTTAGGCCACTGACCTTGAGCTCACAGTCTTTGCATTATATGAGTACTTAATAAAATGTTTATTGAGTTGTTTTATCAGGAAGCATATAAACACAATTTGAAATTGTGCAGACCAGTTTATAATGAAGTACTATGTGCTGTGGTGGTCCTACAAGTGCTAATGGAGTTCAGAGAAAAAGATGGTAACAAGATCATATAGTGGCCTCAGTAAATTTTATGGAGGCATGAGACTTTAACTTGGCCTTGAAGTATGATGATTTTTAGAGCCTTGGAAGGGAAGGCGTTGCAACCTGAGGAAAACCTTGAAATACTATCCGCTTGCTTCTTTTCTACTTTGCTTCACACCTTTGTTCATATGTTGCCCCCAAGAGAAACTGGCCTTATGCTTAAGGAATACCACTCCCCAAGTGGATGTGTAATGAGAAACTGGAGATTTCCCTTAAGGAAGAAATATCCCTGCTTTCCATTTGTCTTTCTTTTTATTTGAGAACCGTGTACTTAGAACTGACCTCTATATACTTCAACCCCTTTCCTCCCCAACTACATCTCATTCAATGTAACCCCACTCCTGGGCCTCCCAATCTTTTGTTCAGAAATCTTAAAAGCTCTTCATGGTCTTTTTCTATCTCTTCGGTCCTAATTCATCAGGCTGCTCCAGGTGGTTGTAGAACTCAGCCAAACAATTAGGGTACTCTTTGATCTTTCCCTTGTTGATGCTGCTACCAAATGAGTCCCTTGGCTCTTTAGTAGACTTGATAAGAGTGGGTGGTTGAGTGAAGATCTCCTGGCTGTCATTAAGCTCTAAACTTCCTTGACCTTTAATCTCAGTTTTACCTGTACTTGCATCCAGAAGCAGCCGTTCCTTTCCCATATCCTACCTTTTGGTAAATTACTTGTCTAGACATTCAAGGCTAAAGGGGAACAATTTGTAGTTATCTATTAGGTTTGTCTGATATTTATCATCTTGATAGAGTTTGGTTGATCGTTCAACACCCAGCCTAAGTCCCAAACAGAAAGATGCCTGGGTGTGGGCTGAGAGATGTGGGTTACATGCTGTAGATTAAAATCTCTATAGTGATTTTTGTCAGTACTTGCAGACAAGGAGTGGGAGTGAAATCACAGCCTTTGTTCTGCTGGAGTGTTTTAAGGGTGAATTATTTACTGGTGCTGCTAACTCTGTGCACACCTGTAGTTTACCTTTTAGATTTAAGGGTGTTATTTAAATCTTCTCCAGCTTTGGGCTAAGCACTGTAAATCTACAATTAACTATTCAAATCCAAACACATTGGAAACAGACTGGAAAATGCAGTCAAAAAACAACACCTTAACAAGCTGTACTTAACTCTTGAACTGTGATTTAAAGAAGAGTAAGGTTTAATTTTTAACATGCTTGTGGACTAACCTAAAGCATCTGTACTCACCAGAGCAACAGCTATTGATAGAAAATGTAGCTGGCTGTGACTATTTGGAATATGTTGAGAGGCTGGACTATATTCACTGTGTACCAAGAAGTCATTGAAGGAATAGACCTTTTTCTTTTTCATGGATAGTGAAAGATTAATCATAGAATGTTAGCACTAGAGGGGATTTTTTTTGCTGCTGCTGTTGGCGTTGTTGAACTGTTTCAGTCATGTGCAGCTCTTACTGAAAACCCCTTTTGGGGTTTTCTTGGCAAAGATACTGGAGTGGTTTGCCACTCCAGTTCTCTAGCTCATTTTACAGATGAGGGAACTGAGGTAAACAAGGTTAAATGATTTGCCCAGGACTACACAGCTAGTAACTGTTAGGCCTTCCTGACTCTAGGCCTGCCCAAGAGGGGATTTTAGAGACCATTTAATCAAACTTCCTCATTTTATGGATAAGGAAGCTGAGGCCAAGAATTTTAGAGATCAACTTCTCAGAGTTACACAGATAGTTAGTAGCAAGGCTGAGACCAGAACTTAGGTCTCCTGAATCCAAGTCTTGTGCCACTGAATCACACAAACACACAATAGAACATTAATTAAGGACCAGGCTACTTGGTTCCTTCTATTGGTATGCTATGCAGGGCGTCCCAGAAGTGATATCATTTTGGTCCTCTCTGAGGATGAAAGGACAGTGACTGAGTATCCAAGCCAGCTCTTTTTTCATTAGATAGGTTATTAAGCTCTCTAAGCTGACAAGAGCGATTTGCCTTTAATACTGAGAACTCCTACCAGTTTCTACACCAGAGCTAGAAGTCTATGGACTTTGCATGTTGTATGTTAATTAGTTGTAGGTATAGGGATCTGAAGTAGGTGGGAGAGGGGCAGTGGTCATGGTTTGATTCACCTGCCTCCTTTCTTTCCCTCAGGGTGCCCTGGTATTCCAGCTCTGCTGACTTGCCAAGTGTTTTACATGTTAGCATAAACCCACAAACTCTGTTGGTATGTCAGCTGAGTGTGATACTTTCTCTGTTGCTTAAAATCCTGAACTTCACTAGCATAAATAGAAAATAGTATAGAATAAATTAATTCATTTCAGTTGAGTTCAATGTTTATTAAATACATATTGTATTCAGAGAATGGGGGGCAAGAGGAGATATAAGGATAAAACATTGCCCCTTGTATTCTGAAATTTACCATCTGGTAGGATAAGTATATTTTCAAGAGAGACCTATAAGCAGATATGGTTAACAGCCTGATATATACACAAGACATCCCTTCAGCCAGCAGTAGTCTTTCCTTTCTGTGAATGCTGATAACACTTTGCACCTCTCATCCTTTTTGAAGCTCTGGCTTGTAGTATATCGATCAATCAACCAATCAATCCTTAAACACTTTTTCAGCACCTACTATGTGCCAGGCACTGTGCTTGCTAAGTGCTGGGGCTACAAAAAGAAGCCTGCCATCAAGAAACTTGCAGTCTAAAGCGGGAGATGACACAAATAATATATACAAAGCAAGCTATATTCAGGATAAGTAGGAAAGCATTAAGAGAGGGAAAACACCCAAATTAAGAGGGGGTTCAGAAAAAATTCCTGTATTAGTGGGATTTTAGTTGGGACTTAAATGAAGTCAGAGAGGTCTGTAGTTAGAGTGTTGGAGGGACAGCATTCCCAAAAGGAGAGATGGAAATGTTTTCTTGGTGGAATAGCCAGGAGATTGTATCACTGGAGAGAAGGGCACATGGTGGGGAGTAAGGTTTAAGAAGACTGGAGTGGTAGAAGGGAGCTAGTTTATATGTATTTGTGTACCTGTTTTATTTTTATTTTCAAATGATGGCAGAGATTGTCTTGTTCATGTCTTCATTTGTTCCCCTTAGCACCTAGCACAATCAATAAATGTTGATTGAATTAACTAGATAAAAGTTACTCCTTTGGGTGGGCAAGTGTATTTTATATAAGTTATGAGCAAATCAGAATAGGTCTTAAATTTGAACTGAGTCCTCTTTCTTCAAACCTTTCCTCTTTAATATTTTGTTGGAAACACAGTAAAAGATTTTTGGCTTTCTTTTTTATTCTCAACTCCTTTTCTAGCATCAGAAATTTAACTTCCAGATCTCATGCCTAAATTTAAACTACTCTGGCTCTCTGACATACTAGCAATACTTTTAAAGTGAGAAAACTGTGCCTAACATAGTTTCACAACTTCTGATGAAATACAAATTGCAGAGATTTTTTTTTGGGGGGGGTGGTCCATATTTTTGCCTTTGCCAAATGGAAGCATTGTAGCCAGCAGAAAACTAGATTGTTTTATCCACAAAATGCTTCAGTTCCTGTGACAAGTGACTCGAAGTGTACACAGTATGGCAAGCAGACATATTTATTACATAAATTTGCTTGAATAATTTCCTGAATGCTATCTCAGCATCTTAGACTTTAGCCTTCTCCCTCTTCTGAGAAAGAAAGTTGTCTCTGGTATCCCTTTTTATTTCTCCCTCTCATTTTTAATAATAAGTAACTAGCATTTATATAGGATAAAGTGCTTTACACATAATCGTCTCATTGGAGCCTCACAAAACCCTTTGAAGATAAGCATTATTATTGTCCCCATCTTACAGATGAGGAAACTGAGGCTGAAAGAGGTCAAAAGACTTGCCTAGGCTTACATAGCTAGTTACTGTCTGAAGTAGGATGAAAACAAAACAGAAATATTCATGGAATTTCTGTTGCTTTACAAAAATAGACAGGAACCCCTGTGACTTGATAAGAGCAGTTGGAGAGCTGTGGACTATGCATAGCTAAAACCTGTTATTTGGCAGAAAAAAAGGAGCAGATTCTTAACTAGCAGTATGAGGGTGGATGGGGATCGGGAAAAAATTGTGCTTCTAACTATGAAGATTCGTCTCTGTTAAAGGAATCTCACACATAGTTTATCTTTCTTGTCATCAAACGAAATATCTGTGTGTAGGAGGGGGATATTATGTAAATAATCTGTCTTATTGGAAAGGAATCATGGTATTGAAGGTGTCTTAAGGTACCTAATTGGCAGAGAGGATAGTGTACAGAACCTAGAGTCAATAAGACCTGAGTTCAAATCCAGCCTCAGATACTTCTTAGCTATATGACCCTGGGTAAGTCAACTAATTCTGCCTCAGTTTCCTCAAATATAAAATGGGGGTAAATACCACCTACCTTCTAGGACCATAGAGAGAATCAAATGAGGTAATATTTGTATCACCTTGAGTATTAAAGGTAACTCTTCAGTGATACTCCTCAGTCTTTAATGCATTACCACCTTTCTTATGTACAATTTTGCATCTTAGTGATGAAACGAGTCAGTACCAAAACCTGGATTTTTGAAAACATGATTCACAGAATCTCATAATTGTTATAAATTTTATAAGCCAATCCAGTTAATTTTTCATATTACTTACTATGTAAAAACAGGATTCCACAAAAGCATAGAATTTAATGTCTATTTACCATGAAAATATGAATATAATGTCCCCATAAATGTCCCTTTGGAATATTTGTTATAGCTTACATTACTGTTCAAAATGCCAGTAAAGAACATTTTGTTGCAGTAGCAATGAGAGCAGGAATTAAGAATAAACTCGAGGAAAATGGCATTTACATAGAGATGAATAAATGCAGATTTATGCATAAAAGAGTGATTATCCAAATTATTCAGCAAACTCAGTTTCAACATCCATTCCAAAAGCCAATGGTGTAGATATGCTGCTGTAAAATGTATAAATTTTAAAAGAATTTCAACTAGTTTCAAATCTGTTTTCTTCTGTTAAAGCTTCAGTGCTCAGGTCCTCACACACTCTTTTAGGCAACTTGTCCTTAGACATTTCAAAGGCTCTTATTTCATTGATGGGGGTCCATCTTCCATACCTTCAATTTAGTAGACTCTTATTAAGCACCAGCTGTGTGCAAGGCACTGTGCTATGGAGCTACAGTAAAAAAAGCAAAAAAAAAAAAATTGAACTATTTCTGCCTCCCAGGAAGAGCCTGCTTTCTGCCTTCTAATTTTGTGTGCTTCTTGCCCATTTATACATTTTCCTAAATCCTTTGTGTGGGTGGGATCTCTCCAATGTCCTGAAGGCCTTTCCTTGGTTAGTTTCATTTTTTGGTGGATACTAGTATTGAACTACAGTTCTCCATCTCTCATTCTTTGCTCTTATACTTTGTCTTTTCCAGTCCTGTATGTCTGATTATGTTTATCCAGGAGATGGGCAACATATAGATAAAATTAAATTTCAAAATTTTAGTTACCATCATGGAGTTAGTCATATATACCATTGACAAAGTCACATATAACATTGAAATATATGTGTGTGTGTGTGTGTATATATATATATATATACATATATATATATATTTACCATTGACAAAGTTCTTGAAAAAATAAGTAAGCAAAATAAAAACTATGTGTGTTCCTATAGCATTCCCCCCTTCCCTGGCTTCTCTACTTTCTACTTTATAAAAAATATTAAGCATGTCTATACATTGGTTACTTCTCACTGCTTCATATTTCATAGCATTATTCATTCAATACTGTGTGGAATAGACATATCCTTTTTTTTTAACTACATATGCACATCCTAGAAGGGTTTTTTTTTTTTTTGCCATGACACTGAACATATTTGAGCTGTGAAATTTACCAGCATATGTATATGTATGTCTGTGTGCTCAGTTTGATTTATATGCTCATAACTGGGCTTCCAGGAATACATTGCTTTGAAAAAAGATGTCTACACTTGCATTTTGGCATAGTTGATAAAACCACTTATGTTTTTGTGCCTGCGCATTTGTGTGTCTGTGCCTGTGTCTGTGTGAGAGAGACAGACAGACATAAACAGAAAGAGACAGAGACAAACAGGCGGAGAGAGATAGACATGAGGGAGGAGTGGTCATCTTGATCATATTCTAGGAGCATGAATATGTGGAAAATGTAATCCCTTTCAACTTAATTGCTTATGTCAGAGACCAGCAAAGTGACATTTTGCAAATATGTTTGTAAATCAACTGAATGTCTGTAGCTGGGAATGTTTGATTTAGAATCTCAAACAAAACCATTCTACCTGAAAATTTACAACTGGTCTTGTTTTAAATATATGGGCCTCGCTACCACTGAGTTTCTGTATGTGGTTTACTCCATAAAGTAGAACAAGTCACACCATTTTATTTTATTTTTTCCTACAATAGGAGAAAGGGTTATTGCTTTCATATCATGTCAGTTCCCTGTTCAAAAACCATCAGCCGCTTTCCCTGCTGTCTTCAAGATATAGTCAAATTTCCTTTAATACCAATTTATTTTTCCAAAGTTTTTTTTTCCTTTACTGTTCCCCTAATTTTAGCAAGACTCATCTATGCCCTGTACCCTAGTCATACCTGACTTATCTCAGGCTGTTAGTCCTTTGACCTCTCCCCCCTTATCTAGTCCTTTAAGAGAGAGTTCTCATCTCCTCCTTCAAGAGCCTACAATTCTCTATTTCTCTTCTCATAAGGTGAGTAGAACTGTATTGTTTACCCCACAGATTAATCTTTAATTATATATTGCTTTTAATCATTGCAAGTCATTTCACATTTTGTATGCTTTAGTTTTCATATTTTTAGAATGAATGAGATTAGATACCAGAATTTCTATTCGTGGATCATTATCTTCATCTCACTTCCTCTACAATCTTGGACTCTACCCCTGGGTGCCTTAGTTCTCATAGATAATCATTTGCCTTATCTTGGGGCCCAGGACTCTAGCCACTTCCTAATGTTCAATCACCATGTTTTCTGTACCATTATATGTTATTTTCCACCATTAGAATGTGAGTCCTTGACTTTCTTATATTTGTATCTTTATTGCTCAGCATAGTGCTTGGCATATAGTAAGTGCTTAATAAATGTTTTGTTCCTTTCTCTCTGAGTATATACCCCTAGGCTATGTCTTTATCTTGTTGGATGGCTTTTGTTGAATAAAGGTAAAGTAAAATTTGAAATGATTACTGTATTGTAACATTTATAACAAGACACCAAACAAAACTGAATAAAATGTAGACATTTATCTCTTAACTGAAAACCTCAAATTTGAGCCATTTAAATCTTGATAAGAAAGAGGAAAATACTCCATGATATTATTCCAGACATATGTATAAAATCAAATTAACAAAACAACCCCAAAATTATCTTTTTTCCCAAAATCTTTAAAACTTCATTACCTTATATACATACACATATGTACATATAAATGTGTATATGTATGTATCTCCAATGTGTGTGTACATATACATATATATATACACACATATATAAATGTGTGTATGTATGTATCATATGTGTATACTATCCTGGTTCTGCTGATCATATATGTTTTTATAGTTTTCCTGTATTCTTCACATTTATCAGTTTTTATTATACCATAATATTCAATTATGTTAATATATCATAATTCATTAATCCGTTCTCCAATTGTTGGTCATCCAGTTTGTTTCTAATTTTTCTTAGTATTACAAATAAAGAGCCTTTTTTTTTAAACAGATTACTCTTTTGATGATATCTTTAGAATATGAGAATAGGGACTGGTCCTTTGACTTAATAAATAAGGGGAACTTCTGAATGAGGACACTCTTCCTACTAAGGCAGGTTGGCATTTTCTCTGCAACTTACAGTATTAGAAAATTGCCTAAAGCACATGACCTGCCCAGGGTCATCTTTCTTATCAAGATTTAAAAGATTAAAATGTTCCAGAGGCAAGACCTTCAACCCAAGGTCTTGGTGGCTCCAAGGCCAGCTATATAATCACTATTCTTTCTGTCTCATATTGAGGTTATAGTCTTAGCGATAAAATTGCTAGGTACAAAGGTATGATCTATTTTGAAGTCTTTAATGAATATTGCCAAATTGCTCTCTGAATAATTTATGATAATCTCACTGGTGATGTAATAGAGCACCTATTTCCCTATAGCCTTGCTAATGCTGGCTTTAATCTCCCTCCCCCCCCCACCCCCGTTTTTACCAATTTAGTAGATGTAATGTGGTATCTTTGGGTGGTCTTTATTTCATTTTTTTCTAATTATCAGAGAATTTAAACAACTTGCATGTTAAAACCAATTTTTGTTTCTTCCTTCAAAGGCTATCTGTTCATGTCCTTTGATTATTTCTTGTTTGGTTATTGAGTATTAATCTTATATATATATTAGGTTTTGTTGTAAATAAAGCAAACTAATATTAATATTCTCTTTAGGAAAAAAAAAGTAAAATAAAGAATTTAAATCTTCCAGAGAAAAAATATATACATTGCATTCCAGTACCAAATATAAATGTTTGAGGATTATCTACTATATTTTGTTATTGATCTTACCTTTCCTTTCAACATCAATAATAGCAAATTGATTATACATTATTTGCCATAATCTCTGTCGAAATCATATCTTTGCTTACTTTTTGTTTCAGACCCACTTCTCAGAAGTTAAAAATTTACATGATGTAAAAACTTTTTTTTTTTTTTTTTTTTGCATAACAGTATTATGGTGGACAGAGGGCTAGCCTTTCTTACAGGGAGATTTGGTTCACATTTTACCTCTGAAACTTATTAGCTAACTGGCCATGGGCAAGTCACTTAACTTCTTGAGAGTCCATGAAACTCTCTAAAGTGGTAAGAAAAAAGTTCATCTTCTTTAGTGGATTGAGTTTCTTATTCTCTTCACAGATAACACCCCAGGTGCAGACCATTTTTTTTTTCATATTGATTTGTCATTATAACTTTAAAGATGCATGCCTATAGGGAAAATTGACCTTCTCCCTCTTAAAAAAAATTTACAGCAAAGAATCCTGACATTTACTTCAAAGAACATTCTGCTTTTACCCATTCTGGGATAGTTTTTCTGAAATAGAGATAGAAATGGGGGCTGGCCTGTGATTTTATTGATAAGGAATCATCAGGTAAGGAAACTCCCTCTACTATCAACCAGTGAAGGTTGATGCCTTCTTTGCAACTGTATGATCTTAGAGAGCTGCCTAGAGGACAACGAGATTAAGTCACTTGTTTGGGATCAAATAGCCAGCATATGTCAGGAAGAACTTGAACCCAGAGCTTTCTGTCTTCCAGGCCTGCTCTATGAGTCTATGTGTTTGCCTCTTGTGATTCTAGTAAGAAAAGTTATTTTGACATTTAATTCAGACTACTCCCCCATATATATCTTATTTGTGCATGATTGTTTTCACCATTAGACAGAACTCTGAAAGAGGAACTGCCTTTCTGTCTTTCTGTCCCCAGTGCTTACCACAGTGCCTAGCACAGTGCCTGGCACATAATAGGTTCACCATAAATGTTTATCAGCTGACCGATTACCCACATACACATTTAAAGCATGAATATAATATACTCCATATTAGGGGCTCTTAACTTTTTGTTTGTCATGGATCCCTTTTGCCATCTGGTGAAGTCTGTGAAACCCTTCTTAGAATAAATATTTTAAATGGACAAAATAAAATAGGATGCCAAAAGAAACCAATTATATTGTAATATACTTACCAAAAAAATTTTTTTTTAAGTTCACTGGCTCCATGTTAAGAATCTTTACTCTGCAGAAGAGCAGCTGAAATCTAATATAGAAATAGAAGCAATATTTGCCTATTACTTTCATCCATTTTTCCCTACTTCTATCTTCTTCAAACCACACAGTCAGTATACAGTGTGTCGTATACACTTTCTCTAAGTCAGGCCTTCAAATGCTTGAAGACACAGGATCATTTCTCCTATAAGTTCTCTTCTTAAGGGCAAGCCTCCCCCTTTCTTCACCTGTGTTTATATGGAATAGCTTCCAGTGTTCTCATCCCCTTGGTGGTAATGATTTTGGTGGGTTTTTAGTTTTTGTTTGTTTTTGCTTGACCCTTACTTGCATCAGAGAATGACTGCTTCTGCTGGGCAATGGGACCGGAAATAAGACCATAGAAGGTTTCCCAACCTATAGGAAAGTCATTTCGTAACCTATAGTAGAGTCATTTCATAATTATATCAAAGTCATAGGAGTGGAGAACCTACAGATTCAAGGCTACATGTGGCCCTCCCAGAACAAATTCCCTTAATAAAACAATTTGTTCTGTAAAACTTGAACTCTGTCAAAAGGCCGCACCCAAGGACAGAGAAGGCCACAGGTTTCCCATCCCTGTAAACCTATAGTGGAGTCATTTCATAATTATATCAAAGTTGAATTGCCCTGAAGGAAGATTTGCATTTTACCTTTATCATGTTTTTCATGTGAAACCGACTTATAAATGGCATGAAACTCATCAGGATATAAAGGCAATAATCATTCCCATCTATATCATTCTTTATAGTTACATTATCTAATTTCATACACACACACACACACCCTCCCACAAACTCCTAAATGAGGTCAGCTGCTATAGGATCTGGACAAATATCTTTTCTCATGGGAGAGGTAAAGTTGAATCAGATTACTTAGAAACCAAAAAAAAGTAGAGGTATAGGCATACAGATACATTTCCCTCTTTTGGTTGTTAGATAAGGGTGACTACATGCTCCCATAATTTATATGGCATTCAGAAATTAAAGCTACCTTATCTTGTGGACAAAACAGAGCCATTTGAGAAGTTTGCCTTTTGAAATGAAATATTTATAGGCACCTGTATCAGCTCTGCATCGACTGAATGGTGCCACTTCTTGTAAGGATCGTTGTCTTAGAATCCATTAAATAACAGGATAACAAACTTTGCTAAGTTCTCTTAGACTTCCCAGTGCTGACAGATGGTCATTTTTTTAGGTTTCTAGGTTGGGCTGTTTTCTTCTTTAAAATAGCTGTGGTTCCCTTAGACAACCAGACGGGAGCCCTTAACATATCAGATGCCTGACTATTCAGTGCTGGTTGAAATGTTAACGGTACTATGTCATGCAAGTTCCCCTAAAGAGAAGTATTTCAAATGGTGACATTTTTACTAAACTGCATTTAAAAAATAAGTGAACCTTTTAAAAATTTAAATTCTGAAGGGACAAGAATCACTCAGAAAGTTCTGTCTTCTATTTCTTCATACTTCATTTCTTCCTCTTTCCAAAAGCACACCCATACATACTCCTCCCACCACCCCACATCTACCATATTAAGTATTTCCTTTTGCAGTAGACAACTTAAAACCATGATTGTAAAAGGAGGTAGGACTTCCAACCTCCTGCTGTAAGTACATCCTGAATCTATTTAGTTACATGTAGGGCATATTGTTATTGCTTTAGTGCCTATTGGAAATAGATGACTATTTTATTATATGATGTAAACACATTAAGTACTCTTTTTTATGCACAGAGTGTGATTGTACAGACCTCCTTGTCCAAGGTTGAATCTGTGAATTTTGATTAATTTGTACGGTAAAATCCTGGTATGTGGTATCTCTTCTTCCCAACATTTTAATGTTAGTGTTGCCTAAGGATCTGTCCATGTCTCCCTTCTGTCTAACCATCTACACACTCTTCATTGGAGTAAATTTAATTTAGTCCCTCAACTTTGGTGTCAATATTTATCTAGCTCTAACCTCTCCTACCCTTTTTCATTTAAAGTTCAAGACCTGCAGTTCCAACTGCCCATAGGATATTTACATGTGACTATCCCACCACACTCAAATTCAAATTATCCCAACTGTAAACTCTTTGTTCTTCCCCCATATCTTCTCTTTTTGATTTCAGTGCTTCTTTATGTGGCATCATCATTCACCTAGTTTCCTGTCTTTGTATCACTGCTATCATCTTTGATTAATTTCTTCCCTCTCCTAACCTCTCATGATCACCTAAGCAGAGTCAGTTGTTTCTATCTTGTGACATCTCTTGATTCCATTCCCTTCAACTTTATTTGTACTACTGCCACCCAGGTACCATCTTTCATTATCATCACTCTGAATTTCAGTTGCCTCACAATGTTTTCCTGTCTTCCTCACCTACACCCATCTCTCTTTTCTAATCCACCCCTTCCAGCACTACCAGAATAATCTTTCTTACACATCTGATCAAATCACTCTTCTGCTCAGAAATCTTCAGTGGCTTCCTGTTGCGTCCTAGGTAAAATTCATGTACTTCCTCCAGACCATCCACAGACTGTCTCCCACTTACCTTTCTTAACAGATTTACTCCTTGTATTCTCTTCTATGCATTCTGTGCTTGAGCCAACATGGATGTCTTTCTGTCTCTCCTACCTAGTCTGTCCTCTCACACCTCTATGCTTTCCCTCAGACTGTTCATATGCCTGGAGAACCTTCTCCCTGTTTCACTTAATTATTTCCTACCCATTCTTTAAAGCCCCACTCAAATACTACACCTTCAGGGGATTATATCCCTCTGCTTCCACGAGTTGGAAATTGTTCCTTTTCCTTCACCTCAGATGCCCTATAGCATTTTGTTTTGTAACTCTGATGGTTTCACTAAACTATAATATTGTATATTATAGTTATCTGTGTTGGTACCTTATTCCCCTCCCCCCCATTAGACTATAATAGCATCTTGAGGACAGAGACTGTATCTTATCTGAATTTTGTCTCACCCTCAGCACTCAGAATTATGCTTTGTATACAATAAGCCCTTAATAAATGTTCATAGACTCAGATAGGCCACAAGTTAAAACATATCACATGAAACATAATGATGTATTTTAAAACTTGATAAAATTTGATTAACCGACTGCAAGAGTATTCGTTCTATTCCCCTTTATCCACGTCATAAAGAAATTCTAGTATAGTATTAGCACTCATTTTCAGATCTTCCTTATGTCTTATTTAAATCTCTGCCATTACAGTGAAAATCCATTTCCTATGGCACAGATCCTCTGTACAAATGATTATATTTTTGTACATAGCAATCTCTTTTAAGACTCATTCAGAGCTCAAAATTCCAAGTAAACGGCTTACAACTGAAGGGCCCCCACAAAAATAAATACTGACCCCCTATTGCTACTTTCTCGGAGCTCATGGAACTCCGATTGCCTACGGTACTTGCTGGGCCCCTAGATTCTGTTAGCCTCTACTTTTTAGTTTTGAAGTATAGGTCTTGTCTTCCCAATGACATTTTAAGCTCCTTGATAGCTGGGAGCATGCCTTATAGCTCTCTGTATTCCCAGACCCCAAAGATAATAGTGGTGATTGATCACAATCAGAACAGAGATCTGGGGTCAAAGTCAGAGGCTGAAGTACCATCCAGGGAAAATGAGAATTCTCTTGCCTGACTTGTAAAAAGGAGAGAATATTGCCTCTCGATCCCAGTGCTGTTGTGAATATAAAATGTGGTGATGGATAGAGGAAGGGAACGTGCATCTATTAAGCATCTACTGTGTGCCAGGTGCCGTGCTAAGTGCTTTACAAATGTTATCTTATTAAATCCTCACAACAGTCCTGGGAGGTAGATGCTGTCATCATCACCATTGTATGGCTGAGGAAACCGGGGCAGACACAAGCTATGTGCCTTGCCCGGGGTCACCTAAGTGTCTGAGGTTGAATTTCAGCTTGGGTTTTCCTGAGTCCAGGTCCAGAGTTCTATTCTCTGTGCTCCTTAGCTGCCTCTAAAGGACTCTCCAGCTCTAAATATGTTATCTTACATAAATGAAAGGATGGAAATTGAAGATGATAGGCATAGCTAGCATTCACATAGGACTTTAATATTTGTTCAGCGCTTTACGAAGATTGCCTCATTGGATTCTGATCCTCACAAAAACCCTCGGAGGTAGGTACTATTATTGTCCCCATTTTACAGAAGAGAAAACTGAGACAGGTTAAGTGACTTGCCCAGGGTCACATAGTTATTACATGTCTGAGGCTGAATTTGAATTCCTGACCCTGGTCCCCTTGCTTTATGAACTGCACCACCTAACTGCCTCAGTGGTGCAGCAGATAATACATATATTGGACAATATAGTAACCATACCTTTCTTCTATTTCTATCATTAGCTTTTTTCTATTCTCACTGTCCCTTTTACCTTGTTTGGCCCAGTCCCCTCTCAACTCTCTGTGTTCTACCTTATTTCTATTCCTTACCTTCATTTGCAGGTAAGAAAACCAAAGCTAGAAATCTGTCCAAAGCTAGGGTTGTTTTTTTTCTTCTTGTGTCTTGGACTTTCCTGGCAGTCTGGTGAATCCTATGGACCACTTTCCAGACTAATAATTTTTAAGTGAATAAAATAAAATACATTGTATTGCAAAGGAAACAATTGTGTTAAAAATGACCCAAATATTAAAAGTTTCAAGTTCATGAGTCCCCAGAAATCTACCCCACCGGACATGTAAGTACATCAATCCCACTACCCACTGTAGAAAAAGAGATGCTCTGTGTGTCATCGGTAATAAATCTTTAGTTTTTTACAACGACTCTCCATTTGCCCATTTTGGTCAATGGGTCTTTTGTTCCTGCTATACTTATTAATAGTTCCTTCCTTGCCCCTTAAAATCTTCAGTTGCAGGAAATGTACCTGTTTCCTTTGCTCCATTCACCTCATTGTCCCTATGGCAATTGCAGACAGCTTTTTCACACCTAGCTAATAATCTACCTGCTGGACATATAGCTATTGGCATCCCCATAAGAATCACTATACAGGTGAAGTTTGCTAGAAAAAAGGTGAAGAGTTGGAGGATTTGAGCTGGTATACAGTGAGAATGGGATGGAGAAGGGAATGTGAAACTAGGAAATAGGGGACAAGAAAATGCTGTAAGACATATCTGTTCTTCCTATCATTCCTTAGGTCAGGACTGAATACCCCTTTTCCCACTTGAGAGAGGTATCACAGGATCCTTAGGCAGAGCAGGCAGAGACCTTTGAGATAATCTGATCCAATCTTCACATTTCATAGAAGAGGAAGCCAAAGCCCAGTAGGGCGAATGACTTAACAAAAATCCTACCAATAATAAAGTCAGGGTTCATCCTAGGTCCTCTGACTCCAAATTCAGTATTCTTTTCATTGCTCACACTGCCTTCCCAAGGAAGGGAGCTTAAAAAATGGAGTCTAGTCTGCAGTGTGGTAGACTCGCTCCCCCCCGCTCATGCCATTCCCCTGGTACTCAGCTGTCCTCTTAAGTATGTATCTGGCTGTGTGACTCCTATAAACATTCATTGCTAGAAGACCTCTTAACCACCTCTTGGCCACCTATGTGAATGCTTTTTTAGGAAAGAGTATCCCCTATATCTTTTCTATTCTGGACTCCCCTAGGTGTTTCTCAGACCCACTGATTTCTCTTGCCTAAACTGAGCTTTCAGAAGGGCACTTTCTATTTAGACCTCATAAGTATGTAACTAAACAGATGACAGAAAATCTATCAAGAACTAATGAATCTCTAGAGAAAGCCTCATTGAATTAGCCAAAAAAACTGCCTGTTTAAGGAATTAAAAAAAAAAAAAACAAGACCTTGAGCTAATTGATGTCATGACACAAACTTCGGATTTTCTCAGACCTGCTACTACTATGGTCATGTAGGAAGATCTATACTGAAGATCAAAGAAGATTGCACTTTATTGATTCAGAAGATACTTCCCTGGAGCTTTGATCTGGAAATGGAGGACCTGAGTGTAAATCCTGCCTCTGTCATGGCCTGTGTGACCTTGGGCAAATCATTTAACTATCCTGGGCCTGTCTATTTGGCTTCTCAGGCCCTTCGTAGCCAGAAATGCATGACTTGATAAACTTAAATTGACTTTCTTAATGGAAATTCATTATCAGTCTTAGAATCTCTTAGCATACTGTCTTCAAGTTTTGTGTAACCTGAGTTTCTTCCAGGCTTCATGACAGACTATTCAAACTGACCATGGACCCAGATGATCCAGCTTGTCAGCCATGTGCGCCCTGGTCCTTGATGAGCTTAATGACTTCACCATCTTATGTAGTTATTCCTGTCCTTAGCCATGTCCTAGTACTAATAATTTTTGACAGTAGTAAATGCTGGGGACTGCAAAAAAGCAGTACTAGGAATATGGGAGGGCTTTCCTTTAAAACAGTAATAACCACTATCAACACCCACAGCAACTACTACTGCCATAAGCAACCACCACTACGACCAACCAATACTCACAATCATGATCACCACTCTTCCCCACCATTTATGTTCTTTATGCTTGGTCTGATTTCTTCTGGGTCTAATGTCTTCATTTAATTTATAAACGCAGTGACTATGCTTATTTGTTACCAGAGTTTTATTTTTCTTTCCTTTTTCTAATGGGGGTAGAAGAGAGAAAGTAGATTTTCGTTAATTAAAAAAATTATATTTTTAAATCAAATTATATCCTTTTGCAAAATAAGAAGACAAACTGATAATGGTGGTGGTGTTGGTAGTGGCAGCAACAGCAGTAATAATTATTTATGCTTTCCTGGCAATCATTTTTCTTTGGTGAAGTTCTAAACACCTTTTATTGTGAAGTAACTTGGTGCACCTCACCTGTGCCGAATATGTCTTTTTTAAAAAGTATGTTGTTGAGAGAATGACCTTGGCAAGGTTGTGTCTACAAAACAGGGAAGATGCTCCCTAGGCATTACTACCTCTGCAAACAACAGGGATATTTACAAAGTACTTCTGTGAAATACAGTTTTATCAAAAGTAGAAATATACTGGGTTGATAGGAAAGGAGAAAAGATAAAAAATTTGAATTTGTAAGATAAAAGTTACCTGGTATTTTGAAAAGAATTGGGGTCTCAACTTTTATTGTAGACATAATAATTTTAGTACTGCTGTATCATGATCTGGGTTTCAGGTAGGATCATAGGTTTTAGAGTCGGCAGAAAACTGGAGAATTCACACAGGGCAAGCATTCACATGGTGGTCAAAAGAAGCAATACAAGGATACTCTTAAGGTCTCTCTTAACTTTGGGATTGATTGTGTGACATGGGAGACGCTGGCACAAGACTGTTCAGCATGGCACGCCTTCATCAGAGAAGGTGCTGTGCTCTATGAGCAAAATAGAATTGAAGTAGCTCAAAAGAAATGTAAGATACGTAAATTTAGAGAATCCGATCCAAATGTTCACATGGACTAATTGTGCCCGACCTGTGGTAGAACATTCCAAGTTTATAGTGGTCTAATCAAGCCACAGACAGATACATTGTAACTTGACTCTAACATAGTGATGTCACTTTGGTCCTCTTTGAGAATGAAGGACAACAACCAACCAACTAATCATTATGATCTGGGTTTCAAGTAAGATCATAGGATTTAGAGCTAGCAAAGACCTTCAGAGACCATGTCTTTCACTGACATACCTACATACTAATTTTGCAGAGGAGAAAATAGTTCCAGAAAGGTTTAGAGAAGTAAATTAATCAAGATTATTCTTTTGGTCCAGTCCTATGATTCCATCATCATAGGGAGCTCTTAAGTGAGGAAATCCTCTCTCTTAATGAAGAAATGCCTGAGGACACTGAGATCCTATTTATTGTAAGTGACACTTGAACCCAGGTCCATTCTGAGTTCCAGGGGCAGGCTCTCTATCTACTACTCCATACTCCTTCTCTAAGATATAAGTTTTCATACTTTACTGTCTATAATACTAAATGTTTACACCAATAAAATCAATGAATTGGGCAAGCAAATAAAAAAGCTAGGAAAAGGACAAATTAAAAACCCCCAATTAAACACCAAATTAGAAATGCTGAAAATCAAAGGAGAGCTTAATAAAATTAAAAGTAAGAAAACTATTGAACTAACAAATAAAGCTAAGAGCTGGTTTTATTTAAAACAACAATAAAATAGATAAACCTTTGATTTTAAAAAAAGAAAGAATATCTATAATGCTAATAAAATTAATTGAAAACAGACCACTAAAATAATTGTTCCAAAAAGACATATGTTATATAGCCACCTCCCAACTGCTAAAACTTAAAAAATATCCCAAAGGGGCCTGTCAGTAGGGCTATATGACACTAGCTTTTGTTTGACAATGATAACAAAATCCTGGCAGTCCCTTTTTAATATTTTTAATCAAAAATGCCTCTGTCATGTGTGCAAATCCTCATGATTTTTGAGATGAGGAAGAAGGCATATGGGTCAGTAGACCCTGGTATCCTTTTTTGTATAGTAATATCCACGATTTTTTTCTAGTTATTCATTATTTTTCCTTCTTTCAGATACCTTTAAATTTGTTCCCTTAGTGCCCCCCAAATTGTGCTACTTCCTATATAGATCTTGTTCTATGAATACTTGGTGTAATCCAGCTATTCCTCCTGTCTTGGTTTTAATAATGCTACTTCCTCATATAGTATGTTTGGAACTATGATATAAGAATCTACCATCATTGATGGAATAGATGGTATATAATAGAAATCATGACAGATCTTTTCTATTTGTTCTCATCCTAGTTCCTAGTTTAAGCCAAGATTTGTAAATTCTTTTTCCTCTGCCCCTAAATGTCACCACTTCTCAGTCTTATGAGGAGACGTTGCTCAACAACTTGCTATATATATATATATATATATATCTTTTAAAAGAACTGAGACTTTCATCTTCTGTGCTAACCATTATAAACTCAAAATGATTTCATTTTGATCTGTGATTCAAGTTCAAAAAAAATTTGAGTTCTTATAGCCATTCAATCTGAGGCCTGTTACCTATAGTTCTTATCTTTCTTTGGTGTGATATGTATTCCTTATCTTGAGAACACAATATTTATCTGTTTATTCTCAATTCTCTTTATCACCTTTACTACCCCTGGACAATTCTACTCCCTGCTCTGGTGCTAATATGTTCAAAGATCTTCCCCACCCATTTAATAGGCCTGTGGTGGAGCTAGTTAAGGGAAGCTTGATTATGAGAGGCCTGTTTGTAGGAAGACCCATTTGCTAA
Organism: Phalanger gymnotis; assembly: GCA_028646595.1. NCBI lineage: Eukaryota > Metazoa > Chordata > Mammalia > Diprotodontia > Phalangeridae > Phalanger > Phalanger gymnotis. The sequence continues at coordinate 577,228,069 of CM053622.1, forward strand.
GTAGGTGCTAAGTCCAAGGGCCCTAAATGAGGTATACATACCTGTAGGTAGCCATCAAGCTCAGACTAGAGAGCTATGTAGAGTGGGGGGAGGGAGAGAGAGAGAGAGAGAGAGAGAGAGAGAGAGAACTGAAAGGGCTCTGAGAACTGCAAGGGGCTTTCAGAATTGTGGGAGGAGAGGACACAGACAAGCAGACAGTTAGGATTTATGAATGAGTGTTTATGTGAAGGCTCTAGCAGAAGGGAAGTTTACAGGATGGCTTAGCTCTTTGCTGTGATACCATGTTTTAATCTCCTTGCTGTTACATTGAGGTAGACTTATTGGTTTTGGAATACAATTTCTGCTATGTCGAATTTGGGTTATTGGTTCTGGGATTTGATCCTCTGGTGTCTGAATAAATGTTTTACTTCTTCTGCCTTCTATACAGAGAATCTCTTATACTTTGCGATTCTGCACTATACAGGCATGATTATGGTCACCATCGATATTATGAATCTTGCCTTACTGATACACTTGCCCTTAGTCAATCACTTCTTTGTCACCCCCTTAATCTGACCTGGAAGCAGAGTTCTTGTTGCAATTTTTAAAGTTCAATACTTCATAAAGTTCTGTACATTTTAATTGATCATCAATGCAAATGCTTTTAACACATGTTCTCTTTTGACCCTAATGGTACTACTATAAAACAGATAGTGGTAAATATCATTATGCCCATTTGACAAATGGGGAAACTAAGGCAAACAAGTTTATTGAAATGTTGAAATACAAATAGTTATTGGCTTTTTGCTGTTTCTCCACAATGTGAAGACAGATTGTATAGTGAAAAGAATGCTAGACTTGGGAGTTTGGAAGGACCTGGTTTGAAATCCTACCTTTGACATTCAATAGTTGTGTGACTATAGGCAAATCCCTTCACTGCTCTGTTTCCCTATCTGTAAAATGGGGATAGTAATACTTTGACTCCCTAACTCACAGGGCAGTTGTGAGAATCAAATGAGATAATGTATGCACAGTACTTTGCAAGCCATAAAGCTCTACATAAATGTCAACTTTTATTAATTATTATTGTTGTTGGAGATTTATAATCACTTGTCAACTTTGCAGTGTCTCTCAGAATGCAAAACCAGCCTGTGTGGATTTATAGCTGCTACAAGCTTTTGTACCCCACTGTTTTATTACTCATGATATTCTTGTATTGTTTTTTCTCCACAGATATCATTAATGGAGCTCAAGAAAAATGCGAATTGCCTCCTATGGATGGCTTCCCACACTGCGAAGGGAAAATCAAGGTAAAACAAGATGGCACCCATTCATTAGGCATCCATGCCTTAGATGTTTAACTTTCTATTTGTCCTTTCGTCTTCCCCAGTAAAAGAAGGTTGTGGTGTTGATTTCCATTAATGAAGATAGAACTCTCTATACTTGTGAACCTCAATAGCTTAGGGAACTTTTGCAGCCTTGATGCTAATATAGTCTGTAGAGGATGCTAACTAGTCAAGCAGAGAGGCAGAACTCCTCCTTCAGACGTGGGCCTATATCTTGGAAACTTTTTCAAGATGCACTGACAGAGAGGTATTAGTTACAATCAGTGCCCAGGGCCCTTTGTAGAAAGTCTCTATTTCTTGGGTTTAAATGTCACATTTGCATTTGTGCCCAAATATTTAGAAGGCCCTAGGTCATTTGAGTGTATCCTTAATAACCATTAAAAATAATATTTTTATGTCCCAAATCTGGGAAAATGATTCTTCAAGAAAAGCAGGGTTTGGGAGGTTTCAGAAAACTGAGTTGGTCATGGAATTAGGATTATGATATTAAATCCCAAGGATGTTTACATTGTAGTCATCTGTGTCATCTCTGAAAATCCTACCTGGTTGGGGAGTCAGGATTAGCAGTTCAGTGTCCTTGGAAGGTAGGCACTTGATAAATCTGTTGATTGAAAACGGTTTTTTGTTTGTTTGAATCCATACCATTTCAGCTTCAGTTTTCTAGTTTCTTACCATTTCAGATATAAACAACTCTGCCAAGCCAGATACAAACCAGTGTTGAATTCTTATTACTCACACACTGTGTTTTCTGTCTTCTGTACTTGGATCTCAGTTTACTGCCTATGTTCTTGTCCTCACACTTGAGTGGGTCAGCCAGCCCTGATTCTCCTCTGATTTCCCTTTATCTGTTGGCAAATATGCTAAAGTGTTGCTAAAGGAACAACAATGATGTTTTCATTTGACTTTTGTCATTGCAGTGGATGAAAGATATGTGGAGAACAGATCCCTGCTACGCAAATTATGGTGTGGATGGATCCACGTGCTCTTTTTTTATTTACCTCAGTGAGGTCAGTACTGTATTTGGTGGCTTTGAGGCCAGGGTGTGGTACTTGTTTTCTCAAGTTGGGTTCTGAACTACAATTGCTTTGGAATTTGTATTCATTCTCACTTGAATAGCCATGTTTTCCTGATTTAGTCCCTCTTTCCCGATGCCATGCTAATAAGTTGGCATGTAAGAAGTGAAATGGATATCGTTTTTACTTCCCTGTGTTGCCATTTGTACCATGTAATTTAAATATCGCCTTCTTAGAGAAGCTCTAAGCACTTAGATTCAGAAAATTAGGAAATGTTAGAACTAGGGAGGGACCTTAGAGATCATCTGATCCAGCCCCTCCATTTTATTTTATTTCATTTTTGTCCTGGACTTGTAATGTCATCGGTGCAGGTAATTACCTCTGCTGCTGGAGACTTACAACTTTCCTGTAATTTATAGTCTAAAACCATTCAGAGGACAAGTGATTTGCCCATCTTTACAGGGCCAGTATATGTCATAGAAGGGATGTGAACCCAGATCTCTGTCACTTCGAATTTGCTCTATATCCACTAACCGATGCTAACTTCCCCTCTTCAATTATACACACAGAAACTAAGACTCAGAAGTATTTGAACCAAGTTCATAGAAGTAGGCAGTGGTTGAGCCAGGACTAGTGCATAAATAGCCTAGTTCTCAGTACAGGATTCTTTCTGTTACCACCAGCATGTTACCATGTTGATTTTCTACCGAGACTATTATTCCTAATCATGGAATTTGTTATCTCCCTTTCATCAATAGGAAAACAAAGTCTTCAGGTGGAACCCTAAGGTCCAGGTCAAGGATGGGGCCAGGAATCCAGTCTAGGTTTTATAATGTCCCATTCTGTCTCATTGGGCAGCTAGGTGGCTTAGTAGAGTGTAGGGCCTGGAATCAGGAAAACTCACCTTCCTGAGTTCAAATCTAGCCTTAAACATCTACTAGCTGTGTAACCCTGCCTCATCTATAAAATGAGCTGGAGAAAGAAATGGCAACCCACTCCCAGTCTCTTTGCCAAGATAACCCCAAATGGGGTCATGAAGAGTCACAATATCTCATTCCTGCTTCAAAGATGTATTCCCCTTAGCAAAGTCAGCTCACTACTCCAACAAGCTTTCAATTAATGAGACCTAGTTACTTAAATTTGAATTCTGAGGATTTGTTAACTGGGGTGGAGGGGAGGCACTTGCCCTGCCTCTCCCTCCCTCTATTGTATCTATGTTCACTCTTCAATTTGACTAATTGATACTAATAGCTCTCTAATCGTTCTAGGTCAGAGGGAAATGTCTCTGTTTTTTATAATAAATAGTGAAGTCAGCTGAATAAAATGCTCTTTGCTCCACTTTTTCCTTAAAGAATTCGTATTTCCTTTCTTCTGTGCATGATAGAAATTATAGGAGGGGTCTGCCCTTCAGCCTGGAAGCCAAGGTGGCTGCTTTATATAGACTTTATAGCCAAGATTTCTGTCATTTTTGCCTGTGAGGGTTGTCCTCACAGGCAAATTGCCTCTTTTTATCTTGGCCCATAATATAGTCAATCCTCAACTTTCATATGGTAATGTTCCTAGAAAAAAAAACAGTTTCATAAAAGTAAAAAAATGTGAATGTTGGTACATTCAACCTATGGGAAATAGGGGGTTAAATTCTTGAGACCACCAAAACTGTAATCCTTCACTAGAGATTGCTGAAAATATACTTTTCTGCATACAACTCTTTATAACACAACATTAGTTCTGATAATATGCACTTTTCCTTATATGGTAAGCAGGAAATAACCTATAAAATGCTGGGGAGAAGAGAGGCCAATGAGACTGGGAGGGGCAAGGACATTGATGTCAGAAGAGCCCTGAGATTAAAAAAGGGAAAGGGGAGACCTGCCATCTCTAGACCCTTTCAACTCTATGATTGAACTGTTGTTCCCCAAGAAGAGAACATGGCTCAGGCTGAGTGACCCCTCCCCATCAGCTTGGAAGTCTCTCTTCTTCCCCTACCCCTGGAGATGGTGGCATGGGGAGGGAGAAGTAGGAGATGTGGTACTCCGTGCTGAGCCAGTTGGGATGCTTGGGTACCCTGCAGGAGCAACAGGAGAAGCAGAACAATGGTGAGAGGCCAGGGATGGTGGTGTCTATCTCATTTACCCACAAACTTAGTCATTTTTCCATTTTTTCAATTTTCTCTTTGAACACTTGGGAGGTTACATTAGCATTCTCAGGAGTGGATTCACAACCATTTTTACAAATACTTCCCTCCTTTTTGTGGATATAAACTTCAGTGTGTTGCACATGCACATCTCAAGTCTCACTTTTTTCTCTACTGTACATAGCCTTGAGTGTGTGTGGTTGCCAACGTAAAAGTGAAAATGAGGTTACTAATAAAATCAGCAAATACTTGAAGAACTTAAAGTTAAATGGGTGAATGTTGAGGATTGACTGTATTGTCACTGATTTTTTCCCTTTAACAAAGTTTCCCTTTAACATGGCCACCCATTATCCAAGGATATTAGTAGTCACCATGACTCCAGAGCTAATGATCATTGAAATGTCTTTGGAAATTTCCAGCTTTGGCAGTCCAATTTTCCTGATTAACAGACTTTTGTAAATGGGTTCCTATAGTATTTCTATTCAAATGTTTCCGCCTTTGGTTTTCTAATGTACGCACCCTTCTATTTTCTTGGAGTGTGGAGATACTGCTGTCACACTTTATGTATGCCTCTGGTCTCAGGAGAAGTCAATTATAAGTACCCTTTTTACCCTCAGGGAAAAGGTTCCTTATTCAATTTAATTTTAAAAAGTCTTCTTTTGCCTTGTAGTTCCAGAATTTAGCCATAATCCAACTCCACTGATTGACAAGCCTAGCTAATTTCATGCTGTTCTAAGGGTTTATATATCACAATGTGTTTCTCCTAAGGTAAGGGGATTGTCAGCACCTACACTGAGCATTCCTGTCCACGTCCTAGAAGAAAGAGCTTCCTGATTTAACCCCCCCCCCAAAAAAATAATAGGTGCAAGACACATATACCTTACTGCAAGTTATTTATATTTTTTCTACCTCTCTGTTTCCATAATACAAAGACACGGTTCAGATCAGAAACGGTTACAGTTTTATCAGTAGGAATAACGGGAAAAAGATACATTGCTCTCTACCTTGTTCCTTCCTAAGGATCAATCTCCAAGAGCTCTTCCTTCCCCCCTCATTTTTTTTATCTCAAATCATCCAGAAATCTCCTCCAACAATGTCCTGCTCCACTCTTGTTTTGGATGAAGATGTGGCCTTCCTTGTTATGGCCAGTGTCTCTGTATCCAGGTGCATGAAGCCTTGATATACTCTCTCTTTTACTCCAATGGATTGCCCCAACTCTCTCTCTCGGCCCCACATCTTTTCTTTAATGTCTCCCTATAAACTGACTCCTTCACTGATACATAAGTATATCCTTGTCCCCTTCTACCTTAAAAAAAAAATCCCCATTTGATCCTGCCATTTCTGCTAGATATTGCCCTATATCTCACCTTCCCTTTTTGTGTTGGTAATTAAGGTAGGACTTTTTTTTTTTTAAGGTTTTCTCTTTTAGAATGCTAAAGCAATCAAGTGCCTTTGATTAAGTCTTCCTAGGTGCAAAGCCCCAGGCCCATACTCTTTTGATGATTAGTTGTGAAGCCTTTGGGCCCTTAAGAAGGGTATATAATCTCAGAGGTTAGCATTTTGTTTGGGGCTCACTCATTGGAAGAGTGTTGCTGTGGAGACTCTGGGTAGCCATTAATGAGCCCCTTGGCTTGAAAACCCAGATGTTGGTGCTCCCCTGGTAACTATATACTGAGATGTTGGACAGAAAGATAGAAACCTGTCTACTGCTTTGTGTTATTTGATCTGTTGATATTTTCGGTTTGTAATTTCTGTTTGTATTTGTTCTGAAGTTCAGGGTGCTGGCTTTTCCCCCGAACTAAGTGAATGATATATGTGTGTTTGATTAAAATGAGATTGTTGACCCCTTGAAGTCGCTTTCCTTAGAAAAGCAGATCAAAGAATCTGTGCTGGCAGCCCTTCTGTGTGCTAGTGTTATTGGCCTTACACAGCCACAGTATGGACAAGCCACATTGTTGTTATGCTTTTTGACTAAACTCTTTGAGAAGACTATCTACACTACATTGACACTAGTAGATACCTTAACCTTCTGTAGTAGGAAGGCCGAATTTATGATCTCAAATATAATCATATATATGTTTGAATGGTCCGAAATCGCAAGGTATGAGAGATTCTCTAAGGAGAAAACAAGAAATTTATTTAGGCCCCACCACAGCAAAAACTTGAACCAGCCTCCGCATTCCAACATCTTGACAAAAAGACTCCAGGCCCAGAAAGCCCATCTCACAAGAGCAACCAGGAGGCCACAGAAAAACAAGATAGTATTTAGCCAAATCATGTTCACAGGCCTCATGTTCCTGCTCGCACTCGGGTAAGCCCTGCTTCTGCAGCTTCCTGCCTCCACAGCTTCTGGCTTCCGCAGCTTTCTGCTTCTGCAGCTTCCGGCTTCCACACCTTCCACTGCCGCTGCCGAAGTTGTCTCCCGGCTCACCCCTCCTCGCAGCCTAGCTTCCGGCGTTCTTAAGCCCCGCCTCAATGACCAGAGACCATTGGTTCCTGAGCTGGCCCCTCCTAAGTCACCAATCCACACCCACACAAGTTTCACACCTGACAGGGCCCTAGGCCTGGGGCTTAGCACTTAACAGCTGAAAGTACTTCCACTCAAAAGAAACAAAAGCCATGCTAATGAGACAATTTTGCTTAACAACACACCTTCTCTTCCCTATCTCTTCTAAACCTTCTGCACTTTGGCTGTCTACTACATTATTCAACTGAAACTTTCTCCAAAGTTGTCATCAATCATTGATTTCCACATCTACTGGCCTTTTCTTAGGCCTCATCCTTCTTTACTCATTTTCAATGTTTTGAACTGTGGACCATTTTCGTATGAGATACCCTCTCCTCTTTAGCTTTTCATGACACCACTCTCTGCTAGTTCTCCTCCTAACTCTCTGATCCCTTAGTCTTCTCTTAGGGTTCTTCATCCCTGTCACACTAGCTATCTGTGGATGTCTCCAAAGGTTTTCTCCTGGGCCCTTTTCTCTTTTCCTTCTATATTATCTCATGTGGAAATCTCATCAGCTCCCAGAGGTTCAGTTAGCATCTCCATGCAAATGATTCACACATCTCTAGCCAGCCTAGCCAGCCCTGCAGTATGATCTTGCATCACCTTTTGGACTTCTCCAACTGAATGCCCTGTAGGAATCTCAAGCTGTACATGTCTAAAACAGTGCTTATTATTTCCTCCCTCCCCTCTCCCTATATTCTACCTTCTTCTTGACTTCTCCATTTCTTTTGAGGATACTACCATCCTCCTGGATACTCAGGCTCTCAACCTAGTTATCACCCTTGATTCCTTACTCTCAGCCAATCCAAAAATAGGTATTCTGTTGCCACATCTTGTTATTTCAGCCTTCATAACATACCTTATTTGTTTCTCCCTGTTTCTACTCACAAAGTCACCACCCTAGGTTAGCCTTTATCACCTCACCCCTGGACTTCTGGTTTTTTTTCTCTGTCTTAAGTTCTCCGCACTTCAATTCATCTTTCACTCAGCTACCAAAGCAGTTTGCTTAATGCTCAGATCTGACCATGTCATATCCTCTCACTACCCAATTAATAAACTCCCCTGGCTCTTTATTATCTCTAAGCTCAAATATCCCTCTGATTGGCCTTTAAGGTTCTTCACAACCTGGTGCCTCCCTGCCTTTCTTGTATTCTTACACTTTTCTCTTATTCGTATTCTCTATTATCCAACCACACTTGCCTACTAGATATCCTTCACACATCACTCTCCTTTGGTTTCTTTGCCTGTCACCCATATCTGGAACACACTTGTTCCTCACATCTGTCTTTTAGTTTCCCTGACTTCCTTCAAGATTTAGCTCAAATCCCACCTTCTGCAGGATATTCCTGATCTCCCAACTGCTAGTGCCTTCCTTCAGTCCCTCCATCTACTTTCTATGTATCTTGTTTGTAGCTAGTTATTTATGTTTCTCCATCATTCGAGTGTGAGCTCCTTGAAGGCAGGGGCTGTTTTTGCCTTTCTTTGTATTCCCAATGTCTAGAGCAGTGCCTGATACATAGAATTTTCAAAATATCTGGCCACATATAAGCTTTTCCTAGGCCTTATTTTTGTGCAAACTTGATATCTGTGTCTGAGAAGCTGTATGGATTAAGTTCAGAAGCAGGGAAATGGTTGGGAGGAGATTTAATTCTACTCTATTTCTAAATTAAATAATCTTTTAAGAATATTTCCGTCTCTTTTTAGTTTCCCCTCAAATCCAAAGGCTGGGTAAAAGAGGAGAAAGGAATCACATTGTAGTTTGGTAACTATTCAGGGTCCTTTGTTTTCACCACCTCAAATCCCAGTATGGTTATTGTAGTATGGGTAGGATGGTGGAAAACAAGGCAAGTCGACAAACATTTATTAAGCATCTACAATGTGTAGGCTCTATGCTAACCTTGGGGGATACAAGGAAAAGTAAAATCAGTCGCTGCCCTCAAGGAGCTTACAGTCTAACAGTGAGACAATATGCAGTGGATTGATTGGAGAAAAGGCATTCTAACTCCAGAGAGAACATGCATTAAGGAAGATTGTGAAAGCCTTCTTTCAGAATTTGGGATTTTAGCTGAGATTTGAAAAAGGCCAAGGATGAGAGGAGATAGAGATGAAGGAGAGAATTCCACGAATGGGGTTTAGCTAGTGAAAGTGCACAGAGAAGACCAGAATATAGAAAAATCGGTCAGGGAAATGCAAATGGGGTTTCTGAAGTTGAAAAAATTCCCTCGTTTCTGCCCGCCTTTAGTTAAGCACCCGGGGACCAGTGATACTCAGCATAATATAGAATATGATCTGGACAGAATTATTATGTGAAAGCAATGTTTACTGTCACTGAAGGAGAGCTGAATACTCCAACCATTAAAAAAATGAATGCAAAACCACTGAAATAGTGAAATGTTAGTGGCTTGGGGAAGGTTAAAATAGCATATGAGCAGCAGCTTTCAAATTATAACTGATTTATTCCCATATGAAAAACCATAGAGTTCAGGGAGTGTTATGAGCTGCAGGGAAGATGCTGCTAGTTTACTATGACAGGTGGGTACCTTCATAGTTATTATTGATTCTTGCCTCTCCCCATCCCCTTTTCAATTACCAAAGTTTTAAAATCAATTGCCACATCTCTGGAATCCACCCGCATTCACATGACCACTTTTCTAATTCAGACTTTTCATTATCTCTTTCCTGGACCTTTGTAATAATCTGCTGATTGATCTCTCTGCCTCTGGTCCATCCTCCAGTCAATCAGTAAAGGTTTATTAAGCACCTTTATGCCAGGCACTGTGCCAAATGCTGGGGATACAAAAAGAGACAAAAGACAGTTTCTGCCCTCAAGGAGCTCAAAATCTAATCACAGACCTTCTGCCCTGGTCTTCCTATAGCATTTATCTTTATTTACCTTTATCTCTTTCCAGATCTGTTTTTTATTATACCCTTTTATATACACTACACATCCTCTTACTATCTGAACTTCCCTGAACTTAACATCACATCTCTCTGCCTTTGGAAGATCTGTCTTCCACATCCAGAATTCCCTCTCACCTCACCTCCACTCCAATCTGCCCCTGCCTTCTACCCTCAGTTAGTGCTTTCCATTGAAAGCTATCTGTCATACTGTATATACTGCACACCTGTTGTACTGTTCCTCACCCCCTCCCTTCCCCAGTAAAATTCTATCTATTTTAGGGTAGTTAGTGTCTGTTTCATTTTTGTCTTTCTACCTCCACTGCCTAGCACAAGCTGGTCAGCCCTGAATAGTTGGTGAATTGAATTGTTAATTCTGTAAGGGGAAGGGGGAAGCTATAGGCTGGATGGCCTAATCAGGAGTCCGTCAGTATGCCAATATTACCCTTTCCAGGTATTGTATGCATCTCTTTGTCACTTAGGATGGCCTGGCCTTGAAGTCTGCTCTGCCAGTGTCCCAAGCTTAGGAATTATGTATATATCCCTCTTCTGCAGCTGAACTCCTGCATATGTGTTATCTCTTGCTTCCTGTGTAAGCTCCTTATGAGCTGGAACTGTCTTATTTTTTTCCTTTGTATTCCAGAGTTTAGCTCAGTTTTGTTGCATAATGAATGCTTAATAAGTGCTTTTTCATTCATTCATCCCGAAATGTAGTTGCTAGTAGTGTAAAGAAATGAATCTTTTGTCTAAAACATGCATGCAATTTGAGCTTGAGACTATTATCTCCTTGAAGGGGGGCCAAATCACTCAGGGGACAGCAGTGGAAAGAACACTGGATTTGGATTTAGAGAATCTGAGTTCAAATTCCAGCTCTGACATTTACTCTAGATGTTACCTAGAGCAGTTCGTTTAAGTCAATCAGGTCAATAAACATATATTAAGCATTTACTATGTTCTAGGCAATATACCAAGGGCTGAGTATACAAAGAGCAGTAAAAGATAGTCTTTGTTCTCAAGGAGCTTACATTTTAACTTTTAACCCCATTGGCTCTCAGTTACCTTATCTGCAAAATTAAGGGACTGTAGTAGATGACAGCACACCATAGTAAGTGCTGTATGGTGGGATATGGAAAGTAGAGCCTCTCCAGTGGAAAGGGGGACTGGAGTTTTGTTTTGAAGAAAGGCATAGGAGAATGGTTTAACAAAGAAGGGCTCATTAGTGGCAACTTGATCATCTCTTTTATGAATCTTTCTCTTACCTGTTCTGGCTTCTAGCAAAAAAAAAAAAAAAAAAAAAAGGAGCAGGGAAGATGTTCCAGGAAAGAAAAATGTTATGAATAAAGGTGGGAGGACTGGGACTTTCTGGGGCAGGAGAGATGATGATGTCATTCTCAAGGACAAACAGACAAGTTTTTCAGGAGTGGAACGGCTTAACGGAAGATGCGTACCATTAGAGAGGGTGGGGGCCCTGTGCCATTAATTATTCCATATCTTTCTGTATTTTCAGTCTCTGTCTCTGCACCTAGTTGTCACCTTCCATAGTATGGGAATTTATATATAAAATATTACTAAATTAGTCATAAAAGATCACCTGAGCGACTTCCTTCCTCTCTCCCTACAGATGTCTTAGATCACCCTCTCATCCTAAAAAAGCCTCTTGACTCTGCTACCCATTAGTTTATTCCATTTCTCCCTACTTTTGTTTCCAAACAACCTTCCCTATAGAGGTAGTTTCATCCCTTTAACCATCTTTGTCCTGTTGGACTCTCTCCAGTTTCTCTACATTTTGTTTGAAGTTCTGTAATCCAACTTAGATGTTATAGTCTAATAAAGATCCATATAATGCATGAAGAATGACTTCCTGGACCTTTTACAACTTTCAACAATATGTTCCAGTAGAATGGCATAGTGATTAATGATAATGAAAAGGAGAAAAAAACATAAATTAGAACTCCAGCAACTTTTAAAGCCAAAAGACAGTTTTGTACACTTTGTTGGTTGTTGCTTATGTTGTAGGTTAGCCTTATATAAATACAGGCTAGTTCAGAAGTCTTAGCACCAGTTTAAGTCATTTAATTTATAATGGTTTAAAACAGCCCTAAGATTTTGGTGATACTGTATAATGAAGCCCCTATTATTTGTGTATGAACTGCACTCTCAGTTAATAGAAAGATTCTAACTGAGGTTAGTTTTCTCTGATTCTTCAATATTCTGATTCCTTCCCTATGCTATTGATTGATATGTATTCAGTGACTACTACCAGTTTTGATTTTCACTCTAGATAAAAAAAAAGTGAAGGTAAGTCATTTGGGGAGGTTGAAGGGATGGAGGAGTTAAGAGAGTCAGGAAAATAAGTGAAGTGCAATCCAAGGTCAAATAGATATCATCTTGTGTTTTCTGGTATTTTAACTATTGGTGGTCTTCTTTCCCTTTTTAATAATTTCATACAATAAAAGTTTAGTGCCTAACATGTGCAAAGAAAGGTGTCATGTGATGGATCGAGAAATGAGTCTCTTATTTTTGTCTAAGATCTTTGAAGTATACAGGATAAAATTACAACTAACAGGAATGGTAAAAAGTGTATATGGCTGGGCAGAAATATCATGACACTATGAAATGGGAAGGTGTCTTATGCCAGACACGTCTCCCTGTATACATTAAAAGATGCCTATTTTCTTTTCTTTTTGGGGGGGGGGTTAAGCAATTGGGGTTAAGTGACTTGCCCAAGTGTCAAATATCTGATGTGGGATTTGAACTCAGGTCCTCCTGACTCCAGAGCCAGTACTCTATCCACTGGGCCACCTAGCTGCCCCCAAAAGTACCTATTCTCAAGGATTTAATTTGAATAGAATATGAAGCTAAAACCTTCCAATCTTTCGTGTAGAATGGGATTGTAAACTGCTCTACACCGCCTAAATAGAGGTAAATATACCAAAGTTAGAACTAGAAATGTGACATGAAGTCGTTTTCATTTTACATTTTAATATATGAATTTAAACAATTATGTTTCAACATCTGTTTTCATTGTTTTATTTTTTTCTAAACATGAAAACGTTTATTTATGTTTATTAGGATTGCTGGCTTTTGTAGTTTTCTCATCTTATTAGCTCCTAGAAGCTTTGCATCTCTTTCATATCTATTATATTATTTGTCATTTTTTAAAAGGGGAAGGGATACAGACAAATATACAGAGGGCATTTTTACAGGTATACAAAATATTGAAAAATTAAGTATAAATGTTTGTTGACTGACTATATGAATATGCCTTTAAATACTACCCCAGTTCCTTGCATAACATCCATTAACAATTAAATTATGTCTTTGTTCTAAAAGACATCATGATATGATAGAGAGTTGTTGGACTGGCAGTCAGGAGAGATTGAGATGTAAATTCCTTCTCCTATTTCTTGCTAGTTTTGTGACTTTGAGTTAGCCATTTAACCTCTTTAAACCTTAGTTACTTCATTTGTAAAATATTGTGAGGGTCAAATAAAATGTTTGTGAAAGTGTCTTGCAAACCTTGAAACTCTATATAATTTTTAGTTACTGTTATTATTCTTTCCCTTTAAACCTTTGTACTTTCAAAATTCATAAAAACAAAACAAAAAACAAGTCATGAAGTCTTGAATGTAAACGCTAACTGAACTGAACGTGCACTTCTGCATTCTCTAAGTTACATCGCATGCTGCTATTTTTCCCTTTGGGCTTCCCTGAATGAACTCTTCCTTTATTCCCTTGTATCCTCAGTAACCCTGGTTGTTATTTTGAGTAATTCCAGGCTTGTGCTTATTTGGTTTCCAATGGTCCCATGATGGGCCAACTCCTATTGAATTATAGTTATGATCCCTCCATCCTTTGCCCCTTCAGCAGGATAAGCCTACATCAAACTTTTTAATTCATTGATTTTCTTTCTATAGTCAAGGCCACCAACAGTTACTCTTCAAATATCTATATGAAGTAAAGAAGAGCTAGGCTTAATTATCCTCATGTTACACATGAGAAGGCTGAACTTTTTCGTTCTAAAAAGTGCATTTGTACCCTTTTGTAAATACACTTTGAAATGAACCGTAAAATAATAGAATCTTAGGGTTAAACGGGCTCTCTGAGATTATTGAGCCCTGTTTTGGTTGGGTATGGAGAGTACTAATTTACTCTGATGTCCTTTACAACTCTTAGAATCTGTGATTCTTTGAACTCTTAGCCACAGCATGAACCCCCTTCTATTCTGTATTGTACAAATGATTGTCCAGTCTTCAAACAAAACATTCTTGTTGTAAACTTAGAGTCATACATTCAGATCAATAAATGTTTGAAATTACAATTACAATACCTGACTTCAAACCTATAAAATAACTTTAATTGTCCTAATTTTACTGATCTGTACCATTGAGTTGGCACCTGACCAAAAAAAATGAGACTTGAAAACATCTTCTCTAGAAAACTGAGAATTCAGCTACTCCAAGTGGAAAGAATCAGTGACTGATTCATTAGGCAGTTTTACATTTCTGGAACACTGGGGAAATAATTTTCTCTATCTGTCTTTGTGAATCATGTAACTACCTCCATTATGGAAATGGGGACCCATAAAATAATTATTATGAATGTCATTGTTTCAGGTATATTAACTTAGCTCTCTGCAGAGCTCTTAGAATCTGCTTCCGTTGCTGTGATCTTTCAATGAATTCAAAATGAATTTCTTAGTTCACTTGTCTTGCTATGTATATAGATATTATCAGTGTATTTCCTAGCTACTTACTCCTACCTTCTTCCCTAGTTCCCAACTTTACCTGACTCTTCTAGCAACCAGCCTTGAAGCAGACAACATATATTTCTAGAACTCCTCAACCTTTGTAGCACTTAGTTATCGTAGAATTATAGTAGTTCTGAAAGAATAAATCTGCAGAATGATTGATTGCTAGAATTGTAATAGGTAAAAGCTGTTGATTCATACAACAGTTTGTGTGTGTGTGTGTGTGTGTGTGTGTGTGTATGTGTGTGTTGAGGGTGGAGAATGACACTGCTTCATAAAGGAACAAAGAAGCAATTTTATGCCTTACTCATCAATCTGTTTCTTATATCTAGTGAACAACAGACATAAAGGTCTTTGCCTTTTTGAGTTCTCCCTTGGCAGTATGTAAAACTAATATTGGCTGAACATGCTATTAACCTTGAGTTTAAATTCAGCGTACTTAATCCCATGATTAATGCCAAGATTAATGCCCAACAGCAAAGGTTGAAAGCTTAAATGTTTGTGAATGCGAGCATGAAATGAAATCCTAATAACCAGTACAATGATTTGGATTTATGGGCTGTGTTGGCTGCTAAAGATAACTTGGAAATGGTGTTGTATGGAGTAATTTGTCAAAGTGGGCAGTGATGAAGAATTGACTGTTTATGATGCAGGGGGAAAAAAATCTCAATGAAGAATACAGCTCTCTGGTTTTTGGTGTAACGGGCACAGCACCTCACTGTGGGACTTCATTACATGAGAAGAACAACATAGTCTTTTAAGGATTTTAACAGTTCAAAATTTGAATTCCCCTTTTAGTAAGATATAATGGGCTCCTCAGCAGAAATGTAGATGCATAGATTTACAATAATATTCCCTTCACTCTCTGAGTCTTCTACTTCTCTACGTATATTTGTAGTTCTTATCTTAAATCCTAGATACTTCTATTCACACAGATGTGTACACACATACTCAGAGAAGATGTAATATTAATAAAGAGGTAGATATCTTTGGCTAGTCAATTTTTCTTTGATCTTCTGTTCCTTTAATCATTTGATTGTTTTTCTTAATCATATTTCTAGTTTATAAGCTTTAGTTATTAAGATAACCCCTAGCCCCAACCAGACATATTCTTGGCTCTACTTCACCAAAATCAAAAAAGCAAAAAGGTAAAATTATCCTATATTATACCAAAATCTTGGCAAATGTTATTTATAATAAATTAAGCCTTTGAGGTACTATGGTGTAATTTACAATTTATTTTTCTTTCTGTGTTTAATATTTGATCTTTTAAAATTCTTGTTAACACTATAAACCATAACCCTTTAGATTATTTCCCCCCAGTGTTTCAGAAAGTTTTCTTCTCAGGTTTCTCTTTCATTTATGTCCTATTTTATTTTCTCTTCATTATTTTTACCAGCAACCACTACAGTATAGTACCTTTTGAAGATTTCATTAATATATTGTATATTTCTTTGCCTTGTTACTGGTTAGTGTTGCATTCTTTGTCCTTTGCAGTAGGAGAATGTAGTTAATCAGACTGCTTATGTTCAGTTGAACATAAGCTCCTTAAGGCCATGGACCATTTTTATTTTTGTCTTTTTATCCTGAGCCCCAAGCACAATACCCTGCTTAAGAGATATTTATTAGGTTGGACTGATTGGATTTCTTTTATCCTTTGGAGCAGTATCCTTTTTGGTGATTGCCTAAATTTTCCCCAGAAGAATCTGTAGTTAATGTATAAACAGAATGTATTAGCAAATTTTTTTTTAAAAAGAAACAACATTTAAAACACTTAGAAAAAAGATGACTTCACAGAGGCATCTTTGTTTTTGTTAGGCTTTATAACTTCCCTTGGCCATAAAGTAGTAAATTAACATTTATTAAGCACCTACAAGTGCCAGGCACTTTGTTGAGCACTGGGATTACAAAGAAAAGCAATGACAAAACAAGCAACAACAACAACAACAACAGCAAACCAGTTCTCTTGTCTAGGAATTGGAAGGCTAATGAGGGAGACAAGAAGAGGTCAATTAGCAACAAACCAGATATGGACAGGATAAATTGGGACTAATCTCAGAGGGAAAGCACTAAGATGTAGGAGACCTGGAAAAGTCTTTTTGCCGAGTGTGAACCTTCAGCCCAGACGTGAAGGGAAGCAAGAGGCAGAGATGAGGACCCTTCCATTCTTAATTACCGTGGCAGTGCAAACTTAAGAAATAGACTTATTATTAGACTTATTATACTTATTATCAAATAGACTTATTGTATAGACTTATAGCATTCAAACTGGGAGTGTATTGCAAGGAAATTCTGAGTTCACGTTGACCCAACATATTTTCCATTCAGTCTTTATATTTTGCTGGCTAAAACGATCTGCTTAGGGAGATCATGAAAGAGTTAGAATATTAGATGGTAGAGTCAAGTATATTCAGAGGTATTATTTTACCCCATTTTTAATAGTTACTGTCTTTTAACAATATTTTTGGGTCTCTAGGCAAAAATGCACATAAAAAATGTGTCAACTATCCGTGAAAGTTTGTAGCTGTATATACCAAACCATAAAAATCTGGCTGTCTTTGAAAATGGCCAACAATGGCTTCTAGAATGCCTTCAATCATAGATTCCAGAAAAACACAGTTCATATAGACTTCTCTCTACTATCAGTAATGCAATAGTTGAGGGAAAAGAAACAACTTCATTTTTAATATAAGAAGTTTTTGTACTTTACCATGCAAGCACAATTATTTTATTCATTTCACTGCTGAGAAATATATCCTAGTCTCCTCTTTCAAGAGATAATTTTGTGTTTCCTCTCCATGGAGAGTTATTCAAAGGAAATTTGAATCTTTATGACCATCTCTTTCTACAGATTGTGTGATGTAGTGCAGAGGGTCAAACACTTGGCCAGCAGCCAGCAGTGTTCCTGGGTGTAGGCTGAACCAGAAAAAATTTAATTGGGAAATATTTAACAAAGTAAATAAAAATGCAGTAGGACACAAGTAATATTAATATGTGGGGTTTTTTAGGTAAGGATAAAACCACAGGGATCCTTTAGCAGTCTCTGTTTCTATTTATGTTTGACACCACTGATATAATGGATAGTTGAGCCTCAGTGTCCTTTTATGAAAAATGTGGATATACTTGTCCCACCTCCTAAAGAAAATTGCTGTGATTATCAAATGCAGTAGCATATTTATAATCTTTGGCAAAATTTAAAGTACAATATAAATGTAAGCTGTTGTTCTAATTACTCCTCGTTTAAGGCTCACTTTAGATCATACCTTCTCCATGGATCTTCTTTCCAATCTTCTAGCACACATTATTTCTTTTCTCTGGACTTGTACCATAGTTGAGTCAGTAATATATGATTAGTCATTGATTTTCTCTTCTTATATTAGGTATGTTAGTTCCTCTCAAATGATTCTAGTAAGCTCCTTGAGGGCAGAAAACACATCTTATGCTTTGCCCCCCCCACCGTGACAAGTCCATTGTCTTGGACATAAAGTAGTTGAATAATAAATGCCTGCTGATTAGTGAGTCTCAGATATGGATTGTGGTATGCTGATAGTGAAGCTAGGATCACAATTAAAAGACTATACAGCAATACAGGGGTGTCCTCAAAATCCTAAAGAAGTTTTAAGTTATTTAAGTTTAAGTTAGCAAAAAACTTTAGTCAGAGACCAAGATCACATACAGGGTATCCCAGAAGTCTTAATACAGTTTTAAGCTATTCAAGCTTAAACTATTAATGCAGTTTTAAGCTACTAAAGCTTAAGTTATTAAAGCTTAAAACTGAGTTAAGTCACTTGGCCACTTCAGCCAAAATAGGAATCAAATTAATTATGAACGGTCAGTCAAATTAGTGAAAACAGGTGTGTATGTAGACACAATACTGTCATCTTTTGATTTTATTTTCTGAAACATTGCAAATCAGAACACAATAAAAAAAGTTCCAATGAAATAGTCCCCCCATCCCAAAGTAAAACTGAATACTCTGAATATGAACCAAATCCCTTTGAAAGTGATCTCTTTGTAGTCTTGTTGGATACAAGTAAATTCAGCTGTGTCCTTCGCCCAGACCAGGTTTCAAGTAAAAGATTGAACTTGATTTAATTTAATTTGCAATGTGCTTCTTAAATGAAAAATATAACACAAGACCCTACAGAAACCTCAGGTCAAAATTGTCGGTTATTTATTCGAACAAAGGACTATACTAATCTTGGGAAAGAGAGAGGACTAGAACAGAACTGAATAATTAACTCATTCAGAAGAATAAAGCCTAGAAAATGTTCACTTTTGAGAAATGAGAACAAGAAACTCTGTCATGTTATATACCATTATATACATGCATTCATTGAATCTCCTACTGGTTTTTGACATGATTTTATTCTTTCCTTGTCATCCCACTCTATATTCCAACTTGACTTGTATATTTGTTTTGTCTCTTTCCTTTTTAATTTAATGGAATATGTCCTTCTTACAATCCATACAAATATGACCTAGCTTTGATCTTTTTTGGAGATTTTGTGACCCCTCCTCAAAGGATAATCTCTTTGATATTGAATATTATTATTATAGTTACTCATAGAAATGTGATTTTATTTTCTTTTGAAATAGTATTTCAAACAAAAGATACTTTTATTTGGTATGTTCTCTCTGAGAAAACTTGATTCATGGGACATCTACATAAAATATATATTAGGATTCTACTGTCCTAGCTACTTCATTTTATAGCTTGAAGCCAATGCACTAAAAAGATAGTTTCATGGTGAATGAATTTTGCCCTCAAATTAGAGGTCATTTTAGGAATGATCTGGCTTACTTTTTTAAATGGTTATGTTCTTTATGGCCTAGTGATGGTTTTTAAGGAGAAAGTTACAGATTAAGGACAGTAAGTTACTAGACTTTGGCAATATTTTCCCAAAATGCCATTAATTGAAGCCATTATTTTGGAAAATGTTGCTCATTTAAGAGTTGTTTGTTTCAGCAGTTGGAGTCATTGCCAATGTTGGCTTTCTTCCAGCTTGAGTAATCCTTTGAGATTTGAAAAAAGATGAAAATGTTTTCCTTATGGAAGAATTGGTTTTTGTATAATTAATTAGTTTGTTATCTAGGGATTCTTTCTTCCCTTGTCCCTCTCCCCTGCCAAAGCCAACTGCTGTTCATTCAAATTCCCACAATCAAAGAAGGTGAATTTTTACTTTTTCTACTATGATAGATGTTGTATATTGAAACTCCTAGTTAAAAGTTACAGAGATGTATTTAATCTTCCATATTTAAATACACTGCTTTTAGAAACTTTCAAAGTTTTGTCCAGTGTTTCAGGTTAAGAAGAACCAATATACATGATCAGCTAAACAATTCCTGAGAACCAAAGGTTTTGTTTTCTAACCTAAAGTCATCTTTTGGAACAAGGCCTCATGCAACATTTCCACTAAAGTGAATCTAAGACTCTTTCTTGTTTGAAGTAGGAATAGAGGAAGGGAGAGGCTATCTTTAGTTATCAAGACATGTTCTCATTAACATTGCTTTTTACGTGTCTGTTTTCTTAATTCTTTCTTCCTTTATGGACAGTTTCATTTCTCTGGTCCTAAATTAAGTAGGATTTTTTGTTTTATTTTTTTAGTGTCAAGTTTATTTAGATTCTCTGCTTTTCTTCTCCTACAGTTTTCAGTGATTTGTTGTATTGGAAGCCTGAAGTCCATTTGAAGCTTTCATTTTATAAAAATGCTTTTTTTTAAGCAATGTTTTATTGGGGGCACTCTCATTCATTACTCTGATCTAATCTCTTTAGTCCAGCCAAAATATATGAAGCACAGATGTAAACAGTGTTGCTGGGTCCAACGAGGCCTTGTCTACGTACATTGCTTATTTTTTCTTTCTATTCCTCACTTTTCTCATTGGTAGCATTTAAGATCTTGCCATTCATGGTAATGTTGTTGTAAGACCAGTAATCGGAGCTTGGACAGACGAGGCAAGTTGCTTTTTTATGTATGGAGAGCTGTTCTCACATTCCCTTTGTTCACTCTGGAGAGTCTTTTTGACATTCAGAAGTCATTTGTAAGTATGATTAAATCTAAATGTGATCCAGAAAAGGGAAAAGATACATTTTGCTTCTCCTTTGATCCATAAAAGGACAAAGATACATTTCACTTCTCTGATTAAAAAAACTCTTCTCCCACATGGATGTTATATAGTTATTGTATTCAGGTCATTCATAGCTAAGCATTACTGATGGAAACCCTCCTTTATTTCTACTAACTAGACTTTTAAAAAGCGTCCTGGATTAAGAACTCTATTTCTGACTTCTAAGTCAAAGTCACATTTAGTAAGATCCTAAACTACATTATAATCAGAGTTAAGTACTATAACTTTGGCTTTTCATTCATTAAAAAAATAAAATTGCATTAAATACCTGAAAAAGTTTCCACTAGGAGATAGCACTTGATTTTAGCCCTGAAGAGAGCCACAGATTCTAAGATGCAGAAGTGAGGCGGGAATGCATTCCAGGTATAAGGGACAACCTGGACAAAGAGTGAGAGATGAGAGATGGGATATCAAGCTATGAGACAAGCAGTTAGGCTGGAATGCAGAGTGTGAGAAGGGGAAAAATAAGATAAGTCTGGTAAGATACACTGAATCCACAATATGAAGGGCTGAGGAATTTATATTTCATAACAAGGACACTAAGAAGTCTCTTTTTGAAAAAATTTAGATAGAAGAGTGACACAGTGAGGACCGTGCTTTAAGATTGTTTTGGTAGCTATGTGACGGATAGATTGGAAAGGGAAAGAGACTCGAATTGGGAGACCAGTTCAGAGGGCATTGTAATAGTCTGGACAAGAAATGATGAAAACTTACATTAAGATAAAGCTTGGGCAAGTGTGAAGAAAGGGATATGTATACAAGGCATATTATGGAGGTCAATTCTACAAGAAGTGGTAGTCGATAGGATGGGTGCTGTATGGGAGAGAGAAAGATAAGAGATAATTTCAAGCGTGTGATCCTGAGTTACTAGAAGGGTGGTGGTGCTCAAAATAAATAGAGAAGTTTGGAGTACAGGCAGGTTTGAGAGACAGAGATAATGATTTCAGTATTAGACATCTTGATTTTGAGATGCTTGTGGCTTATTAGGTAGAGATAGCCAACAAGTGAGATTGTAGCTTAGGAGAGAGATGACTGGAATTGAATCTGTTATCTTTTCAATCGGAGCATTCCTTCTAGTGACTCAATCAAAACCCATGCATGTCTGTGTATCTTGTCTAACTCTGTCCATGACTCCCATAAATTCACGACACTCAACATGACACAGGGCTTCCTTGCCTTCTCTCAATATCTTGGGAATACCAGTGGAACACTAGCTATCTACCTGTCATCCTTGTACATATCACGAGGCCATCTTCTCTTCTTATCATGCATTTCCTTGATTAGGTCTTTACTTCTTATTGTTCTTCAAAGTTATGATTTCATTATGTTAGTCTCCTCCCATCTAAAATGCGCCTCTCTACTTCTCTATGTGTAACACTCACTTTTAGAGTTTTAAAAATTATTGTGTTTTATAACTAACAGCCTGCAACAATTCTGGTGAAATGTTACCTTCAGGAAAATGCATAATTCCCTTAGTGATCCCAAATTTCTCCTAGAAGCAGAGGGCCATCTCTTTAATACTAGCAGGAGAAAGATTAGCCCTAGATATATAGATCTGGGAGTCATATAGAAAGAGATAATTGAGCCCAAGAGACCTGAGAAGATCACCAAGAGAGAGGTGTAGAGAAGGAAAAGAAAAGCATTCAGGAAAGACCCTTTGAAGACACCTATGGTGTCTTAATCAAAAGATGTTCTTGCCCTTTATCTGATCATTTCTGTAATCAATCACAGAGAAGATTCTTTCTTCAGCTGCTCAGGCCTCTTACTTTAAAAATTGGATAGGCCCTTGATAAAGAATTCAGCTATGAGATTTCAGTAAGAAAGACTGGTGAGGTTTTTTTTTTCATTCTGACTAGGCAAAAGACTTCAGACTAAATTATTGACCTAATATTATTTTCTAACATTTTTCCGAAGAAGGGATCAGAAAGAGGTCGAGGAGAAAGACATTAATATATAAACCAACTCACCTATGACTTCGCACTTTTGTGTTCCAGGTTGAAAATTGGTGTCCTCATTTACCTTGGAGAGCAAAAAATCCCTATGAAGAACCAGATCAGAATTCAATGGTGAGAATGTTTGAAAACTTATTTACAGGTCTTATGTCTTTAGAACAGATTCATTTTCACTGTAATTAACTCTTTCTAGAAGAGTCAAACTAAAATAGAAATGGGGGCTACTAAACCATATATACTACATATTAGCATCACCAGTGTTCTATTGTATTTTTATTAATTTTCTTAACTATTTCCTGAGTATATTTGAATCTGGTTCTGGCCCACTCAGAGGTCCTTAGGACTGCATGCTTGGCACCTCTGTTCCTGATGCTTCCTGTTATAACATAAAACACTATCAAAGGAACAACTTTCTTTGCCAATCCTGTGGAACTTAGGATCTATTCAGGGCTGATGGATGGCCTGGAAAAATTGACCAGTATTTATTGAATACCTATTATGTGTCCTGTATTATTATAGGTGACATTTACATGATGGGATATGAAATTAATAAAAAATATGACTCAACTTCAGTCAAGGAGTTTATAATCCTGATGAAAGCACAATACAAAACTATAGAACACTTTAAGCAACATCACTCATCAATCATATGTCAAGAGCTTGCTATGTGTGAGGTACTATGCAATGCACTAGAGCTGCAAACACTAAAACAAGAAACATTTCCTGCCTACTGTGACATGGGGGTAAGGATTGAGGGGGAAGGAAAATATCATGTACACATGTAAGCAAAGACAAGACGATTTGAGAAGGGAGAGAGAGCACAGTGACGGGAGGGATTTGGAAGCTCTTTCTGTAGATGATTGATTATCTTTCTCATCCAACCTCTGAGCATAACCTTAAGGAAAGGATTTGGGAAGGCAGAGGTAAGGCCCTGGGATGGCTGGATTTCTTGCTTAATGAGAGAACAGGGTTATCACAATGAGATGGTTTTAGTTAATAGCTTAGGCCTAGAGATAAAATTTCTCCATTCTTTAATTATGATGCTTTCTGATTAACTCTAAAATGACCTAGGGAAAAGAAAGTTGCTTGGAATAGCTCAATTTAGTTTTACCAGTTTTGGAAGGAATAGTGACAAAGAATTATTTTAAGAGAAAAATAAAGTATTTGGGGTTTGTTGGGGTTTTCCATCTTTTATTCACATTGTCTCATCAGAATCAGGGGTTCTTTGCTTTTAAGTTACACCATAACTTTTGGCTGAGTAGTGAACCCCATGGACTCCTTCATGGAATAATGTTTTTAAATGTGTTAAAAAATATTTACAATTGCCAAGGAAAGCAGCTATAATGAAATGACATGGTTAAAATATTTTTAAGAGTAAGTTCACATTCCCCAGGGTAAGAACCCTTAAACTATTAATTTTTTGTCTGAGGTCTTGATTTCTGGTCCTTGATGACTTAGGGTGCTTTCTTCAGGCTCCTTTCAAAGTTCACTACATTAATCATAAAACATGGGACCTCATGTTAGTCCTGGTACTCCATTAAAAATGTGTAAGAGATGTCGTGCAGCATAGTAGATAGAGTTAGCCTCAGAGGTTTAAAAAAAAAAAAAGGTTCTGGGTTCAAGGTTGAGCTGAGACACAAGCTATGTTACCCTGGGTGAGTCACTGAATGTTTCAATGGTTGCTTTGTGCAAGGGCAGTGGGGCTACAAAGACTGAAACGTGAAACATTTCTTGCCTCCTCTGAGGTAGGAGGGCAGTGGGGAGGGAATATCATATACACATATAAGCAAATACAAATTATTGAAATAAGTTAATTCTCTAAAATTCTAAGCTATAAAATAGTTGCAGATGTTCATTGATAGAGGGTGATTCCTCACCAGGAGTTCCCCTACCTCAATGAAGTCATAGGTCCACTCCCCACCCCCCACCTCCCAAAATGACCATACCAACACCAAGTGTCTTCTATTTAGAACTTACTCCTTGTAAAGTTGTCCTGGTTGGTCAGGGACAGAAGCAAAGCCTTCTGCTCCCTCTCATAACCTTTCCCTTTCATGCAGTAGAACTGCATATAAATTCCTTAGAAAAAGAAAACAGGATACACTGTGGGAATTTCCTCTAATCATCAGGAGAATCAACTAGCCTGTAGGAGGTGCTATATAGATCCACTAGTTGTTTCTTTGTTTGTTTCTCCATATCATTAAAATTGAATTCAGAGAAGTTCAAGATGTCTCGTGTGCATTTGCAACCCATTTAGTTAAAATGAAATTGAACAGAATTCATTTAGTGAAAAATAATCGATAATGGTATGCCTTAGATGGTCCGTTTCCTTTGCTTCAATTGGTAATCCTGGCTCTTTAAAGTTAAGTGGTACAAAAGAGGAGATTTATTTTTAAAGTCCAATAGTGATTTAGCCACTCAAATTCAGGATGAAACATCGCCACAAAAAAAAAAACCATCATGCTTCCAAAATGTTTGGGGTTGTCCACCTCATCCCACTCCGTTTCCCTTTTCTCTAGGCTGAAATTCGTACGGATTTTAATCTACTCTATGGAATGATGAAACGGCATGAAGAATTCCGATGGATGATACTAAGGATCCGACGAATGGCTGGTGCATGGATTGAAGCAATTAAATCATTGGCAGAAAAGCAAAACCTTGAAAAGAGAAAAAGGAAAAAAGTGAGTTTCTTATTAATTTTGTGTTTCAACAATCCAGCTAGCAGCTTCTGTGGGGGTGTAAGATCCAACCACAGCCAGCACCCAGAAAGCTGCCAGCACCCAGAAAGCACAGCTTCTTTTGATCTGCTTAACTAAGGAAAGCAAGGTGAAGGGGTTGGCAAGCTTACTTTAATTCAGCACACAAATATCATTCACTTAGTTCAGGGGAAAAAGCCAGCACATTGAACTTCAGAGCAAAATACAAATAAGTTACAAACATCAACAGACAGACCCAATACAATTTATAGTTACCAACATCTAGGTTCAGCCTGGGAGCTCAGAACAAGGGCTGGCCCAGATTCATGGCCCACCACCACTGCTGAGGCAAAAAGCTCCAAGGAAGAGGAGGCCAAGACCTAGTTTTATATCTTTTTCAGCATCGGGGATGAGTCACACATGTGCCTCACCCACTTGACCTAGAATCATCACAAAGAGGTAGACTTAAACCCACGTGGTCTAAAAGCCTCTGCTGTCCCAGACATGTAAACTAGGCCCTCCCTAGAGTTAGCCCTACCTCGGGCCCACCTTAGTCGCCAATCCACAACCGCATAGGTTTTACACCTAATAGGGGTTTGGGCCTGGGGCTTAGCACTTAGTAAGATTCAATGAAATACCCGAATTACTCAAAGCAAACAAAAGCCAAACTCTTCAAGGGCACTTGTTGAACTCAGTGCTAAGGAGCCCATTTTGCTTCCCAACACATTTTGTTACAGTCACCAGTTTTCCTTTTAACTTTGATTCTGTTTTGAAATAGGACAAAGAAAGAAATGTGTGCTGTTGAGAATGACATTCCCTCAGTGTGAATTTGCTGTATCTTTTATACAGCTCATTTTTGTATTTGTTTTCCCAAATTATGGTTCTCTCAAACACCAGGAATAAACAGCTTTCTGGAAATTTAGCGATACGCTTACTGACCATAATGTCCCCAGTTCTTCCTGATTCCAAGTCCAATATTCTGTCCAGTATGTCATTGATCATTGTTATTTCAAATAGTTTAATTCAAATTATTTTGTTCTTCTTTCCATTTTCATGGCTTTAGTTATATATATCATTTTACCGGTTCTGCTTCACTGTGTATCAGTTCACAAGTCTTCACATGCTTCTTCGTGTTCAACATACTTATTGTTTCTTAGAACATAGTAATATCCCATCATTTTCATATGCCACAATTAATTTAGTTATTTCTCAGATTGGGCATTTACTTTGTTTCTAATTCTTTACTACATTCATCATTAATGCCTAATTGTATAATTGAAACTTTCTCCACGTTCAACATATTTATTATTTGTTACAACATAGTAATATTCCAACATTTTCATGTGCCACAATTTGTTTAGTTATTTCCCAGATTGAGCATTTATTTTATTTCTAATTCTTTTCTACTATGAGCAATGCCATAAATGTTTTATTGTATCATTGAACCTTGCTTTTTATCATTGATTTCCCTATGACATATGACTGTAAGTGGGATCTCTAGGTCAAAGGTCATTAATATTTTTGTCATTTAGAATAATTCTAATTTGGTTTCCATAATGGATGGTCCAGTATATAGCTCCACCAACAATGTATTAGTATTTTACCCCTGTCTTTCCCCAACCTTTCCAACATAAACTATTGCCATCTTTTGTCATCTTTGACAATTTGCTGGGTATGAAGTGAAACCATAAACTTGTTTTGGCTTATACTTTTCTTTATTAAATGTCATTTCTTAATATCCTTTTTAAAAATGACTTGAGTTTCTCATGGCTTCAGTAGGGAAGTGCTGATCTATATGCAAAGGGTAGAGTCGTAGTCCTTGATCATCCATCTCACATATTATTTTCTTCTTCTCCTCTTTATCAATCTAGAAAATAAAGCCTCTAAATGTGAACACTGTTTTTGGCCACTTTATCAAGTACTAAGTTTTGTGGCGGAAGTGTCTTGAGTAATTTGGATGTTAATTCAACATGAGCCTATCTATGTGTCTTATTTTTCAGATTCTCGTTCACCTGGGACTCCTGACCAAGGAATCTGGCTTCAAGATTGCAGAGAATGCATTTAGTGGAGGCCCACTTGGTGAATTAGTTCAGTGGAGTGATTTAATTACATCTCTCTACTTACTGGGCCATGACATTAGGATTTCAGCTTCACTGGCTGAGCTCAAGGAGTAAGGAGATTACTTTTCAATTTTGAAGCTGGAATACAAAAAAAGAAATTGTAAACTCTTGAAGCCTCTATTAGTGTGTAATTTCTTGCAGAGAAAAATGAAAGCGATAATTCACTAAACAGGAGATAAGAAGATTATTTTCAGGAGCTAAATACATACACTGTGAAAAGGATGATATGTTTTCATTGTAGCTGCAGGCTCTGGAGGCTTCATAAATGAACGCAAGAAAATTCAAACTAAGGAGCTTATTCATTGCTATTACAGGTGCTTCATACATCTGCTGCACAATGCATTCTTGACTTTACTAATTCCCTGTCTCTTGCTGAAATTCATACTCTTCCCCACTCAGCATCAAGCTTTTTATATCTTAAATCAAGGCAAGTTCCTGTTTGTAATTTAATTTGGGAAGAGCAAATTTCCTGAAAGCCTGGACTTCTTTTTAAGTCAGTAGACTTTCAACTCCAAGTCTGTCAACTATTGTGTTTCTATTTAACTGACATTTGCTTCTCCTTCCATCCCTCTCCTTTTTCACTTCCCTTCTCTTTCCCTCTCTCTCTCTCTCTCAGTCTCTTAATCCCTTTTAGATTGACACAGCTGGCTAAGCATTCTCACAGACACATCCATCAGTTCTTTCCATTCACACACTGGATGAACTGCCTATAGAGAGGCTGACCTAAGCTGCCAAGTTATTACTGTGTGGAATAAGGAAAAAAATTCCTGATGGATTTGAATTTAACTTACATGTGAAATTGCAAGGAAAGGAACATTTTAGAAAGCAGTATTAAAAGTACCTTGTTACTTTTTATTAAGAACAGACAAGGAAGAGAAAAATGACATTTGCTAAAGTGCCAGGTGGTACAGGCCCAAATGTGTATAACTAGCACCTAGCATCATGCCGACCACAGCAATACTGTCAATGAATAGTTCTGGATAAATGCAATAATGATGATTATAATTTTAAGAAATTATTTATATAGAGCACTGGAGTTTATCAAACACTTCTATCAATACCACAAGGGTAGGTATAGAAGGTGTTAGGCCCATTTTATAGAAAGAACAAAGTTCTGAGGTTAAATCATAGTCTAAGATAATCATTACTGAGACTCAAACCCAGATCTTCTGACTCCTAATTCTAATGAACTTTCAACTATACGACTAGTATCTAAATGACATGGTTGAGAGAGAGACAAAGAGAGAAACAGATGCTAGGAGATATCAGGGAAGGCTTCATGGAAGAAGTTATTTGAGATATTTGATTAGAAAAGTTGCCAGAGTACCCATGTATATATAACAAAATGTAAATGGTCTGTTGTGTGTGTTTTTCCTCTCTCCCTAGGATAATGAAGAGGGTTGTAGGTAATAGATCTGGCTGCCCAACTGTAGGCGATAGGATTGTGGAACTCATTTATATTGATATCGTGGGACTTGCTCAATTTAAGAAAACTCTTGGCCCTTCCTGGGTTCATTACCAGTAAGTGTTTTGCCTTCACTTGAAACCTTATGCCGGTTTTTAACAATGACATTTAAGTGTCCTTTGTTTTTGTATGGAGTAAGAAGATAAAAGAAGATCCTTCGATTTGGGCTGTTTATCCCTAATTGAAAGCCAGATTGTTCACAGCTACTTTCCACCTTCAACATCCATTCATTTTTTCATTGATCTCCAAAGAAGAGGAAGCCTATTTCAGGCATTCTCTCTAACTGCTCAATTCTGCATCCCTTCTTTCTCCCTATACCTACTTCAGCTCTTTGATAAAGTAAGGGTTCATTTCCACTCTCTTAGATATCTGTCTTCTAACTAATAGGAAATACTTAGAATGAAGGCTGAGTTTTACATTTTTAAAAATAAACAAACCTGGTATTTGGAAAATAAAAGAAAGGTCATTTATTAAGCCCATTCTATATGCCAGAGAGGCAGTTAAGTGGCACAGTGGTTAGAGTGCAGACCTTGAGGTCCTGAAGACTCATCTCCCTGAGTTCAAATCTGGCCTCAGACACTTACTAGCTTTGTTACCCAGGACAGGTCAGTTAACTCTGTTTATCTCACTTTCCTCATCTGTAAAATGAACTGGAGAAGGAAATGGCAATCCACTCTAGTATCTTTGTCAAGAAAACCCTAAAGGGAGTCATAGTCAGATGTGACTAAAACGACTGAACAGCAATATATGCCAGGCATTGTGCTAAGAGTTAGGGGTACAAATATACCTTTTCCTCTGCCCCTCCCCCAGAGAGTTATTAAGTGCCTAGTGTATGTCAGGCAGTGAGCTTAGAGCTTTATAAATATCTTATTTGATAAGGCAGCACCTGTCTTCTAGTGGAAAAAGAAAGGGGAGGGACAAAGTACCAAGTGCTGTGGCATGTTTTGGAAATAGCTGAGAAGTGGTGTGAACGCCAATTTCTGGGATAAATGAGGCATTTATTTAGTACATCCTATGGGCCAGGCATTATACTCAGTGCTGAGGATGCAAAAATTTTGAGAAGGTTACATTCTAATAAGGGAAGACAACACATATATAGGAACTGGAGTTGAAAGACATGGCAGCATGTCTCAGAGATGGCTGACAGGTGATGCAGGGGGCCTATGACCAAGTGAGAGAAGGTGAAGGTTCACTAATCAGAACCCTGGGATCCAGCAGAGAGAGTTCTGAGGGCAGGAGGAATAGGCTGGAATGAAGGCAGCATGGTTTTGAGATTTCTAGGAAATGACAGTTGATTGGATAGTCCATTATGCTCTTTTTATCTCCTTGTAGTTATACTTTTAGCAATGATGGTTCTGCTTTTGAACTTCCCTTTTCCAGTGTAGGTTTCCCCTGTTTATTTCCCCCACCCTTTATGAGTCATGGATTTGCCTGTCAGAATTACTTTTGATTTGAAGACAGCAGTGTCTTCTTTGTAGTTGTGAGTGTGTGTGTATGTGTGTATACACACCTATGTATATATAATGAGTATAATGTCCAATGTAGCAATATGTATTGCCAGCAAAATGTCTTGCATACAAGTACACACAAACACTTATGATTTTTTTTAAGTTAAAAGGTTGAGGATTTGGGTTTTTTTTTTCATTAGATGACTTGGGTTTCTCCTCTCTTCCCTCTTCTACCTTTACCTCCCTATACCAGGCAAATACCTGATAAATATTAGATGGAAATTCCTGTCTGAATATTGAATGCTTATAACACAACCATTAACTGGTGCCATTGTGCAGAACAACAACAAAACAAAAACCTCAATAGTGACATTTGTGGATCAATTAAAAAGAACAATTGTACAATAGAAATGGTCATTTATTTGGTGTTTTATTCTACTTGGGAAAAAATCTTATTCGGAGGAATCTTTCCAAACAGCATGCCAACTTATCCATTGCTCCTTACCTAAATACCATCTCTATAAGTAATATTAAATGGCAGTTTATCTCTCTTAGTGTCTCTGCCCCAGGAGTTCTGTTCCATGGCAACAGTAAGAACCTAGGAAGTTTGGCAGTGGTTCTGAAAGCCTCATTTTGGTAGGCAGATGGGCCAAGGTGTAATCCAGTAAATGATATTGAAACTTAGCTTAGAATTGTTCATTTTCAGTTAGGAGTAAACGTTGAATTCTATTGAACTTGGACTTGAAACGAGGTTTATAAATAGCCTCTTTTCTAAGTTGCCTATGGTTCCTGGGATGTTTCACTTCAGAATCTACCTAAAGAAGGTTATTTGGGGAAAGTGAGAGACTTGGGTCCCAGTGGCAAATAGTGGCATTTTTTAAAGCAGTAAATTAGATATGAGAAACAGGTAGAGAAGTGTAATGAATGGTCACCCAGTGATGCTAGACGCAAGAAATAGCGAAAGATGCTCCAGAATTGTCTGGCTTTGATATATGAGTCCCTCATTGGTAGAAGGCCAACTTGCTCCTGGCATCTCAGGGCAGAATATCTTTTTTAATCATCAGTTTGCCCTGAGATGCCAGGCATACAGCATCAGGGTGAAGGCATAAATATTAATACCTTAAATATAGTTCTAAAATATAGTAACTTTAGAAGCTTTCTGAGAAAGAGGCTCTTTCCTGTGAATCTCTTCTATTTCCTCTGTTGCCATCAGTCTGTCTGACAACTATTTTAAAAGACAAGCTCAGAAACAAAAATAAAGCCCCAAGCCTCAGAGCAAAATAACTCTGTATTTTAAAGTTCCCAGTATTTAGCCATTGCATGGTACATCGGCATCATTTTTTGCATGCTTAATTGCTCCTAATATGCAGTCACTACATATAATGGTCATTACAAAATCTCTTGCAAAGTGAGGCTCAGGAAAGACCTCATGAAGCAAATGGGACTTGAACTAAGCTTTCAAAGGAGGTAGGGATTCTAAGAGGTGGCAATCAGGAAGGAGTACATTCTAGGCATGAGGGGACTGCCTGTGCCAAGGCACAGAGGTGAGTGATGATGGATTTAGGGAGTAGCAGGTGGGCCAGTTTACCTAGAACATTGTGTATGTGTGTATTCTGGGAAGGGGACCCTAGGCTTTAACAGATAGACTGCCCAGAGGGTCCATGACAGAAAAGATTCCCTGCTTTAAATCATCATCAAGAGGAGAAAAGTACCAGAAGGAGAGCCTTTCATGGTCTATGCCTTATATATCTTTTCATTCACTATATAGAACCTCCTATGCTCTCTGTTACAAAGAAGGAACTCATTGACTGTTTGCATTGAACTGAGGAATGAGAATAGCCATTGTGGATGCTCATTAAAGAGCCCCATCCTAGAAAACGCCCACAGTGGCTTCCAAAATGCCCCACAAAGATACTGTTTTGCAGTATTCAAGGGACATGGAAAATAAGAAAAAATATGTTGGAAACCTAAAGCTCCCTATTTCCCTATCTCCTATACCTGTGGTTCCCATTTACCTCTATAACATCCCCTGGATTCCCAGTAGAGTGTTCTGGAGTATGCTGAGAAAATTGATGGTTTTAAAATGTTTTTAGTGAAAGCCAGTGGTGACATACAGAGAATAACAGCCATTGATTTGGAGTAGTCCCTGTGGTTGACTTGTGTTCCAGTGTGGTCCTGGAGGTTTTTTTTTTCCCTCTCCTATATTTATTGTTTTAGGAAAACTGAATGTATTTTCTGATAGGGAAGTCATCATATTAAAGTGACGCTATGCCTTTTTGCTCTTCAAAAATTTCTCATCTGTGCATTTGATTTTTTTTCCCTTGATTTTGTTTCCTGAAGTGTAACACATTTCAAGTTTGACTTCCTAAATGGCAGGCATCCATGTTTCTAGAAAAGGTGGAAAGTAGCTGAGCCAGGCTCTTTAAAGTCATTCTTTTCATCAGGCCTTAAGATAGAGGGCTTGGTCTTGATTTATTTACTTTAAAGCTTGCTAGCTCAGTGGGTTTCAGAATTTTTGATTTATGTATGAGTCTAGGAAAAGATACTATTTTCAAGGAGTAGCCACTGATGATGAAAATGAGACAAACTTAACATCATCAGTTTTGAAAAATAAACAATTGTTTTTGCTTTGATATTGGCTCCTACTTTCCAGGGGGGAGGTTCGGGCTTGGTATATGTGTGTGTCCAAAAAATGTTTATCGGATACTTTGCGTGCAGCTTTCCCTCTTTTTAATGCTGTTGGATAGCATGCTATCACTTTATTCCAATAGAATACTTAAAAATCATTACTTTTTATTTTAAGCAAAATTCAAAGTCTTACCTAGACTCACTTTCTAGAACCACATAGATGGCTTTTTAACTCTCCAGAATACAGGGTGTTCCTAAAGTCTGGACGCATAGGCAAAAATGCATATTTTCAAGAAATGAAATGAATGAAATTTTCAACCACATTTTATTTAATTGGAATATTAACAAGTAACATCTTCAATGTATTTTCCATCATTTGTGATGCATAGGTTGATGCCCTTTGCAAGATTCACATGAACTCAATGCAATAACTCATTTCCTATGTGTCTAGACTTTAGGAACACCCTGTAGAAAGGTTATTTTGTGTTAAAGCAGAGGGAAGTTTGACCATTTTCTTGTCTCTTTGGCTCAACACCTCCCCTACACACACACACACACACACACACACACACACACACACACACATGCACACACATAACAACCTTCAAAAGCAAATTATGATTTATTATGTATTTATTGAAGAATTACCACTTAAAGTATGAGGCAAGCAAGCATTTGAAAGATAAGCTACAATTCATGTGAGAAAGCTGAGGCAAATAGTGTTTATTATATGCCTACATGGTAGATTAATATTGACATATGAATTTGATATACAAAGGTGGCACCATGATCCCAAGGAGAGAATAAGAGATTTGCGATCTCATCTCAGTTGTACAATTCGTTGTTAGATTTGGAACAAATAACTTAATTTTTCTGCACCTCTGTTTGTGCTACTGTAAAAAGAGGTTTGTACTAAATAAGCTGTCATTTCTAGCTCTAAAATTGATTCTCTGAAAGAACTCAAGGGGACAACAGCCATTAGCTTTTAGATTTTTTTTTTTTTAAGTAAAAGCACTTCAGTGTTTGAGGGACAACCATAAGGATAAAATTAGTCTTTTGCTTTTAAGGTTTTTCAGATAAAGATTTCAGTTCTGAGAAAACTTGGATTTTTCTTTCAGGTGCATGCTCCGAGTACTGGATTCATTTGGTACTGAGCCAGAATTTAATCATGCTAATTATGCCCAGTCTAAAGGTCACAAGACCCCATGGGGAAAGTGGAACCTTAATCCTCAACAATTTTATACAATGTTCCGTGAGTATTCTTTCTTTTGCTTTCCAAAAGTCTTCCCGAAGTGGCTGTGTTTCCCTTCCCCTTGTTTCATGAGCAGACCCAGATGAGCGAAGAACTATAGGAAGGTGGACTGATTTATAGCTTGCCTTGAAGATCTATAAATAAATTTGGCCCAGGTGCTGAAGATACAACTTGCATGCCATGATAATATAACAAGTAAACAGCATAATACAATGGGGAAAACATTGGCTTCAGAATCAGAAGACCCTGACTACAAATCGTAGATGTACCCTTTGTTGCCTGTTTGTCCTTGGACAAATGACTCTACTTCCCTGAACCTTATTTTCCTTACCTGTAAAACAAGAGTGGTAGAGTAAATTAGAGGTATCAGACACACCGTCCACAGGCTATACGCAGCCCACAACCCTCTCCCTTGCAACCCAACCCAGATTAAAATGTAATTGAGAGATATTTGACAAAATCATCAAAAAGTCATAGAAAATTTTAATATGTGGTTGTCTAAGTCAATGTATCTCCCATGGGTATCCTTATGTATGTTTTAGTGACCTCTCCCATTTCTATTCTGAGTTTGACGCCAATGGAATAAATAACCTTTAAGTTCCCTACGAACCATCTCCTAACCCCTATCAGACAAAAGTTCTAGAATTCTCTTTATTCTCTTCTCTCCTCTTTTCTCTTTCTTTTCCTCTTTTTCTCCTCTTTTAGCATCTTTTCTCCTCTCTTTTCACTTCCTTTCTATCGTCATTTGACAGAAGACAAAGTGAGATGTAATTCTTTGTCTAGAACAGGAAATGGGAAAATGCTTTTATGATCTACGTTCTTGGAGGGGATGGAAAGTCTAGTTTGCCCAATGTCAGAATTCTCCTTTGGACTCTCTGCAAAATTTTGTAGCATAGCAAAACAGGAACATTTTTTAAAAGAGAAATCGACACCTTTCCTTCCTTTCATTTCGATATATTCTCTTTTCTTCTCACTTGATTTTAAAATAAACCTTTTTTTTAAAAAAAAATCCTCCTTTGAAATACTATTGGCAGACATTTAATGAACAGA
Organism: Phalanger gymnotis; assembly: GCA_028646595.1. Lineage (NCBI taxonomy): Eukaryota > Metazoa > Chordata > Mammalia > Diprotodontia > Phalangeridae > Phalanger > Phalanger gymnotis. Next base: position 577,263,432 of record CM053622.1, read on the forward strand.
CATTTCTAAGCACCTGCTACATATATGCTCTCTGCTAGGTATTGAGCATACAAGTATAAAGAATGAAATGATGCAATGAGCTTGTATTCTAATGGGGAGAAAACCAAAAAAAGTATTTATAAAAATATATATAGCATAAATGCATACACATATGCTATTCTATATGCGTGTATATATTTTTAATACTTCATAAAGAAGATAGTACCTGAACTGCATCTTAAAGGAAGAGAGTGACTCTGAGATGGAAGTAAGGGAGAAGTATATCACAGGCATAAAGATGACTAGTACAAAGCCGCAGAGAACAGAAATGAACTGCCATGAATGAGGAAAAAAGAAAAGGTCAGTTTAGCTGTAGTACAGAGTGAGAGCAGTAGTAATGCCCAATGAGACAGGAAAGATAGGTGGGATCCAGGTTACAAAGGGGTTTAAAAGCTAAATCGAGTTTATATTGGATCTTAACAGCAATGGGGAGCCATTGGAGTTGATTGAGTAGAGGAATGACATCAGACTTGGACTTTAGTAAAACTACTTTGGTGACAACGTGCAGGACGAACTAGAGTGGGGAGAAATTTGAGGCAGAGAGAGCAGTTAGAAAGCCATTGGACTAGTTTAACCGCAAGGAGAGGACAGTTTGATTTGTGGCTATCTGATAGGTACAGGCAAAGTGGGGAAGTGTTTATATTAAGGCTACTATAGAAGCCCCACTACGTGCCAAGCACACAAGTTCTTTCCAACTATAATCTCGTTTGCAAGGTAGAGACTGTTATTTCCATTTTTTGGTTGAAGAAACTGAAACAAACAGAGATTAAGTGACTTACCCAGGGTCAAACATCTAGTAAGGGTCTGGAGCTAAATTTGAACTCAGGACTTTCTGACTCTTGAGCTCTATCTACTATGCCCCCAGAATAGAAAGGGCAAGATTTGGCTACAGATTTGATACATGAGATGAGGGAGAATGAGGAATCAACTAAGTCAACCACATTGCTGAGGTTATGAACCCAAGAGGTTGAATGATTAATGGTGCCTTTGACAAAAGTAGGGAATGTTGAAAGGGTTGTGGGTTTGAGTACAGAGGGAGATGAGTTCTGTTTTAGAGAAATTTAGTTTATGATTTCTCTGGGGCATCCAGTTTGAAAACGCCCCATGGGCTATTGGTGATGAGGGGCTGAAGCCGTGGAGAAACCAAAACTAATGAATATTTAGATCTATGAGTCATCTGTGTAGAGATGATAGGCAAGATCTTGGAAACTGATGAGTTCTCAAAGACAAGGTGTAGAGATAGAAGAACGTAGAGGCCAGGACACAGCCTTGGACAATGCTCCAAATCAAGGAGTGTGATATGGTTGATGAGGCAGCAAAGGGGACTGAGAAGGAGAACCAGGAGACAGCAGTGTCACAGAATCCCAACAAGGAGAGAGCAGGCAGAAGAAGATGGTCACCGGTGTAAAATGCAGTCTATCAAAATAGTGTGAGAAAGGCCATCAGATCTGGCAATTAATTTAGAAACAGCCATTTCAGTTAAGTTTTGAAGTTGGAATAGAGAGGGCAAAAGATTGAGAAGTAAAAAGGGAGGAAGTAAAAGTGAATGTAGAACAAGTCGTGGTATATTAATGTAATGGAATACTATTGTGCTGTAAGAAATGGGGAAGGTACGGACTTCTTAATAACCTGGAAAAACCTACACGATATAATGCTGAGTGAGCAAAGCAGAAGTAGGAGAACATTATACACTGCCATAGATATATGGATTCCGTAATGACTAACCTTGATAGAATTTGCTCTTCTCAGCAATACAAGGTTCAAAGACAACTCCAAAGGACTCATGATGGAGAGAGTTATCTACATCCAGAGAAACAGCTAGGGAGTCTGAATGCAGATTGAGGCAAACCATTTGCTCTCCTTTTTTTTTCTTTTTTTTCTCTTTTGTTTTTGTTTTTGGTTTTGTTTCTTCTTTCTCATGATTCATTCCATTGGTCATAATTTTTCCTTACAATTTGACTATTGTGTAAATAAGTTCAACGCGAAATTGTATGTAGAAGATGTATCAGATTCCATGCCGTCTTGGGGAGGGGAGGAAAGGAGCAGGGGAAGAAAATTTGGAACTCAAAATCATGTGGAACTGAGTGTTGTAAACTAAAAATTAAAAAACGTAATAAAAAATGGGGGAAAAAGTGAATGTAGATTTTTCTAGTTTAGCTGAGAAAGGAAAGATATAGGAAGACAATGAGAGAGAGAATGAAGATGTTTAAGGTTGCATTCTGTTGGACAGGTTGGATTCAAGGGTACATGTGAAGGGGTTAGTTTTGGCAAGGTCAAGGTCATCTCATTGTTAAAGACTTGGAAGAAAGGGGGAAAGGGTGAAGGATGATATAGCTGCTATTGACGCTCCTAGTTTCACTACTAGTCACGTGAAGTACTTGTAGGTTTACTTTAGAAGCCAAAACAAAAAAAAGTTTTGAGCTTAGAAGTACTTGTCAGAACTTTCTTCAGTAGTATTTATACCCCCTCTTTGAAGGCAAGAGGCTGACTTATATAACTTCTTAAGATTCTTGTGATATCTGTCTGTTGACATACTTACAGCTCTTCACTGCACTCTGCAGCTCTGGACAGACTAATTTAGACAAAGTATAAAGGTACAACAAATGACAAAATAGTATAAAAAAAGCTACCCAGGCATTTGGAGAGACAGTCAGGGTGATGTTTCTTTGCAAATTATGCCTCCTCTGTTCCCTCAGACCTGAGGAAGAAGAGTTCTAGAGCAAAGCATCCTGCATCCCGAGTCTTGACAGTAGGGGTCCATGAAAACTAGTTTTCTCATTATAAAGTCAGAGATTAGAACTAGTGGCTCTCGGTTACATGTTGCATGTTTGATGCATACTATGTCAGGATTCAGGTTGGTCGCATGTTCAATATGAAAAAGCTAGTGTTATTGATTAAAAAACTTTAAAACAATGTCTGAGATGCAGAGACTAAAAATGAATCTGCAATGGTCACCATTTGTCATATTGTACAGGATTATTCTGAATTGTACTTTTGGGTATAACTTTATTTTGAAACCTATTTTCATGTTGGTATTAAGGGAGATTATTAAATTATAGACCACCCCTATAATTCTCCACCTTTTGTTTGTTTGATTGGGTTTTTTAATCGATACATTTTATTTTGACGTAGTGGACACAACCCAACAAACACTGTGCTCAGTTTTAGCCATCGGACTTCTAAAAGGGTTTTGAAAAAATGGAGATGGTTCAGAGCAGAAGGACAAAAATGATAGAAAGGATAAAAAGTAGGTCTTACCTGGAAATGAAGACGGGGTTGGGGTTGTTGATTATTAAAGAAGACAAATGGAGAAAGAACTTGTGTCTGAGAGCATTTTGAGTGAGTGAGTGAGTGTGTGTGTCTGTTTGCGTGTGTGTGTATGTTCCTTCATTCTTGAAGAAGACCATGACATCAGAAAGATGACCCCATCACTTGCAAGTGAATTGGATTTAAGTGAGGAAGGGCTGTGCAAAGTCACCAGCCTCACTTTCTCTGGAGCCATCTGGGTCCAGTGGCCAGATATACATCAGGACAACTAGAGGTGGCCCGGGATGCAATGGGAGACCTTAGCCTTTTTGAAAGAGTTTGGAAAGCAAGGATAATAATGATAGCTAGTAGTTTTTAAGCACTCACTTATGTGCTAGACATTTTTCTAAGCACTTTACAAATATTTCATTTGAGCCCCACAACAACCCTGCAAGATTGGTGATATTATTATCCCCATTTCACAGATGATGAAATTGTATTAAATTGAGTTTAAGTATTTGCCCAGGGTCACTGTGTGAGGTAAGGTTTGGCCAATAGGTGGCACAGTGGTTAAAGCACTGGGCTTGGAGTCAGAAAGGCCTGGTTCAAATCTAGCCTCAGATACTTACTAGCTATGTGACCCTGGGCAAGTCATTTAACCCTATTGACCTCACTTTCCTCATCTGTAAAATGAGCTGGAGAAAGAAATGGCAAACCACTCCCATATCTTTGCCAAGAAAACCCCAAATGGAGTCACAAACAATTGACTGAACAACAGCATTCCTGACTAAGGGCTTGGCATTCTATCTACTGCACCACCTGTGAAACATCACCATTGGTGAGGTATATTCATCTGGATTGCACAAAGCATCTAAATGTTCTAGATGTCATGTGGCTGTTATTACAATAATTCTTCTTTTATCGTGCATTATCAGGTGTTCCACATAAATAAATTTTCCAGATTACTGTCTCTTACCTTCCAAATGTAATTTTAATAGAATTCTTGATAAACTGTATTGCATAGTAGATAAAACTTGGAAGGTACCAAACATAATTTGATCACTCACAGTTTTCATTGTGAATATCAGTTATTGCCCTCCACTGGCATCTCAGTGTCATCAATGTGGGTACTCCCTCCTGTGATGCAGGTGGCAATTCACCCATTCCTGCCCATTCCCTGGGACTTTAACCCAGATTCTCTCATAAATCTGGTCCACCCAAACACCCAAAGTACTAGTCTTTCTCCTTTTGTTCTCATGACATTACAATAGACTAAATGGAGTACATTAAGAAATACATTACAATAGAGTGCCCATTTTGTCTTTCTTAACTCCTGCTTTTTTACTGGCCCATCATATCTTCCCTATCAAGCATTTCTAAGTAACACACTTCACACTGCTCTTGCTACATGAATTCCACCTTTGTAATGTATTGCTCTCTCATCACCACTATCCTATGATTCTCCAATGCCCTTTGAGTGTCCCACAATTGGAATTCTTTGGAGACTATGCTATAACAAGGTAATGTTTTCTGGGATTATTTCAAGATAAGGAGCTGAATGGCCCCATATTAGCAGCCCAGGGAGGGCATGCTATTGAGAAAAGGCCTCTAGGATGCCCAGAAGGCTTCCAGAGGTGATGCTCTCTGGCCTAAAAGAGTAAAAGCAAGGGAACAAAGAAAACCAACTAAGGCTTGTATCAGATGAGCACCTAAAAGAGGACATCTGACCTTTGAGGGTTAGAAAGAATTTAATTTAATTCTGAAGACACTTCCTAAGTCCTTGCTTTGTGTACAGGACATTATCCTAGTCCATAGTGAGATTTTTTTTTCCTTAACAGGCTCAGTCTAATAGGGAAGTTTCCTGTATCCAAATAACTATAATATTGTTGCAAATTCATGAGAAAGATTCAGAGTAAAGTACTATGTGAAGTCCTAGAGAGGAAACTAGAAAGATCAAAGAATGTTTCCTGGAAGAGGTAGCATTTACATTACTTTATAAAAGATGGCTTGGAGTCAGGAGACTACCAATGATAGGAAACCCCAAATAATCCACTAACCCGGTAGCTGGCAACCCAAGGCACAAGCCTAGAGGTGATAGCAGAGGGTATAAAATTGTCAAATAATCAGTTTGTCTTAGTTATCCTTCTATGCCCTCTTTCAGGGTCCTTTACTTCCTTCTTCCCCTTCCTTTCCCCACTGCATCCCTCCCCCAATTCCTTCTCATACCTGCTAAAATGTTAACTATTAATTAAGATAATAGGTTGATAAGGGCTAGTTATGATCTTTCCCAGGGGTATTGGTGCTATTGTTTTAATTAAGGGTACTGTAGAGGTAAGAGCATTGAATATAGATGAGTCACTTAATTTTAGTTTCCTCCCATATAAAACGGGGAGTAGGAATGACAGCAACATAAGTGAAGAACTCAACTAACCTGGTTGTTTTGAAGATGAAATGAGATAATTAATGTACGTAGTATGCTCTGCAAACCTCAAGCACTATGTAAATGTCAGTTGCTGTTACTATTGGACTCTTGAAGGCATCAAGGCTCCAGAAGTAACCTCTGTGTAGGATTGAGAAGTCCTTCCTAGGGCTGGGATGCAGTTCTCCCAACCACATCCTGTCTCATCCTCACCCCCTGACACACACTCATACATACACACACCTTTCCAAGAGATGACTTGGTATGATGATGCTGCAGCAGGGCCTTGCCTTCATACATCACCAAGCCTCCAACTAGACCTCTTCAGAAAGAACAAGGAACAAAATGGGGTTAGATTTCCCCATCCTTGCCCCTGCCCGCTGTCTTGTGAAGGTGCTTTCAATGGAATTCTCTCTCTCTTTATCTCCACCTCCTAACTGGTCTGAACTAGAGAACAGGGACTTTTTTGTTGTTGTTTGTTTATTTTGGAGTTTTATTTTTGTTTGCCTTTCTCTGTCTCTCCAGAACTTAGCACAGTGCCTACTACAGAGTAGGGCCTAATAGATGCTTGGCAACTGACCAGTTAACCTTGGTGACTGACTAGTTAGCCTTGCTAACTGGGAGAGGTCACCTCAAAAAGCCTGAATAGCTAGCCATTTAATCTATTGGCCTTGGAGCAATGGAGAGCTGGTATGGTGAGTGAACCATAGAGCAAACTCTGACTCGCCTTCCTTTTCAGAGGAAGCTAGACAGCGTAGTAACCAGGACATTGGACTGGGATTCAGTAAGACCTGGGTTCAAATCCTTATTAGCTGTGCAACCCTAGGCAAGTGACTTAACCTTTCTCAGCCTCAGTTTTCTCATCTGTAAAATGGGCATTATAACAATAGCATCTATATCTTGAGGATCGAATAAGAAAACCTGTGGTTCAGTGGCTGGAGTATGGGGCTGAAGGTAGAGCCTGAGTTTGAATCTTGCCTCAGACACTTAGTAGCTGTTTAACTATGGATGTGTTACTTGATCTCTCTTAATCTCAGTTTCCTTATCCTCAGAATAAGGATAATACCAATTACCTTCCATGGATATTATGAGGATAACTGAGTTAATATGAATAGCCCTTGGCAAATTTTAAAGCACTATATAAATGATGGCTACTGTTGTGGTTGTCATTACTACAGTTATCCTCCTCATCAGAGGGGCTGGGATCAACTTTGTGCTGTATCAGAGTACTTAGTCACTTGTGTAAATGTAACATGGACATTGTATTTTCCAGTCTTATTCAAACTCAGAGACATGGATTGACATCCCACTCTCTATTCTTTAATTTACCGATGTTCTGGGCTGTGTGTGTATGATTCCTTTCCAGGATTCTTTCCAAAGTCACATCCTGACCAGACATTCTTTTGAGGAAGAGCCGTCTACCACCAAAACATATAGCTTTAAAAAAAAAATTTTGGCCACATTAAGCAGTGTAAGGAGACAAGGCAGAGGGCCAGATAAAATCTGGGAGAGGAATGAGGACTTTGGGTGTTATGATAAACAAGGGGGGAGAAGTAGTTTGAATGCTCAATGTTAGAATTTAGAGAACCTCCTTCAGCAGCAGCAAACATGGGAACTTCTTAATTCCCATGAGTTGTTGCAGGATGAGCGTCCAAGATAATGAACACAGAAGGGCGCTCTCTCTCTCTCTCTCTCTCTCTCTCTCTCTCTCTCTCTCTCTCTCCCTCCCTCCCTCCCTCCCTCCCTCCCTCCCTCCCTCTCTCCCTCCCCCCACCCCCTCTGTGTGTGTGTGTGTGTACAAATGAATTCTCTCTACCTTCTCCAACTGACAGGGCTATTCATGCCTGAAGGATTATACCACTTCCTCTCTGGGCCAGTGACAGACTTCCTTTCTGTTGGTAGAAGTTGTACAAACCACCCAGGCTGTGGTTGGGTCTTTAGTATGTGGTAGAGCTGGCCTTTTCTGATGCTTTTGTAATTCATCCAAATTACTTGAAGATGTTTTACCTCTAGTTAGGCCAAATGGATTCTAGTTTATAAAATACCTTCTTCATAATGCCATATGGTAGGTAGATGTATTACTATCCCCATTTTGCAGATGAGAAAACTGAGGCTTAGGGGGGAGGTTAAGTCACTTGTCCAGGTAAGGGGTGGTCTATGCTGTATTTTCAGAAGATTTCACCAATCTTTGGCGTACAATAAAAAGCATTCTCCACTGTTACCTAAGTTGAATCTTTGCTGTGAACACAAAACTCACAACTATTTTTTGCATCTCTGACAAGGCTACAGGTATTATTCAGAATAAGAAGCCTTACAATTTTCTTTAGTTGTTTGAATTGGTTAGCAAAGCAAGATTAATCTTTGTTCTGGTGGAGGACTGGTTGATGATAGGAGAGTCAAAGAGATATTAAACTTAAATTTGGGGCTCCCCCTCTTAGGTGAATGGCTACAAGGGAGAATGGGGCATAGGAATAAAATTGATTCCCTCTCCTCCACTGCCTCAGCCCAAAGAGTTTATGAAGAGGTGAAGAATGCTGGGAGATGAGAAAAAGAACAAGAAGTTAGAGCTAGGATGAGAAGGACAGACAAGGTTGGAAAAAACCTCATTTCCTGAGCAAGAAATAAGTGGGAAAGCAAGGAAAGAGGTGAAGGTGGTCCCATAGGCCAAGACATCCAAAGTGACTGTACCTGTATTTTTCTGTCTCCAGATTAGGTACCTATTGCCTATTTATTCATTCACTTAAAACATGCTACACTTCATATTTTGGGCCATGAAGAAAGGGGGGAAAGACTCAGTCCCTTCCTGCCTAGTTTCAGGAAGTCAGGTCAGATGATCAAAACTGGGTTCAGAAGCAACTAGAAGCAACCAGACACAAAGTTAAGAATATATATAGGAGATGAGCATTTAATTAAGAAACTAAAGTCAGAAACACATGAGTCAGAGGATCATACATTTAGAGCTGCCGAGGATCTTAGAGACCATTATCTGATGGATGTAAAGACACTCAGAGAGGTTAAGTGACTTCCCTACAGTAGTAGTAAGTTATAGAACCCAGATCCTATTAACAATAATAATAACAATAAAAATAACTGACATTTATCTAGCAGTTGTTGTGTGCCAGGCATTGCGCTAAGCACTTTACAATTGCTACCTCATTTCATCCTTACAGCAGCCCTGGGAGGGAGATGCTATCATCATCCCATTTTACAGATGAGGAAAATGAGGCAAAGAGAGGTTAAGTAACTTGCCCGGGATTAAACAGCTAATAAGTATCTGAGGCTGGATTTGTGTCTGACTCCAAGCCCAGTGCCCCATCCACTATACCACCTAGCTGCCTAATTATTTCAAATCTAATTGGCTTTCCACTGGAATGTGATGTCCCAGATTTGCTAGAGCCTGGAAAAAGGAAGTACAAAGGATCAAAAGATCAGGCTTGCAGGGTGGATTATGGTAGGAGATGGAGAGACAAATCACCAGAAGAGTAGAGAGTACAAGAGGAGCTTACATACCCATACTTGGGTATCTCTTCCATCTGAATCGGGCTTGAGAAATTCCCACTAAGGTCACAAATGTGACCTGCCATGAATCACTAGTGCTAAGAGTAATAGACTTCATTTTTGTTTTGAGAATTCCCAGTTGGTTTTTCTTCAACACATACACACACACACACACACACACACACAAAACACAGGGGGTGGGTGTGTTGTTAAGCAAAATTGTCTCATTAGCATACAGTGGGGGAAGAGAGGAAGGAAACCTAGAGATTGTGGAATCTTGCAGTATTTCACCATATCCCTGATCTTGTTGATATGGGAGATTCTAAGTTATTACAAGATGGTCCAGGGCAAGACATGTGCTATTCTCCTAGACTTTGTTGTTTTCTGTTATGCATTTATTAAGCACCTACTATGTGCCAGACACTTTGTTAAGCACTGGAGATACAAAAAGAGGCAAAAGACAGTCACTTCTCTCAAGGAGCTCACAATCTAAGGCATATATAGTTAAAACTACCCTGAATCAATGAATGAAGTTGAAACTTGTGCGAACAAATTTGAATAAACCTAGACACTTTGCTTATTTCTTCTTGGTGTTGTGAGCATTATGACATAGAGACTAGAATTTAAGTATCATTAGAAGCCAGTGTGGCATGGTGTAATTTTTGTCAGGAAGACCTGATTCAAATCACTGAAGTATTGATTAAGTACTTACTTTGTATCAGGCACCATGTTAAACCTTGGCATAAATAGAAAAATATTCCCTAACCTCAAGTAGTTTACCACTTATAAACAGGAGCTGAGAAGTGGGGGAAAGTGAAGAAGGTAGCCATGCAGAGCTGAAATTAGGGGAGCCCTAAGAGAAAAGTCAGCCATGTCTGGCCCAGGCATGTCCTCAAATGGGCATTCTGTGCAGTAACTTAACAGGAGGAAGAGGCATTTCCAAGGTGAGGAGTCAGCTGGGGAGGAGAGGTAAAAGTTCCATAGTCAAGAGCTGAGTTGGGAGAGAAATGAGTCACATAACCTCACTCAGCCTCACTTTGCTTAGATTGGGAGAGAAAGGCACAGCTCACGGAGGGAGACCAGAAAAGTGCCATCTTTGACCTGGGTCTTAAAGGAAACTAGACTCTAAGAGATAGAAGAAAGGAGAGTAAGCTTTCCAGGCATGGGAGCTAGCCAGCACAAAGGCTTAAAATGAGAAATGAATTTTCATAGATGAGGAATAACTAAAAAAATCAATGTGGCTGAACCAGAGAGTGCATGGAGAAAATAATACATGGTAAGACAGGAAAGGTAGAGAAAATAATACGTGGTAAGACAGGAAAGGTAGGGTGGCACTAGGTTGTAATGATCTTTGAACACCAGATCAAAAGAGCTTTTGGAGACCAATTAGAATGTCATAGCAATAATAAAGGTAAGAGGCCATGGGCATCTGACCTTGAGTGGTGGCTATAACAGTGGAGAGAAGGGGACAAATGTGAGAATGAGAGGAGGAAATAGAACAAACTGCTTTTGACAATTGATTGGAGATGTGAAGTGAATGAAAGTGTGGGTAAACCTTAGTGAGGGTGAACCTCAGTGACTAGGATGCTGGTGTACTTGATAGTAATACGAAAGTCCAGAAGAGGGGTGAGTTTGAGGCTAAAAGAGTTCTGTTTTGGACATGTCAGTTTCGAGATTCCTGTGGCATATGAGTTTGAAATATCTCATAGGTAGTTGGTGGTGTGGAGTTGAACTCTAGAGAGGCCAGGGCTGGATATACAAATCCAGGAGTCATCTCCATTGAGATAATAGTTAGGGGCATGAGAGCAGATGGGTTTGCCAAGTGAGAGAGTATAGAGAGAAAAGAAGAGAGGGCCCAGGACTGAGCCTTGGGGTGAACCCACGGTTAGTTAATTGAAGATCCAGAGATCTTCAGAGTATTCAGACTGGTTGGTAGGAGAAGAACAAAAAAACTCAAAGAGGAATCCAGGAGTAAGCAGTCAATGGCATCAAATGCTTCAAGAGAGTACAAGGATGAGGATTGAGAAAAGACTATTCTGTGTGGTAATTGAGAGATCATTGCTTAACTTTGGAGAGGGCAGTTTCAAAGGAGAGGTTAAGTTAGAAGCCAGATTGCTGAGGGTTAAGTAGAGTTTGAATGGAGAAGTGACTTGATTTTTTAAGGAGTTTGGCTGAAAAGGGAAAGATATAGGATGATAGCTTGAGATTGTAGAGTATGGTGAGCATTTTTTAAGGATGGAGGAGGCAAGTGTGTGTTTGTAGGCAGCAGTGGTTAGGGAAAAATTGAAGGTTAAAGGTGGAGGATGGTACTGGGGGCAATCTGCTGAAAAAGACATGAGGAGATGGGATAAAGGGTACATTCAGAAGGCTTGGTCTGGAAGAGAAGAAGAGCTGCCTCTTCATCAGAGACTGGGGGAAATGAAAAAATGATGGATAATGACAGAGGATTGTGAATTTGCCCCATGGGGAAGGAAAGGGAAAGGAAGAAAAAGAAAGAGAATAACCACTTATATACCCACTCTGTGCCAAGTACTGTATTAAACACTTACATATATCATGTCATTTGATTCTCACAACAATCCTGCAAGGCAAATGCTACTATTGTCCCCATTTTACATTTGAGGAAACTGAAGTTAAGTGATTTGCCCAAGATCACCTAGCTAGAAGTCTTTGAGGTTAGAGCCCAGGGCTGTCTCTGCTATGCCTCCAACTTCTATCATCCCTTTGGTCATTCCCTGTTTTTATGTTCAGTCTTTCTTAATCTTTGGGTCTACAAACTTGCTCCTTAAAATATCTTCACTTGACCTTTCCATTTCCTCAAGATCTGGTCCTGTATCATTGCCAAATTCCAACTTAGTCCCTGTCACTCCGCAGTCAGCCTCTTGATCTTTGGCTTCCAGTCCTGCAACTGGACTGAAACTGCTTACTCCAAGGAGACCACAGCCTTTTCTCAGGCCTCATGTTCCTTGCTTGTCCACAATGTTTGACAATGGTGACCATTCCTTCCTCTCTTTCATTAGCTTGAATGATACTCTTCTCCTGATTTTCCTTCTCCCTGCCTTGTTGCTTCTTCTCTGAATCATAATCATCTCCTACCCCCAAACCATGGATATCCTTCAGGATTCTTTCCTGAGCCTTTTTGACATTTATCTCTAAAACAGGGGGTTCTCAATGTTGTTTGTTTGTTTGTTGCAGACCCTTTTGGCAGTCTGGTGAAACTCATGGACCCTTTTTCAGATTAATGCTTTCAAATGCATAAAATAAAATACAAAGGTTTTCAAAGGAGACCGACTATGGCAAAATACAGTGATAAAAAAATTTTTTTTTTAATTCACAGGCACTAACTAGGTTAAGAACCCTGCTCTAGACTCTCCCTTGGTTGTCTGACCTGTTCCTATTAGTTCAAGTACTCAGATGCTGGCAGAACTCTTAATTCAACTCTAATCTCTCTTCTGAATTCTAGTTCTGTGTAGTCCCAATAAACTCATTGATAGAATGTACTATTTCTCTTCTTGTCTTTTTCTCTGAAGCACCTAGTAAAGTGTCATTCCCATTACAGGTAATTAATATATCTGTATTGATATAAGGATATTTATATATTCAACATAAGAAATAACAAGTTGCCTGTTGGCCATTTGCTCCAGAATACCTTGCATATATCTCAGAGTCAGTGTGTCTGAAACCAATGATTTCCTCAACTCTCTCCCTTCACCAAATTCTTTTATTTGTATTGCAGACACTGTCATTCTGCCAATCACTGAGGTTCCTAACCTTGAGGCTACCCTTTACTCTAAGCACTCCTTTGTTCCTAACATGCAACCAATTTTCAAGTCTTGTTCATTCTGTCTCCATGACACTTCTCGAATCTCTTTTCTCCACTCCTACCACCACCATTGTAGTCTAAGCTCTCATCATCTCCCAGCTAGACTACTGTAATAACTACCTCTAATGGTCTCCATGCTTGTAGTCTTGCTTTTTCCAATCTATTCTGCCAAAGGAATTTTCCTAAGGCATTGGTCTGACCATACTGTCCCCCTGATTAAAAACTTTACAGGCTTCCCACTGCCATGAGGAGCATATAACACATTCCTCAGCCTAGCATTTAAGGCCCTCCACAATCTACATTTCTTTGGGTCTGTATTCTGTCTCGCATGTCCCCTCACTCCCCACTAGAATGTGACCTCCATGAAGGTAGTCATTGATTCATTTTGGGCTTTGTATCTTTTCATCCCTAATGCCTCTCACATAGTAGCCATTTAATAAATGATCATTGAATTGAATTGAACTCCAGGTTTTAAAAAGTGTCCCTTGTTTCCTTCTGAAAGACCTTTTTTACACTCCACTCTGGTCTGGGAGAAGGATATGCTTGCTGCTGTGCTATTTTTCTCCCCACCTTGTTGTTTAATCACACTAGTAAGTGTACTGCAATAAAACCCTTCCCTGGAGAAGCCAATATAGAGCTTACAGGAATTTGATTTCTTGTTGAAATGATTGGGGGAAAAATCTATTCTTGTGGCCTTTTGCGCCACAGAAGCTGGGCAATGTATTTTCTCTTTTTTCTATTGGAGTGGCCCCTTCAATATCACTTTAAGTTATTACAATAGGTTGTGTAATGTATTCTGTTGCCTTAGCTGTTGGGAGTTTACTTCCTTCTTCTATGCTGAAGGATTCAAGATAAGGAAGATTCAGACACCCCAACGGGGATGTGGAGTTATTTTTCTCCTAGTTCACCTAATCTACACATTTTTAAATTAGAGTCCTTACAGGTTGCCCTGCCCAACCTTCACTCAAGGCAAGGATTTCCCATACACCATCCCCATAGATGGCTATCTCCCTTCTGGGGTCCCTTCTGGATAAGTATCCAACTCTGCAGTTTCCATCATTAGGCATATCTCATCCTTTAAAAAAAAATAAACTTTCATAGATCTCTCAGCTTTCTTGTAATTTTTAGCTTTTGACTATAGGGTTTCTGGAGCTAAAATAAAAAACAAAAAACAAACAATGATTTTGAGTCTTCAACTTCTAGGTCACACGGGCCAGCCATGCTTTCACTGTGCCCTTATGTTAGACAGGAAGATTTATTGTGCTACGTTTTACTTGAACTCTATTTTAAGGTGACTGCTTCTTGTTGACAAAAAAGGAAGCTCTTTAATTTCATGAAAGGTCTGTCATCCAACCACAGTGTAGGGCAGGTTAGAATTAACCCTCTCCATTATATGTTGATTTGTGAGGTTTTCTAGATTTAGGAGTTGTTTTTTGTTTTGTTTTGTTTTGTTTATCAAAGAGGCCTGTAGTCCTGTGTCTATTTAATTCTCTATATCCCAGTTTTCTTTATCTGTAAAACCTGCTAATATACTTGCAGGATTTAACTCATTTGAATGTATTTGGCCAAGTAAAAAGCTTTATACTGACTGTGTGATGCTGGGCAAGTCACTTAGCCTGTGTTTACCTCAATTTTCTCATCTATAAAATGGAAATAATAATAGTACCTAACTCCCAGCATTATTGTGAACATCAAATAAGAAAATAGTTGTGATGTACTTAGCACTGTGCCTGGGATGTAGGAAGCATGATGTGTATGTTAACTATTTATTATTATTATACAAATAAAAAGATATGTGTTCCCTAAAGTCATGTCTTATACTTCTTTTTGTATCTCTTAAGCATTTAGCTGGGCATATTCAGATACTGATGATCAATGAGCATGCTACTAATTTTAAGAAATCATTTTTCTCAGAATTCATATTCTAATTTTCATCAAATACTTTCCAGGCTTTGATCTTTGCAGCCATTGTTATTTGCGTTAATGGATTGAAATGTTAACTTCTGTGTGTGTGTGTGTGTGTGTGTGTGTATGTATATGTATATATATGTACATATATACTTGCTTTTTTATTTTTAAATACATCTGCCAAAATAGCTACCCGACAGGCCAGGAATCTTAGAGGAAATCCCATTCCATCCTAAAACAAATGGTTAACTGTTGACATATACTAAGACTTTGGAGCTCTAAATCAGTGTGGTGTAATGGACGCCATGCAGGAGTTAAAATCAAGGAGACCTGAGTTTGAATCTCACCTGTCATACTTACTAGCCACGTGACCTCGGGCTAATCATTTTACCTCCCTTGCCCTCAGTTTCCACATCTGCAAAATAAGGACAATAATCTGACAGTGTTATTCCATAGCCAAAACAAGAGAATGTGTGTAAAGCACAGTGAAAACCCTCAAGAGCTATATAAATGTCATTTATTATCTATTTTTGTTGTTTTTATTAAAAAGCACAGTAGGATTCTAAAAATATTTCTACCCCAAGGGAAGGCTTGCTGGAGGCAAGGGAGGGAAAGATCTATGTAGGAGCTAACGTGATATGAAAACAAAAGGCATCAATAAAATTTATTTCTAAAAGCACAATATGCAAAATCACAAGCTGTAGTACACATTACTTCCTCTTTCCGTCCTCAACTAAGAAGATCCTTAACTCTGGCCTTTGAGATGCTTTTCTATTTATGAGTAATAACCTTGGCCATTATTGCTTCTTGGCTCCTTTTTTGGTATATGATGAATTCATCCCAGTGTGCCTTGTATAGCTATAAACAGTAGTATGCTCAGTTTGAATCACAGTCCTCCCTGTGATGGGATGGTAAAAATAGTAGCTCATGTTACGTAGTAATTCAGTTTACAAGTAGCTTCCTCGCTATCCTCCATATGATCGAGAGAGTACGAGTATTAGCCTACATTTTATAGAAGAGGAAATCGAGAAATAAATGACTTGTCCATGGAACTCTCAGTTTCCTTCTAGCTCCAATTTCTGTGACACCTTTTCCCTCATAGCCCTCCATCTCTACTCCCATGGCCATCCTCGTGTCTTGGCATTTTCCACTCCTATTCTGAGAATTACTAGAAAGCCATCTTTTATTTTTTGACTTCTGTCTCTAGGATATAAGCATAGGACATTTTTTGTAAAGCACTTTAAGAATGACCCTAGGGCTTTTGGCTAGCCTAATGTAGATAATATTGGTATAGATCAAAGTCTAAAGAAAAGCCACAATGTTTATGTCAGTAGGACAGTTTGAAATATGAGGAAGTACAAGAAGTAATTATATAATTCATTGAATCTGGAGAGATCAGGGAAGGCTTTGTGTAGGAATTGTCTCCTGATCCAACTTTGAAGGAAGCTGGGGTTTCTAAGAATTAGAGGTGAGGGAGGGAGGGCATGAGAAGCCTGGGAGACAACCTGGAGCAAGGCAATAGGACAGACACAAGAGGTAACATGCGTATAGGGAACATGAAGCAGGCTGATTTGGCTGGGGAGTAGAGCATATGAAGGGGAGTAGTGTGTAATAAACCTGGAAAAAGTTGTCCAGAGCCAGATATGAAGAGCTTTAAATGCCAAACAGAGAAGTTTATATATTTTTTTGTCCCAGAGGGAATCAGTAGACTCGTGGGAATTTTTGAACAGGGCAGTGGCCTAGTCAAATCTCTACTTTATAAATAAATATCAGCTCTGTGGAAGATGGACTGGAAAGTGGAAGGACTTGAGATAGGGAGACAATTGGAACACTATTTCTCTGGTCCAAGTGAATGGAGAGAAGGGGCCAGATACATATAAGCCCATATGTACATAGTCGTGTGGCTCTCTGCCATATTACAATGTAAATGCCTTGAGGGAAGAGACCATATTTTGGCCTTCTTTTGCATCTCTAGCACTTAGCACAGTGCCTGGCACATAGTAAATATTTAACAAATGCTGGTTAATTGGTAGATGCTTGATTAATTGATTGTGATATTGTGGAAGTAGATTCAATAAGATTTGGCAAGCGATTTAATATGGGAAGCGAGGGAGGGTACAGTGTTAAACATGACTCCAAGGTTTCAAACCTGGGTAACTAAAAGGATGGTGGTGCCCTCAGCTAAGATTCCTGATTTGAGGGGAAGGGGTGGGTTTAGGTGAGAAAAGAAAGAATTCTATTATGAACACATTGGAAGTATCTAGTTGGAAATATTTAAAAAGCAAGGGGCAATCTGGGACTGGAGCTCAGGAGAGAAAGTACGGTGGGATATATAAATCTGAAAGTCATCTACATATAAATAATTGAACCCCTGGAGCTGATGAGATCACCAAGACAAGGTGTGGAAAGCAAGAAGAAGTCCTAGTACCCTGTCATATACCTATGCAGAAGTCAGATGCAGAACCAGACCCAAAAAGAGTTGATCCAACATGTGGAGGTAAATCAGGAGAGAGCAAAGTCACAGAAAAAAACTCATGGAAGACAGAGTTTCCAGAAAAGAAGGTGGTGGTGGTCAGCAGTATCAGAAACTGCAGAGAGGCTAGAAGTGGCCATTAAACATAAAATGTCTGTCATGTTTAGATGTTTGTGGCTAGTTGTAGAGGAACATAAGGAAAACCATTCTAATTGAAGAAAAGTCCAAGGTAAAGTAAAAAAAAAATCAAATATCACTTAGACTATTTTGCAAATGAATGAAGTTATGTTGTTTTCAAATAACCTTAGACAAATGAGTCTGGGATCTTGGTTTGACTGTTCCCTTCAAAGAGCCTGATTGTAACTTGTCCATGCCTTGCCCATTTCTGTGTGAATCTAATGCTTGACCTCTCCTAAATTCAACAACTTGTTTTGGAAGCTTTGCTAGCTTAGGACCATAGGAACAGGAATTTAGCATTAGAAGGAACCTTAGAGGTCATTGAATCCAGCCATCTCTTTGTTACAGATAAAGAAATTGAGGCACAGAGAGATTATATGACTTGTCTCAGGTGGGATCTGAACCCACATCCTCCTGACTCTTAAGTCCACTTTTCTATCCAGTATACCACACTTTTTCTATGATATCTTACCTTGCTCCCAGCAGCCTGGAGCTATCCACTCATTAGCTTTCATTCTCTTCTCATGAATGGAAGTCTTTTTCAATTCTAAATCTCCCAAATGAAATCCTTTGTTAGAGTTCTTTTAGGGTTTTATTTTTTTTTTAGAAGAAATAAAGAACTTTGAAGAAGGAACGTATCATGTATCCATAATTAACAAGGATCTTAAGATCCCTAGGACAGGGATGATGTTTGTCTCATCTTTATATGCTGAGCATCAGCACATCCTGAGGAGCTCTAAGCAAACTTAGTGCTCAATAAATATTTGTTGATTGAATGAATTTGGTAATTCAGACTAGCCTAATAGTGGTATATAAAAGTTGTCCTTAGGGGATTGATCAGTTAACAGAAAAGTTTGTAATTAGGAAATTAATTGTTTGTATGTTAATGAGTACTTTTGAAGTGCTTGAAAATAGTTCTCTTAATAGGCTAAACATTCTCCCCCAAAGCCTTATTTACCCTACTAATTTGTTAAGGATCCTAAAAGATGAGTATATTCTTAGCTTGTACTGACTATGAAAACAATTTAACCCCATCCAAATGATCAAAAATTCCAGATTAGAGGGTTCCAAGTAAAGTTATATTTTAATGCAGGCTTATGTGTATTTGTACCCAAGATTTGCATTATTTCATTCTATGTAACTTTATTAACCGTCAAAATTTCCAAGAACAGATAATATAAGCACTCATAAGCACTAGAATTTTAATAAATCCTTTCAAAGTCACATATGAGTTTATCTTTCCCCTAGGGGCCTAGTAGTATTTATACTATAGAGGCTGAGGACTCTTCTGTATCTTTTTTATTTTTTTTAATTTTTTAAATTTATTTTATTTTTTTTGAAAGTAATATGTAGAATTTATTAGATATTTTTTTAAAAGGCAAGCAGCATGAAATGGAGATTCACTGTTTAATATATAATCCTTTTCTTGTGTTCAGCTGTATATATGGAAATGATTGAGATTTCTTTGAGAATTCAGAATTTTAAAATTAATTTTAAAAACATGGCAAAAAAATCCCCCAGTTTTTGTAACCCAGAGTCTCAAGGCTCCCTGCCAGGTTGACATTGTTATGGAGATGTCAGTTCAGAAGTGGAGAACAGACTCTATTGCAGAGGTCATAAGTTTGTTAACAGCTCTTTTTTTTTTATGTTGAATTCCATGTTTTATTATTTAATATTTTTTAGTTTTCAGTATTGATTTCCACAAGATTTTGAGTTACAGATTTTCTCCCCATTTCTACCCTCCCCCCTACTCCAAGATGGCATATATTCCAATTGCCCCATTCCCCAGTCAACCCACTGTGTCACTGTACTCTCCCTACCCCCATCCCCTTTCCCTTTACTTTCTTGTAGGGCAAGATAGATTTCTATGCCCCATTGCCTGTATATCTTATTTCCCAGTTGCATGCAAAAGCAGCATTTTTTTTTTGAGCATCTGCTTTTAAAACTTTGAGCTCCAAATTCTTTCCCCTGTTCCCTTCCGACTCACCCTCCCTAAGAAGTCAAGCAGTTCAACATAGGCCACACATGTATCATTATGCAAAACACTTCTATAACAGTCATGCTATCAAAGACTAACTATATTTCCTTCTATCGTATCCTGTCTGCCTTTATTCAATTTTCTCCCTTGACCCTGTCCCTTTTCAAAAGTGTTTGCTTTTGATTACCTCCTCCCCCATCTGCCCTCCCTTCTATCATCCCCCCTTTTATGTCCTCTTCTCCCTACTTTCCTGTGGGGTAGGATACCTAATTGAGTGTGTATGTTATTCCCTCCTCAAGTCAAATCTGATGACAGCAAGATTCACTCATTCCCCCTCACCTGCCCCCTCTTCCCTTCCAATAGAACCACTTTTTCTGACACTTTTATGTGAGATAATTTACTCCATTCTATCTCCCCCTTTCTCCCTCTCTCAATATATTCCTCTCTCACCCCTTAATTTTATTTTTTATATCATCCCTTCATATTCAATTCACCCTGTGCCTTCTGTCTCTCTATATATGTATATTCCCTTCAACTACCCTAATGCTGAGAAGGGTCTCATGAATTACATACATCATCTTTCCATGTAGGAATGTAACAAAACAGTTCAATTTTAGTAAGTCCCTTGTGATTTCTCTTTCTTGTTTACTTTTTCATGCTTCTCTTGATTCTTTTGTTTGAAAGACAAATTTTCTATTCAGCTCTGGTCTTTTCATTGAGAAATCTTGAAAGTCCTCTATTTTATTTGAAAGTCCATATTTTGCCTTGGAGCATTACACTCAGTTTTGCTGGGTAGGTGATTCTTGGTTTTAATCCTAGCTCCTTTGACCTCCAGAATATCATATTCCAAGCCTTTCGATCCCTTAATGTAGAAGCTGCTAGATCTTGTGTTATCCTGATTGTGTTTCCATGGTACTCAAATTGTTTCTTTCTGGCTGCTTGCAGTATTTTCTCCTTGACCTGGAAACTCTGGAATTTGGCAACAATATTCCTGGTTTTCTTTTTGGGATCTTTTTCTAGAGGCGATCAGTAGATTCTTTCAATTTCCGTTTTACCCTCTGCTTCTAGAATATGAGGGCAGTTTTCCTTGATAATTTCTTGAAAGATGATGTCTAGGCTCT
>CM053622.1:577284613-577351801 GCA_028646595.1 Phalanger gymnotis
TGGGAGTTCTGTTCGGGACAGACCTTACCCCGAGACCATCCAGGCAGACCTGGGCTGGAGTCCTGCTTCCCTCTGCCCCTTTGTGGGTTCTGTATTTCTAGAACTGGTTCAGAGCCATTTTTTCATAGGTTTTTGGAGGGACTTGGTGGGGAGCTCACGCCAGTTACTGCTTTCCAGTTGCCATCTTGGCTCCGCCCCCCCAATCTAATTTTTAAGGTGGTATTTTCTTCAGTGGTCTTTTGGACCTCCTTTTCCATTTAGCTAATTCTGCCTTTTCCACATAGGCTTTTTGGAGCTCTTTTGCCATTTGGGTTACTCTATTTTTAAAGTGTTATTTTCTTCAGTATTTTTTGGGTCTCCTTTAGCAAGTCATTGACTTGTTTTTCATGATTGTCTTGCATCACTCTCATGTCTCTTCCCAGTTTTTCCTTTACTTCTCTTACTTGCTTTTCCAAATCCTTTTTGAGCTCTTCCATGGCCAGAGACCAATTCATATTTTTCTTGGAGGCTTTTGATGTAGGCTCTTGGCTTTGTTGACTTCTACTGGCTATATATTTTAATGTTCTTTGTCAGCAAAAAAGAGATTCTAAAGTCTGAGTCTGAGTCCGTTTTCACTGCCCATTCATGTTCCCAGCCAACTATTTGACCCTTGGGCTTTTTTGTTAGGTTCTGACTGCTTGTAGAGTAGAGAGTACTTTGACCCAAGCTTAAGGGGCTGTGCTGCTGTTTTCAGAGCTACTTCTACTCCACCATCACTGCAAGCTCGGCAACACCAGTGCTCCTCCTCCTCCAAGAACCACTAACCAGGAGCATAACCTAGATCCAAGAAGGGCAAATCAAGCTCTGCACTCCCACTCTGATCTCCCACTTAATTCCTCCCACTGGGTGGGCCTGGGGCTGGAAGCAACCACAGATGGAGCTCTGGAAGCAGCCACAGTGCTGTACCACCTCTGCTGCCCCCAGGGCTGGGGCCGACCACACATTCTTCTCACTCTGATTCAGCACTTTTTCCACTAATCTGCTCTGTTGTCTTTGGCATTTGTGAGTTGAGAAGTCTGGTAACTGCCACAGCTCAATGATTCAGGACCATGTGGCCTGTTCTGCCTGGCTCCTGGTCTGGTTGGTCCTGTCGTGGCCCACTCTGGGCTGCGCTCCACTCCCAGCTGCGCTCCACTCCCAGCACCGTGTGATAGACCCGTCCCAGCGACCATCCAAGCTGTCCTGGGCTGGAGCCCTGCTTCCCTCTGCTATTTCATGGGTTCTGCAGCTCTAGAATTTGTTCATAGCCATTTTTACAGGTGTTTAGAGGGACTCGGGGGAGAGCTTAAGCAAGTCCCTGCTTTCCAGCCACCACCTTGGTTCTGCCCCCGCCCCCACCCAGTGTCTTTTTTAAAAAGAGATTGATTTGTCTTAAGTTTTAAGTTCATGTCTTAGAATATCACTGTACCTCTCCCCCCATTCCCCTTTTGTAATTCTAGGTCAAGATAAAAGACAATATGAGTTTACTGACGTTATTTTAAGTATCTTGTTCCAGTCCAGTCCCTAAACCCTGTTGACCATCTCTGTCTATAGCTGTTATGAGACAGAGATGGCTAAGAATAATATCTGTTGTTTTAGACCAATCTCCATAGGTAGGTCTTCTGACACCACCTTTGTCTTTGTGCTACTTGTTGGTATAGATTAGAATCACCATCAGTGAAAAAACTGAGGCTTAAGATGCTATGGCAGATTTTAGCAGAATCTGTCAAACAAAATGTTGTGGTGTTTTGTTTTGTTTTGTTTTAGCAGTGTCTAAACTTCTGTTGATACAGTGCAACAAAGATGCACATTAAAAATTACACACACATGCACACATTTTTCTTTTTGATTTTGATCAGAGGTGTTGAACCTTACTTGTGAGGCTGTTTATCAACAGGATATTATCCTAAGAGCAGAGAGGAGTTAAGATGGATGATTCAAATGAAACCTTACATGTAGAAGAGAACGTATCTGTAATTCGGTAATTCATCTTTTGTACCATGTCAAAGTTGGTTTGGTTGTAAATTACAGTAATAATACAACAAATACCTGTCATCCATCAACTGTATTTTGAATCAAATACTGGCTGGTTTTTCTTTCTTTCTTTTTTTTTTAAAGCATTCCAAGTAATGAAGACATTGCTGAAGTCTCTTTGATTCTTTTGGGAAAATATAAAATGTATTTAGGGACTTTTCCTGTCCATATTTCTCTCCCTGCTCTTCACATCCTTTGTCACCCCCTGCTAACCTCCCCAAATCTCTCTGTTTGTCTCTGTTTCTGTCTCTCTCTGTCTTTCTCTCTGTGTGTCTCTGTCTCTCTGTCTCTCTCTCTCTCACTCTCTCTCTCTCTCTCACACACACACACACACACACACACACATGCATGCATGCACGCACACACACAAAACAACTAGAAAACAGTAGGCCTGTCCTCTTTTCTTCTTGCTTGAAGAATTTATTCCATTGTGTACTGTTCAGTAGGCTATAGGCATTGCAGTCGCCTCTGGCACTTGTTCAAAATCTCAGAAATGAAATAACAGATTGGGCAGACTCCACCAAACTCCCCTGTCACAACCCTATTATCTCCTCATTCTGTCACCCCCATTAGGCAAAAGCTTGGGAGACCAGATGATGATAACACTTTTTATTTATCTATCTATATCTTTCATCTGAGCTTTTCACTGCATTTTGCCAGTGTTAAGTCATTCCTCTTTGGATGATTAATTTGAGAATGAGGTTCAGGTCCTTAGACTTCTCTAGTCCAGTGCTCTACTCAGTGGGACATGCTCCTGATGTTTTTAAAAAGAATACCAAGCCTGGCTTTGTGGAGGCATCTTTGTGGAGAAAGTCTATGAAACAATTTCCCCTGTCCTCTTATCCATAGACCAAAATAGTGATCATTGTGGGAATGAATGTGATTAACCCCCAAGTGTGTTATGTTAAATGAATATGCTTCATTTACCAGGAAGAATTTGATCTAAATTATTCATAGCCCAGCAAGAGAGAGGCAGTTTAGCAGATAGTAGAAAACACACTGGATTTGGAGTCCTGGCTCTGCCAAGTCCTGGCTCCAAATGTTGCTGTAAGCAAGATAGATTCCATTAGAATGCCAATAAGATAGGGCCTTTGAAGGATTCTTGGGATGGACAGGTGTACAAGGGAAAGCATTGTGAAGATCTTTGCTTATGCAACTGAATTTTCACTTCATTCTTAATGCATTTGTTGATCTTTGTCTGAAGATTACAGGCATAGGATGTAAATGAGGACCTTCTTAGTGAATTATTCTTGGCCAAAGTCAAGTACAGAAATATAGTGGTATTCAGAGCCCAGAGAATGAGAAGGGACATACTGAGGCAAGTCTTTTCCCACAATTGTATAATGGATATTGGTGTTCTCATTTTGGTGTGGTTTACCTATCGCTTAGAAAATCCTTGTTTTTGTCATTTCTGTCTGTAGACTTTGTTCTCCTGCTGAGGAGGCAGTAAGAAATGGATCTTAATGATTCTGAGACTAATGCATTTCTTCTGTGTGCTCAGGAATAAGGGGATTTGGCCTAAGTTAATACACAATAGAGAAAACCATTCCTGTTTGAAAAACCTGCTAAGGATAAATGTGAGAGAGAGGAAAGGATTGGGGTGAGGGTAAGGGTGGGGGTGGGAGTAGAGGAATACTCTCAAGCAAAAGACACTCTTCATTCTTATGTTATTGTACAAAATTTGGGTAAATATAGACATTTAGCTGTGTGTGTGTTTTCTATCATTTTATTATAAAAGTATAAACCTCTTTTCCTTTCTTTTTCAAATAGCCCACACACCGGACAACAGCTTTCTGGGATTTGTGGTAGAACAGCACCTGAATTCAAGTGATATCAAGCACATTAATGAAATCAAAAGGCAAAATCAATCCCTTGTGTATGGCAAAGTCGATAGCTTCTGGAAGGTAAGTCTTATTTTTAGAAATATATCTTTTTTTAAAAAATCTGTAATATAATTAAACTTTGTTCCAGGCAACAATTAAGCTAAATTCTCAGGGCTTAATGTGATTTCCTTAGAAGTAAACACAAATATTACGGAGTTTGAAAGCTGATTATTAGGGTATCAAGCAAAGGTAGTCCCTGCTTTTCCTTTTATTCCACATGAACAAATTCTTCATTCCTTTTATATTTTGGAAGTAATGCTATTTTAGTTTCTTAAGATACTTTGCTTTGAAGTGTCCCTGTCAAAAATAATGAGTGAGCCAGGAAGAGTAGTGCATGCCCCTAATGTCAGCTACTGGCAAGGTCGAAGCTGGCAGATCTCTTGAGTTCAGGAATTCTGAGCTGTGGCGGGGTGTGCCAATCAGGTGTCTGCATTTAGTTCAGCATTCCTGTGTTGAGACCTCCAGAGTGAACGGAGGGCCAACAAGTTGTCTGAGGAGGACAGGCAAACCAGCCCGGGTTGGAAGCAGAACAGGTCAAATATCCCATGCTGATCAATAGCAGGATGGTGCCCATAAGTAGTCCCTGCATTTCTAACTTGGGAGAAATAAGGAGACCAAGTCTTAAAAAAAAAAAAGTAGAATTTCGAGCTATTGGCCTTCTAGTACTACTGTAATTACCTGACCTAGGAATTATACTTCTTTCCAAGAAGTCTTTGTTTCTGCCCCCTCTGGGCTTATATTCTAAAGGCCTCAAACTTCCGTAGATTGTGTAAAGAGCTGACCTCCCTGTCCTTTAGTTCAGTTATCACCTGATAAATAGTGAATGGAATGGCCTGCCATGGATAAATGCCCCTCAACTTACTTAGGTCAGTGACGAACAGATTTCAGATTGGGACCTTTGATCACAGCAGAATTTGTGACTGCATGTATTTTGCTAAGAACCCAATGCATTCTTTTTCTCCTTTCCTGGAATGGTGTCTAATACTGAAGCACTAGACTATATTAACGGTACAAGTAGGAGAAACACCAGATTGAATGTGATACATTGACAGCCAGCCAAAAAACACTTTGTGTAGGAAACTCTTCCTCAATACATGTAGGTAGGTATAAGAGTGAAACATTTTATAGGACAAAATTGGTTCCTGGGTTAAAAAGTGCCTGCTCACATATGTATTTTGTTGTTATGTCATTTTTCAGCCTTGTCTGACTCTTTGTGACCCCATTTGGGGTTTTCTTGGCAAAGATCCTGCAGTGGTTTGCCATTTCTTTCTCTGGCTCACTTTACAGATAAAGAAACTGAGGAAACTAGAGTGAAGTGATTTGCCCAGGGTCACAGAGCTAGTAAGCATCTGTATTAGCAAGGCAGTAATCACAATATGCCTGGTATTTCTGTATCACAAAATATAAGACACTCTCCATATAGAAGGTAGAAGTAAACCACTTATTCAGATACCAGAGAAGAAGGTCCCAAAACTGATAAGTCTGACCCATCGAAGCAGCAAACAAATTCCAGAACCAGTAAGTCCACTTTATAATAACAGCAAAGAACCTGAAACACCACATCACAGCAGGGAGCCACACCATCCCATAACCTTCCCGCCAGCCTGCTGGGGCCTTACCACCAACAAACACACTCACAGCACAGCTAGGACAAGTCTACTCTCTCCCCCAGCTCTAACTGCTCTAAGCATTTCCTGCTCCACCCTTCTAGTTCTTCTCCTTGAGTAAGCCCCTCCCACCATGTGACTTAGGCTTTCTGTGACATAAGCAGGTCATATGGGCCTATTAATGAGTGGGAAAGATCTTCAAATTTAAATCACTATTACAATGTCTGAGGTTGAATTTGAACTCAGGAAGATGAATCTTCCTGACTGCAAGGCCCTGCACTCTATCCACTGTGCCACCTATCTGGTATATACATATGCTCCATAAAATATATTCCTAGAATGATCAGTAAGGTCCCTTGAACTAGGAAATGTATGTTTTAGCTGAAACAGTACAAATACATTTAGAACTAAAAAGAATTTTTCATGTTAATGGTTTGTGTTTTTTTTTTCTTTTCAGAGCAGTGTATAGAAATAGGACACATTCTCTTCCATCTTAATATTAATGTCTTTCTGAGATGTTGTTGAATGGAGGAGTGACTCATTTAAATCAAGATGTGGAAGGGAAGTTAATTTAACTAACCCAGAGTAGCTGTTTTTGTCATAAACAACCCATATTTTCCATGTTCTCTAATAAATACCTTGAATTCCTTAACATTTTGAGCCAATGTGGCAAAAAGATGCCTTTAAATTTAACCTGGGGCAATGAATAGATTTCAGGGGGTCCTTGACCTTGGTTGGGGGAAAAATTGCATCTTTGTTTCAATGTAATTGGATTCCTATATAATCCATGCATTTTATTTTATTTAGGAAAAAAAAATTTTCTGAAAGGAGTTGCACAGGCTTTCTTAGATTGTCCAGAGTTGGAAAGGGGCAGGATATGATCCAGGATACACCCTTGCTTTAAAAGAGGAGACTTCCTTTCTGTTTGCAAAGCTGTCACCTCACCCTTCTCCCTCAAGCGAGCACCAAGTTTGGGGGAGGAGGGACTATTTGGGTTACAAAAGTTTGTTTTATCAGGTTTCCATGAAGTTATACATCTTTATCCACCAACACTAAAATCTGTCCTGTTACCAAGGCATTTTTTTTTTTAGCTGAGACTGATAAGAAAGGAAATGTTTCTTGTTCCCATTCTTACCTGGGATGTGAAATGAGATCATAGGCAGGAGTAAGATGTTTTTGTGGGAGACTTCAGCTCAGAAGGAAAAACGAGAGAGCTGTGTGTTAATTTTGTCACTCTTCCTACTTCTCTGTCCACTCTCAGTTAGGCATGGGGAAAAGTCTGCCCAAACTTGACCTTGAAATTGTATTGCTCCTGTCTCTAGACTTGAGTCCTACTTTCTGCCAGGTGACTGAAAAACTTCTCAGTTTCACAGATGGAACATTTAGGTCTAAAATCTTTTAGGGTTATTAAAAAAAGAGAGATAAGTACATAGATAGATAAAAGAAAATGCCATAAGTGGCAACCAAGATCCCGAAGGTATTATTTCCTTTTCCTAAATGTTTGAGAACAATCTAAAAATCCCAGGGTGTTCAAATTTTCTGCTTTTTTACAAGCCGTGTTTATTCCTCAAGCATGAGAAAAGGCAGACTAATACAATGTCTTAAGTCAGTTTGATTTGCTTCAACACCAGAAGTTTGGTATGTGATTCTAAGTTTATTACATCATTCTAGCTTTGTATGCTGGGAAAGGCCCAAACAGATGTAGCACGTTTTGAAATTTAGCATAAATATAGGACATATTCTTGAAATTTTGAGCACAACACAGTGTGTAGGAGTTTAGTTTCTTTTTCCAAAATGTTCTCGTCTGAAAGCATCCAAGGAACCAAGTATAAGGAACAGATGTTCCTTTTAAAATGAGTGTTACTCAGGCCACAAATTTGTGTTGTTGCCACTAACATTAGAATGAGCTACCGAGGAAGGTTGTAGAGCCTTCTATCCACCTTTCTACTCCACCACATCCATCCCTCCAAAAAAGAACTTTAGGAAAATGAATGTCAGCCATTTCTCCCACATGGTTTACATAATTGGTTGCCTGAAGGAAGGGAATTAGACCAGCTGAACTTTGGTGGTGCCATTTTGATCTGAGATTCTTAGGGTTTGTGCTCCGGAACTTTAGGAGAAGAGCTGCCCAGACAACTGGGAGGTATGTCCCTTCTGGAAACCAAGGAACCATTAAATGAGATTACTCCTAACCTATACCCACCAGTATAACTCACTGAGACTCCCTTCATCCTTATGCACCTATGTCCAGCATCAGACACCCTGACAGTGCAATGTATTCACAAGACTCGAAGCTATATAACTGTGAAAAGAGCTCTGACAAAGAGAATAGAATTCAAAGTGCAGTATCACTCCAGTTATCTAGAACGGAGGGGGAGCAGAGGGATGCAGTTTTCCACATGAGAGAATTTTCCACGTAATGCAAATTTACCTCTAAGTTCCAAAACTTTATCATCCTACCATTTATTACAAATAATTTGTGCTTTGTAAATATTCAATAGCTCTTGATCACTTTTTGGTGGAAATATTTCTGAAATCAATTAGACTAGAATGATATCACTGAAAAGGACCTGAGAGATAATCTAATTTTACAAATGAGGTAACTTAAGCCCAGAGAAGTGGTTGTCCAAGGCCACGCAGCTAGTCAGTGACAATTCTGGGTCTAGCCATCATTTAGTCTTAACTCCTTGTCTAAAGTTTTTCTGCCTTTATATTTTCTTTACATTGCCTCCCAATGTATCACACACTCCCCCTGCCTTTTTAAGCAGAGCATATAAACATAGTTTCACCTTTTTTTGAAGACTCATTCATCATTTTGAACATAATCAATTGTACTCCCTTATAATAAACTGACATTCCCATGGTCTTATGAGGCATTACAACTATTTATTTGCCCTTCCAATGTGTCCTCTCAGACTGAAATGCCTTTTATTTCTTATGTCTGATTTTGTTTTTTATAGTTTTTCCATCTTCTCTCACATTGCGAAGTGAGAAGTATTCCTGTGGTAGGACTTCCCTCTTCCTTTTCTAGTTTGCTGTTTCTAGCTTTCTTTGAACTAAGGAAATGGATAACCAAGAATATGATAATTATATGAAAGTAAGAATAAATGGGCTTGATGTGGAGACCTAAAGGAATCCTCCTATGAGTAAAGTCTCAAAGTTTCAGGGTATGGACTTTTTGACTTCTATTTTGGCCCTTTGCCTTCTTAGTTCTTACTAGACTTCCAGATGATTTAGGAAGACCAACTTCTACATAAGTCAATTTTATTCCACCTCTTAAGATCCTGTAATTCTTCAGCTTCACCTTTCCCAGAAACAGCTTGTCTACTCAAGGAGAGCTAATGTATCTCCTTTCATGTTTCAAAA
Organism: Phalanger gymnotis; assembly: GCA_028646595.1. NCBI lineage: Eukaryota > Metazoa > Chordata > Mammalia > Diprotodontia > Phalangeridae > Phalanger > Phalanger gymnotis. The sequence goes on from CM053622.1 coordinate 577,293,522, forward strand.
GCAGTTCCCTACGGCTACTAAAGAGCAGGAACCTGCAGAAAAGACTTGCGCAAAATGATTTAAAAAAAAATCTTGTTTCATGCCTGGCAATCCATTGCTCTTTGTTTGAAGGTTTTGATACACCATTAGGCCCTTTCCTACAGTGAAGACAAAAGAGGTACAAGAGAGGTTAAATAGAAGACTACCTCAGTTTCTTAGCATCCCCATTGGAAATGCTTATAATAAGCATGTGACTTCATTAGTGCCCTGCTGATACATAATTAAGGTTCTAATTTCTTGAAATCAACATTCAACTTCAGATCCCACCATCAGAGGCTAATCCTTGTCACCCTTGAAATTTATACAAGGAGTTGTCATTGATTGCAACAGCAAGGGTGTGCCCCAGCATCTCTGTAACTGCTGCCACCTTGTGATTTACCTGTTTCTTTTGGAAAGGATGAGACATGTGCAGTTTTAAACCTGCATTTGGGATTTGCAGTTAACTTATTTGCTTTTTAGAATAATAATGTTCCAACCGCCTCTTCTCTTCTCCAGTAAGAATTCATACTGCTGCAATAAAGTTGTTTGATCTTCGTTTTTCAAAGAGGACCAGTGACATCGTGGGGTGATGTCTTGACTTTTGTGTGAATTGGATTTAAGTGAAGCAGAGTTGCACAAAGTCATCGGTCTAAAAATCTAGTGATCAGAGGCACTCTGTAGCTTAAGTGTGGGTTAAATTTAGTGTGGAGCTTTTGTTCATAATCCCTGATGGGAATAGGAACAAAGCTCCTCCGGAGCAACCTTCCATAATTTCACCAGGATTCCTAAACTAGTTTGCTGGAAAGGCAAGGAAGCCCAGAGTCATGGACATGCATGTTTTTATAATCTAGTTATCGGCTCACCCGATCTGAGTAAGGAAAGCATTCTCTAATTTCAAAAAGGCTAAAGGACGTTTTCATGCTTGGTTTGTGGCTACCCTCTCGTAGTATTCAGATCTCTGTTTGCCCACACATCATTTTCAGGAAGATCTCAAATGTCTTGATCTACACTTGTGGAAGTTCCATCAAAGAAGCTAGCAAGCAGAACTTTCATAGACAGAGGATATTTGTTTGGTTGGTCAATCGATGAGTCAGCAAGCATTTATTTTGCATTGGGAACACAGACACAAGCAAAAAGAAAGACAATCCCTGCCCTCAAGGATCTGACACTCTACTGGAGGAAGGCAACACGTTAAAAAAAAAACAAAGCTAAAGGAGGAGGACAAAGACAAGGTACCCAGAAAGGGGGCATGATAGAGAAATCCTGAGGAGTACAGCCTGGCGGCAAATGAAGAGATTGCTAGCCTGAATATCTTCCTTAATTGGAGCTAGAAGGAGGAGGAGCCATCCCATATGAGGAACCCAGGGGCAGAAGATACTGCTGTGGTGTGATTTCTTGGCCTAAAGTGATCTTCCAAAATGAAGTTGCTTTAGCATCACAGAGAAATCTGGCAAGTACAGCCTAGTTTGGAAAGCTAAAGGTCCACATTTTGGTCCTACCGCTGGTAGTCAAGGCTAGCCCCAAACAAAATAACTGTTTAAAAGTTCAGCTTTTATAAATTTTATTTTCTTTTTAGTGCCTATCCTCACCTCTACTTCAGGGATCTAGGGCCCACCCTTGCATCAGCCTGTACTCCATCAGCAATATAACATTCTTGTCTTTTCAGTCCTAACTAATTTTCCTATCCCATATACTTTCCTGCAGGACTCTGTCCATACCCTAGTTTCTAAGGTAATAGCTAGTAATCTAATCAACTGAATTTGGGCTTAGAGTAAGTTTTTACGATACCTTTTCCAGGGATATTTGCATTTTTGGTAGGGGATTCATAGAAATATAAAAAAAGAAACATAAGAACCATCTTTACTGCTGAGAGCCTCAGGCATGGTGTACCACACAGGTGGGGCAGACATTTTGGGTCAGGGAAACCGTTTAGTATCCCTCAAATCATACCACTACTTCAACCTCTTATAACACCAAATCTAGTTATAAGTTCAGGGACTCCAGACCCTTTCCCCTAAGCACATGAATCCCCCAAGCCATCTAAGACAACTGCTTACCTGTCCTGGAGTAAACTTGATCTCTAATTAATTTTAGTCGATGTCCGTATTTCAAAATGATGGACTCAGAGACTGGATGTTATCCCTGTCCTTTATTCTCTTCCCAGATGGCCACATAGATATGAAATATATTGAACAGCATATACAATAGAAAAAAAAAGCACCAATATATACAAAAATATTTATAGTGGTTCTTTTGGTGGTCACAAAGAACTTGAAACTAAAGGAATGGCCATCAATTGGGGAATGGATGAACAAATTATGTCATTTGAATGTAATGCAAAGGTTCCTATTCATTCATTCATTCATTCATTCGTTAATGGTTATGGATCCCTTTGGCATTCTGGTGAGGACTGTGGACCCCTTAGAATAATGTTCTTTAAATGAATAAAATAAAAATACATAGGATTATAAAAGATACTAATTATATTGAAATACAATTATCAGAATATTAAAAAAACTTCACAAACCCCAAGTTTAAAACCCCTGATATAATAGAGTATCATGTGGAATGATGAAAAATAGGTTTCAGAGAAATCTGAGAAGACTTATATGAATTGAAGTAGAGTGAAGTAAGCAGAACCAGGAGAATAATTTATACAATAACAACAACATTGTAAAGACAAACAATTTTGAAAGTTTTAACTCTGTTTGACCCAATAGCCAACCCTGACTGAAGAAGACTAATGAATTCGTGTTACCCACCTCCTGAAAAAGAGATAATACATTTGTAATGAGAAGCGGAGTCATGGACTCATTTTGGACATGACCAATGTGGGAATTTAATTTTCCATGACTATGCATATTTATTACAAGGGTTTTGTCTCTCTTTTTTTCCAGCGAAGGAAGAGAGGTAGGAGCAAGATAAAATAGGGTTTTGTTCATCGAAGATTAAATTAAATTTAATTAAAAAAAGAAAAAATTATCAGTAAAACAAGAAGACAATGCCAGCCGTAAGCAAAATTGTAAAGTAGACAATGTTTTTCTTTGCCCCCTTTCTCTCTTTTACAATACTTTCTTATCATCTGTATGCCTGTTGCATTTCCTCTCATTCATAGACATTCTCTGGTACCCTACTCAGACATGCCTTTCTTCTTCAACATTATCCTCTCCTTTTCTCACCTTTAGAGCTCAGGTGTTGGCAGGGCAGGCCAGACTGGGGATAGCTAATGGACTGAGTAAGCATAGCTGCAGGCCTCAGACACAAGCAATAAGAAGAAATTCAGGCAGGTGAACAGACCATGTTAGGTAGATCCAGCCGACACAATAGATGGGTGATATACGGTATCAAAAAAGCTTGATAGCAAGCAGTAGGAATCTAGGCATGAGAAATATAGTAATCCCTTCCACATCACAGGAGGTAGGGATACAGCACCCTGTAATCTGGAAAACCCATGTAAAATTTTTTGGCACTCCTTTTGTACCAGAGAAGAAGTCTGAATTATTATGTTATCAAAAGATAAAATGTGTTGATATTTTATAATACATATATATTGATAATACAGAATGCATATATTTTATGCATTTCTGAGTTTCTGAACTTTTTCTGCATCGTCTGCTGCCCTTTCTGTGTCATCTGTTGCTTCCACAAAACTCCTCCAAAATTTCCATTTAGTTTCTTACACCTTTGATATATCAAAACCGCGATGGTGAAAGTCACAAAGTGGAAGGTATATCAGCAGAGCTTAAAGGCAAGATACTACTTCCTGGAAAGATTAGTGGGGACCAAAACAAAATCCCAGTCTTGAAAAATACTGGATACTAGCAGCAAAATAAAGCAGAGATTCAAGCATAGAGCAGAAAGACAGGGAACCAAGTTACTGGAAAAGTAGTACAAAGTGGAAGGTTGTTCCTAACAACCTAGGCAAATTGCTAATTACAAAAACTTTAATATAGGATTTGAATGGGACTGGAAGCGAAGCTGACTTAATGCTAAGCTGCTGAGCCTATGAATTCAAGCAATAGCAATGGCACCTTGCCATGGTGGTTACTGATTGGTCCCAAAGCTTTGGGTGAGCCTGAGCTAACAAGTGTTAGTAAAGTTGCTCCTGTTTGGGGGACTTTGGAGAAGGATTAGTTCGCTAAGTCAAGCAGAAGACTTCTCTCAGAATGAGAATCTCAGTTTGCTTTTGGGAGGACACTGATCTGACGCTGCTAATTCACCCTGAGATAAGAACGACCCATCACTTTCTTAATGCATTACCCCTCTCAGGGTTCTTTGCATTTTATAGGAGCAAACTTATTTACCCAAGAATCTCTAATATTGGAGTTTAATAATGTGAGATAGTCCAGTAGGGGTATTATTTTTTAGGGAGAAGGGAGTCATCCTGTTGCCATTCAAATAACAACTACCCTACTACATGCAACACTGTCCCAGCCAGACCATGTAAAAACCAAGTTGCACTTAGTACAACTGTGAGAAGGAAGAATACCTAAGTGTTCAAAGGCAAGTTCTTCTGGTGTAAACATCTAAGGCCCAAAGGAGTCTCTGGGGTTCAGCAGAAAAAAAGGAATGTGTTCACAAAGCCAGTCACTTGCTTGGAAGAGTGTAAGGCCCAGCCAGCCAATGTACATCCTGAGGGTGGAGCGATGCTGGTAGGTTCCAAATGGCTGCCTGCTCCTGCAATTCTAATAGCTCTGGGATGAGTTCATTTGTAGCTCTTAGTAAACACAGCTGTTGTGGTTGTAATTTGTCTCCAGACTCTTTACTATGACTCCAAACCTAACAGTTTGGCAACAGAGATGGGAACGATGGTGGTTAGGGATGGGAAAAGAAGTTTTCTGAGAGGAAGAGAACAGCAGCTGTCAGTGGAAGAAGGCCTTAGAGAAAAATGAAGTGATGGAGAGAAGTTTAAAAAAAAGGAGGAAGGAAGGAAGGGAGGGAGGAGAGAGAGAGAAGGAAGTGCTAAGTGGCACAGTGGATAGAGCATTGGCCCTGGAGTCAAGAGAACCTGAATTCAAATTTGGCCTCAGACACTAGACACTTACTAGTTCTGTGACCCTGGGCAAGTCACTTAACTCTGATTGTCAAGAAAGGAAGGAAAGAAGAAAGGAAGACAGTACTGGAGGAGGCAAAAACTGGCTCATTTGTGTTGGGATGGTTGACCAAAGAGGTCTAATGTGCCGAAGTTCCCTGTGGTACTGGAGGAAGCCAGAGAAGTGATGTTGATACTATCTGGAAGACACTCAGAGATCACTCACTTTGGGAGTAGGAGAAGAGATATTAAGACTGTTTTTAAAGTTGGAGACAGCCTTAAATTTCTCTGAATTGGTAGCTATTGAAGAGGCTTGTATTCCGAATGTGATTAGACACTGAGAAGAACAGCTGAGATATCAGTTTGTTTATGAGATTTTTTTTTCTGAAGCGAACTGAGTAGAAAATTATTGGAAGTGCAGCCTATGGGGAAAATTTGTTTTGGACGAGAGTGCTGGGCACAGTCTGAGTTATTCTGAAAGCGCTGTCCACAGCATGAAAAGACTTAATGGCTTTCAATGACTCCAGGCAACAAATGGGCACTTGAGGGGTGTTCTTAGTATCAAAATCTCATGTTTGTGGTTGAAGCTGTGTGTGCCCTCTGAGCATTCCCACACTAATTCCTGTAAATGACTACAGCCTTGCTAGAAATGTCTTCTGCTGCATGCTAGCAGAGGCTGTGGAAGTCCTGAGGATGAAAGGCTAGCATTTTTCAAGAGGGAGAAAGAGGGCATCTATCTTTCCATTCCCTGAGTTCAAAGAAGGCTTTTTTCATGCAGGAGCATAATTATGCTATGTTTTTAGTTTGGGAAAATGAAATTGAAACTAAAGAGCCACAATTTGATAATGGGAAAATACTATACTGTCCTTGTCTTTACAAGATTACAAGGTGGAGGAGCTCACACATATATTCACACCTACTCTTGCTTAAGAGTTAAGCCCCTCTATTGTTGTTCAATCATTTCAGTCCTGTCCAACTCTTAGTGCCCCCATTTTAGGGTTTTCTTGGCAAAGATACTAAAGTGGTTTGCCATTTCTTTCTCCAGCTCATTTTACAGAAGAAGAAACTGAGGCAAAAAGGGTTAAGTGACTTGCCCAGGGTCACACAGCTAGTAAGTGTCTAAGGCCAGATTTGATCTCGGGAAGATGAGTCTTACTGATTCTGAGCCCACTGGGTCACCTAGGTGCCCTTGAGTTAAACTACTACAGTGAAATAATAGTGGCAGAAGCAGTGGGAAAGGAGAACACCTGAAGATTTCTGGCCTCTCTTAGTGTTAAGCAGGATCATGGTAAAAGCCAGTCATGGGATTGGAAATTGTAAATCTAGAGGCTTTGTTTGTTTTTGTAATTTCATTATGTTAAGGTACTCCCAATGAGGAGCTCTCTCTATCAAAGCAGATAAAGTCTTAAGCAATTGCCTGGGGGTACTGAGAAGTAGGACTGGAATCCAAAACCTCCCAACCTGGAGACCAGCTCTTTTTCCACTACACTGAGCTCCCTTTCACAAATCTGTTAATAAATCAGATAAATCTACTGGGTAGCTAGGTGACACAGTAGATCAGGAAGACCTGAGTTCAAATCCAACCTCAGACACTTACTAGTTATGTGACTCTGGGCAAGTGACTTTGCCTCAGTTTCCTCATCTATAAGATGGATAATGAGAGCACCTAGCTCACAGAGTTGTTTGTGAGGATCAAATGAGAGAATGTGTATAAAATACTTAGCGCATTGCCTGGCACTTCGTAGGCATTATACAAATGCATATTCTCTTTTCCCTCTCCCTTCTTTATTGATGGAAGCAAAGTAAGCAAAAATGGACACTTGAACGTAGTGTTTTCCCCAGTGGATATATACTGTACACCAAAGACTCATGTATAGATAGATATATACAGATATAGATATATAATGGTTATACAGATGTTTGCACATATATAGTTCAAAGACATAAACCAGACATTCCTTCTCCTTAAGGTGCTAGGTATGGGAAGGGGCCACTGGAAGGGATGTAATCCATATGCAAGTAAATATAAACATATATAAAGCATTTCTTCTCAGTGCTTAGCATAGTGCCTTGCATATTTGGTTTCTTCCCATGACTAATAATAGCTAAAACATTGGAGGACTAAATGAATAATTTTTTCCAGAAGTCTGGAAAGCACAGCCCTTGTTCTTGTTGGAACCTGACTTATCAATGGGCAGCGATCTTGACATAGGAGCCAAAAGGCAAACCTTAGTGATGGTTTTAGGTAGACAATACTATCTGTGGACATAGCCTGCTTATGCTGAGTTTTATGGGGAGCCAGAATGCACATTTTCCACATTTTTACTCTGAGAAGAATAGTTTTGACATCTGAAAACTTGTCAAAAACAGAGTTAGAAAATATTAGATCTGGCTTAGTAATGTGGTTCTGAAATAGTATTTAGCATTTATAGAACCTTTTATTCTTAAAAGGTTCTTCAAATGCTATGTACACATATGCATCATCCTTTCGTGATGGCATTTCCAGCCCTTCAAAATCTGGTTCTTACCTACCTTTCCATTTCCCTTTTCTTATTATTCCATACAGTCTCTGTTTTACTCAGACTTGGCCTTTTTGCTTTCTATGGAATTCCATCTTCTGCCTCAATGCCTTAGTACAGAGAGCTCTACATTTTTTGTGAATGTATACCTCCATTTCTAGCTCTTAGACTATCTAACATCCTTCAGAGCCTAGGACCTGCTGCACAAAGATCTTTCTTGACTCTCTACCCCTCTCCTCTCCCATTAGCACCCTCCCACCCTTGAACTTCCTTTATATATGCTTCATATTGTACATCTATTATATCCCACCCCCACCCCTGAATTAAACACTTTGTGGGCAGGAGCCATTTGGTTCCATCTTTGTATCTTCAGTGTTTAACACAGTACCTTAACATATTTTTTTTAAAACTAGAGCTATGACTTTGAGGCAACTTGGTGACATAGTGGACAGAACACTAAACTCAGAATCAGGAAAATGTTTATTAGACACTTACTAGTTATGTGACCTTGGGTAAGTCACATAACTTCTCGATTTCCTCACCTGTTAAATGGAGAAAACAATAGCACCTGCCATACAGGTTTGTTGTGATGCTCAAATAATAGCACAGTAAAGTGTACTACAAACTTTAAAGTGCTACATACATATCAGCTATTATTACTTCCTTAATGGAGAACTACTAGTGAAGAACTCATTGGTAGGGAACTCCTAGTGAAGAAACCCATTCCAGCTACAAAATCAGATTTGGACCTTCTCTGAGACTTCTTAGAGAGACTTCCCTAAGAGAATTGAAAGCTTAAGTATCTTGCCTAAGATCACACAGCCAAAAGCTGGATTTGAACCCAGGTCTTCCCAACTCAGAAAATGACTGTCTAGCCGTTACATCAAGCTGACTATCAATTTGCACAAAATGTGCACTTAACATACATTTGTTGAATTTATTTTAATAAACTCTGGAATGTGCCACCCTGAGAACAGAATTGATCTATGTTTGGGGGAAATAAAAAACTGACCTTTCTCTGTGACTGTCCAGGTCTCACTTTGAAGGAGGCCAAGGCCTGAGGAAAGTTCAGTGGTCCTATAGAGTTTGTCATCTTAAAGTTCTCTATCTCCCATATATCTTTGTTTTCTGAGATTCTTTCCAGATGTGTATCATTCTTTCCTACCTGCAAAAGGAAAAGGGCCTTCCTTATCGCTAGAGTAGATTACCTCCACAACCTCCTACCCCCAAGTTGCAAACCAGAGCACAAGCCTCTATTGATGATGGGCGGAAACTCCAAAGAAAATAGGTCTGATTCTGTATTGAATTCTACAATGTCTTTTATCACCATGGTGAAACCTTTTATCACAGAAGAAGAACCTAGATGAAGAACCCAACTCTATTGCCACCACATTTAAATGAAATAAAACTCTGCCTGAAGACTAGATAGTTTTGACCTTGTCATTAGCCAAAGCCAAATAATTTATTGAGGCCCTATTGCATATTACTCTGTCTTAGATGTTGTACAAAGAGAATTGTACAAACCTTATCTGCGTTCACGTAGTAAACAATCAGACACCACTAACATAACCAAACATGCGAAGACTATATAAACAGAATAAAACTGGAAACTAACACAAAAACACAGACAGGAGACTTTTCTTAAGTTGTGTATTTTTGGTAGGTTAGAAAGATGGCAGAAAACCAGCTGTGACTCTTGGGTAATGAGATGCATATTCACTTGTGGCTTATCTCCTTGCTTTACTCTCTGTCACACCTCATAGATCCACAAATGAAGTGGAGAGCTGGGAGGGTGATCATTGAAATGAGTATAGTAGGACAAGGGAAACCCTGGGGGAAGGGCGCGCAAGGGACTACCAGGCCAGCTTCATTCATCCTTGAGAAAAAGCTTATGTTGTAGCCTTCTGTGGCAGACAGGTGAGCGACCAACATTAGCCTTCACTCTGCTGAGATTTAACTAGGCTTCCCTTTAGTGCCAACTGACCTGAATTCACACTAGGCATATAGACTTCTCTTCCTATCCTCCTTGAACTCTATTGGGTTCCTATTGCCTTCAAGCTCAAAAAAAAAAATGCTTCTCTGTTTGGCTTTTATTGTCCTTTGTAACTGAGCTCTCTCCTACTTTTCCAGTCTTTACACCTTACTTCCCAACACATACTGTTTGATCCAGTGACACTGACCTCCCAGCTATTCGTTGAACAAGACTCTCTCAGCTCTGAGCATTTTCTCTGGCTGTCCCCAGTGCTTGGAATGCTTTCTCTAGTCTTTGACTACTGACCTTCCTGGCTTCCTTTTCAAGTCCCGTCTAAAATCCCACCTAAAGGGAGCCTTCCCCAACCGCTCTTAATTCTAGTGCGTTCCCTCTCTTAATTATTTCCTATTTATCTTGTATATAGCTTACATTTTATATATTTGTTTTCATGTTGTCTCCCCTCATTAGATTTGTGAGCTTCTTGAGAGCAAGGACTGTCTTTTGCCCTTTCGTATCCCTAGCTCTTAGCACAGTGTCTGGTACACAGTAAGCACCTAATAAATGTTTATATTTTGATTGATTGGCCCTTGGTAAGGCAGTAAAAAGTGTTGTAGTTCTATCCATTTTCATGGCCAGGAGGGTTGCACCTGGTTCAAAATGGTTTGCAAACTAGAGTTCAAAACTTTAGTTTTGAAACTGAAAATCTCAAATTCCCAAAAGAGCTTGCCTCAAATACAGATGTGTTTTTTTTCTTTGTTATTTGTTTTTAGTTACGATATTAACATGAAATGAATTGGAAATGGGATAATTGAAACCACTGGCAGCTTAGATAACAGCTCAGCAAAGTAAAGCAGCAACATGGCAACTTCATTGGGGAATTTCCTTGCCATTCGAAGAAAATATTCTTTTTCTATGAATTGTTTTGCCACATTTTTAATAAACTGGAAGGGTCTTGTTGGGAGAGGGAGAATAACAGGGAAAAATACAGTTTCAGACCTTACATAGCAGTTACCCAGTCAAATTGACATTAGCTACATTTCCTCCATTCTTCAGCTTCAAGTAGGGATGAGTAGGCCATTCTTGTTTTGTTTATGCATTGTGTTTTCAGGATAATAATAGTTAGAGCTTTTCAGTTTACAGTGCACTTTCTTCACCATAATCCTATGAATAGGTAATACAAGTGTTATGATCCCCATTTTATAGATGAGGAAACAGGCTCAAAGAGTTTGTGATTTTCCAAAGGTCACATGACTAGTAAGCAGCAGAGCATATGGTTATATTAACTCATTTCTTCCTGTTTAGGTAACAATTAGTGAAATGTTCTGATCTTTTCATATTTTTCCCCCATGCCCACACTCTCTCTCCTTTCTCTCACTCTTTTCTCCTCTCTTTCCTGTCTTCTTCTTCCTGCCCTCCTTTCTCCTTATTTTTCTCCTATTTTCTTATTTTATTAGCATCTCATATTAGCCTGTTGTTATGAGGGATAAGCAATGATGAATGAAATGGGGTTTTTTTGGTTGGTAAATGAATTAGTGTGGTTTTTTTTTTTCGGGTAAAAAAAGGTAAGTTCTCAAGCATATTATCTGTCTGAGTATTTTATATTGTTTTAATGGCTGCTTGTATCACTTTGACTCCAGGGTCAAGTATTTCAGTTTTGTTCCCTCAGACCTAAAATAAAAAGGAAGTTGTTTTACCCGGTAGATATGATGCTTTAGGAATACTCACAAAGGAATTAGTGTAAGCAGTTTCTCATCCTCAGGAGGAGGATGTAACTGTTAACTTTCTAGGACTTCACTTTGCCAGTTGGATGAGAATTTGAGAGTTTCATTTTCCACTGGGCCCATCTTGAGGTAAAGGCAGTCTTCTGGTACCTGAAGACAGAGAGAAAGCAGTATCAGGGAAGCTATATTTGCTAATGTCAGTAGGAATTCTCCGACTGAACATCTGGATGGAGTTGGGCCAAGGAGATATGTATTTTAAACACCTCCCAGTGAAAAAATAATCTGGCCATTTTCATGCAGCAGATACCTAAATGAAAGTCCAGGAATTGATTTGTATTCCATATGGCATGCTTCTTTGCCTTCATTGGTCTCATTTTAGGCCCCTCTTGGAACCTGCCTTTCCCTCAGTAAGGGGGGAGGAGGAAAACTTACTTTAGATTTAGAGTTTAGAGCTAAAAGGGACTTTAGACACAATCTAGTTCAGTCTTCCTCGGGTGAGGTACTTAATGCCCAAAACATGGAAGAGAATATTGCCCGAGGTCGTACTGATAGTTTATGGCAGACCCAAGAGTAGAACCCAGGTTTCTTATCTGCCAGTAAAGTGCTCTTTACGCTATATAGAATAGACATAATTACCACATATCATAGTATTTCTATTGTTCTCTAAAGTTCAAAAGAAATTCTGCCAAATTAGGATCTACTTATATATTTTGGTGTGGTTACTGGATAGTACACTGGGCTTGGAGTTAGAAGACTTGAGTTCAAATTCTGCCTCTCATACTACCTCTGTGACCCAGAACAAGTTAATTAACCTCTATGAGGGAAACTAACATGTACACCTATGTAAGATATATGCAAAATGTAAAAAAAAAAAAAAAGCTAATGAGCAGAGGAGGTGCTATGGCAGATGTCAGCAGCATTTAAACATCTGTATTTTTAAGAATTGTGTTATTTATTGTCCTTAATGTTAATAGGTGATGGGGCATGGGGATGACTGGCAATCACTCTTTGCCTTCCTAAGCAATGCTTATTCTTTGTAGTAACTTCTCTCTTACCCCCTAAAGACCACTGGACCTGTCCATCATACTTGGAGCTGAAACACTCTTTAGATGTTGTGTCTCCCTTTAGAGTGTGAGTTCTTTAAGAGCAGGGGTAGTCTTCCTTTGCTCTTAGCACAGTGCTCTGCACATGGTGAACACTTCATAAATGCTTCACTCATTCGTTGTTCATCCATTCATTCAATGCCATCAGACATTAGTAGGTGTTATGTATAGGGATATGAGGAGATGTGTGAAGTTGAACACATTACCATTTCCACATTGTTTCTTTGAGTTTTTTTTTTCCCCCAAGACTAGATTAGAACAGCAGCATGGCTGGTGATGTTCATGAGTGTCCAGGTGTATGTTCGAAATTTTTTTCTTCTTTTGAAAATAATTTTATATAAATATGTATTTATATATACATATCATATATGTATATATACATATATCATAAATGTATATATACATATATATATATGAGAAATAATTTCAGGCATCTTAGGTTATGATGTTGCACATGGTTCGAGTTCCAGCTAAGCTACCTTATATTATAACATCTTTTTTGTTGTTGTTTTTATATGTAAAATAACTCCTTTCAAAGTTCTTTGAAATTCTGGTGACCTCTGCAGAAGATGATATTGAAATATGTGTTGTCTTTTGGTGCTTTTTTTTGTACTGGAAAACTTTTTATTGTAGATAGAGTGGGATAGCTGGACACAGTTTAGATGATTCTAATTTTGTTATAAAGCATCATAGTCTGGAGCAAGTGGGACATAGGCCTTCTTCTTTCCCTCAGGCCAGATCAGCATGTTGACCTTGGCCACGTTGATGTCATAGAGCTTCTTTACCACCTCCCTGATCTGATGCTTGTTGGCCTTGACGTCCACAATGAAGACTACGGTGTTATTGTCCTCAGTCTTCTTCATAGCAGACTCAGTGATCAAGGGGAACTTAATGATGGCATACTGATAAAGCTTGTTTCTCCGAGGGGCACTTTTCCAAGGGTATTTGAGCTGCCTTTGAAGTCTTAATGTCTTGGGTTGCCGAAAGGTGGGGGATGTTCAGATCTTCTTTTTGTGGCTATGGACACCCTTCAACACCACCCTCTTGGCCTTCGAGCCTTTGGATTTGGTTTCTGTCTTGGAGGGGACAACAGCTTTCTTCAGTGCCATCTTGGGGGAAAAGGTCTTTTGGTGCTTTTTATATCATACTCAGACTTTTGTCTTTAAAAATTTCAAAGTTTGTTTTTCAAACTTTTTTCAAAACTTATTTTCCCATGGATTTCTGAAGACCTTTGCACTATGTATATAAAACAACAAACTGGAGCTTTTAAGAGCTTACTTGAATTTAGAGATTTCTTTTTAACATTATTAGACTTCAGGTCCTAATTAATATTTAAAAGCTATTGATTAGTTTCTGCTATAGGCTGACTGAATGTAGCTTGTTCATGTCGATTGGACCCTAGTGTACATAATATAATAAGAAAACATCAGAGGAAGGACTTTTCCAGTACTAAAAGGAATATGAAGTTGCAAAATGGATCTTAGCCTATATAGGCTTTTCAGTTACTCCAAAGTATTGTGCTTTGCCCACCAGGTGATTGGTGGTGCTTGATTATATTAGCATCAGCCCAATAATTTCATTTACTTGAATAACTGTAATTCCATATACTTGCCAGTATTTTAAATACAGTTCTATAAAGTTTGTAATATTACTTTAAATATTGCTTTCATAATTTTTTCATAGTTTGAGAGACACCATGATGTAGTGAATAGCGAACCTCCCTTAAAAACCAGAAACATCTGGATTAACATACCACCTCTTGATACACACAGGCTCTGTGACCCAGGGCAAGTCACCTAACCTTTTGGGTCTCTATTCAACTCCATAAGACCGTAAGTTTCAAAGAAGGCACCAACATGCTTTGGTGGAGGGAGTTGACTTATCTAGGAGTTTCCTGTAGCAGTGAAATTGCAGGTTCTGTCCCTATTCCTATCCTAAAGAATTTTTACTTGTATATTCTTATTTAATCCTCACAACAGCCATGTATGAGGTATGAATGACAGTATGACAATCGTTTTTATTATTATTCTCATTCTTTTTTACAGAATGAGAAACTGAGACTCGGACATAAATCAGTTAAATCTACTTAAACCAGAACTCTCTGGGCCTTAGTTTGCTCACCTGTAAAAATGAAAGGGTTAGACTGGATGTAACTATGATTCTCTGGCCACTGGATATTCCCAGTCCTGTTTCATACATATATATGTATGTGTGTGTGTGTGTATATATATATATATATATATATACACACACACACATATATATATGTATATATATATATGTATATATATGAGAGAGACAGGCAGAGAGAGAGAGAGAGAGAATTTTTTTAAGTGTTCTTAAGTACTGTGAGTCTAACAACTATAAAGTTGAGTTTCTTGTATTTATCAGTCTTTTTCCTCCCTATAGTAGATGAACTCAAGACATTTTCATAACTTTTGAGCCTGTGTACTTGCATTTGGCCCTTATTTAGAAAGTATTAATCACCTCTTTACTACAACTTGCTACTCAGTATGAGCACTAAATATCTCTCAGCAGCAAGTAATTTCTTGTTTAAGTTGATTCACCTAGCTATTGAAACACAAAACCTTCTATAGTTCTTTAATAACTAATATTTAAATAGTGTGTTAAAGCTCGTGAAGGTTTTGCATATATCCCTGTTTTCAGATGAGGAAACTGAGGCCTAAGGAGGTTAAATGATTTGCTCAGGATCACACATCTAGTAGGTGCCTGAGGCTGGATTTAAATTCAGAGGCTGACTCCAGAGTCCAGCACAATATTCATTCTGCCACCTAAATGCCTTGTCTCTTTCTTCAGTGGACCAGAAAGTCTTTTTAAGGAGAATACATGTGACATCATTGTGTTTGTTCTGAGCTATTCCTTATTTATTTAGAGTGCTCAGAACTCCTCTTTCCGGGTAAAAGTTGATAATAATAATAATAACAATAAGTTTAAATATAATGTATCAGACACTGTGCTAAGCACTTTACAATTATTATTTCCATTTGATTCTCACAACAACATTGGGAGGTAGGTGCTATTATTATCTTCATTTTACAAATGAAGAAACTGAGTCAAACAGAAGTTAAGTGCCTTGCCCAAGGTCACACTACCTGAAGTTGGATTTGAACTTGGGTTTTCCTGACTCCAAGCCCAGCACCCTGTGTGCTGCGTCACCTAGCATAGAACCCATATTCTTTTTGTTTGTTTGTTTTTTAACAGCTTTCAATGTTCTTTGTTTGGGTTTGGGAGGGTTTTTTTTTTCAAATTACATGTAAAGATAGTTTTTAACATTCATTCTTTATATGATTTTAAGTTATAAATTTTTCTCCTTCCCTCTATTCCATTCCCCCTCCCTAAAACAGTAAGCAATCTAATATAGGTTATACATGTGCCATTATGTTCAACATATTTCCACATTAGTCATGTTCTGAAAGAAGAAACAGAACAAAGGGGAAAAGCCATGAGAAAGGCAAAACAAAAAAAGTGAAAATATTATGCTTTGATCTGCATTCAGACTCTATAGTTTGTTTGTTTGTTTGTTTTTTTCCTCTGGACGTGGATAGTATTTTCCATCACAAGTCTTTTAGAATTATTTGGGATCATTGCATTGCTGAGAAGAGCAAAGTCAATCATGGTTGATCATCACACAATGTTACTCTTCTTGTGTACGACATTCTCTTGCTTCTGTTCACTTCATTAAGCATCAGTTCATGTAAGTCTTTCTAGTTTTTTTCTGAAATCCACCTGCTCATCAATTCTTATAGCACAATGGTATTCCATAACATTCATATGCCACGGCTTGTTCAGCCATTCCTCAATTGATGGACATTAACTCAATTTCAAATTCTTTGCCACCACAAAAAGCACTGCTATAAATAATTTTGTACATGCAGGTCCTTTTCCCTTATCCTTTTGGGATGCAAACCTCATAGTAGTATTGCTGGATCAAAGAGTATGCACAGTTTGATTGCCCTTTGGGCGTAGTTGCAAATTGCTCTCCAGAATGGTTGGATCACTTCACAACTCCACTAACAATGCATTAATGTCCCAATTTTCCCACATCTTCTCCAACCTTTTTCATTTTCCTTTTCTGTCATATTAGCCAATCTGATGGTTGTGAAGTAGCACCTTGGAGTTGTTTTAATTTGCATTTCTCTAATCAATATTGATTTAGAGCATTTTTTAATATGACTATAAATAGCTTTAATTTCTTCATCTGAAAATGCCTTTTCATATCCTTTGACCACTTATCAATTGGGGAATGACTTGTATTCTTATACATTTGACTCCAGTCTCTGTGTATTTGAGAAATGAGGCCTTTATCAGAAACACTGTAAAAATTGTTTCCCAATTATCTGCTTTCCTTCTGATCTTGGTTTCATTGGTTTTGTTTATGCAAAACCTTTTTTGATTTAATGTAATCAAAATTATCCATTTTGCGTTTCATAATGTTCTTTATCTCTTGTTTGCTAATAAATTCTTCTCTGTAGATCTGTTCTCTTAATTTGCTTATGATAGTGCCCTTTATATCTAAATCGTGTACCCATTTTGACCTTATCTTGCTATACAGTGTGAGATATACAACCCATCTTCTTAACAGACCAGTCCCTTATGACCTTTGTACATGTTTAAGCCATTTAGCATGTCAAAATTAGCGTTAAATGAAAGCAAACAGCTTTATTCTTATTTGGGGAAGAATTTAAGTACATTTTATTCCTAAATTTCTGTGATTAGCATTGTCTTTTTATTCTTTGCTTTTGCTTAATTCTGTTCTATCCCATTCCATTTTTGTCAAACTCTTTAGTAATTGTAAGAGGATGACGATTCCCTAAGCACTGATCAAAATGTGGTTTATTAGGGAAAGATTACCTAGGAATGTGGAAGCCGGGCCTTAAAACTCCAGCTTCTGAGGATGCCTGAAAAAATCTATCATGGAGCAGAGCAAAATGTGTGAGTGTGTGTATAAAAGGATATAAATATATACACACATATGCATATATGTGTGTACATATGTATGTATATATGTGTATATGTATGTATGTATGTATATATGTATAAAAGGAAAACAGAAGTATAAAAGGTTTTCATTGCCCAAATGAAGGAAGGCCCATGTTCGGGGTGGAGGTAGTCAGGAGGGACCTTGTCTAAGAATCTTGGAATTTGCAGAAAAGACAAGTACTTTCAATAGAAAAAAAGGAAAAGAAAATGAGACCTTGATAAATGCTTCAAAGAAGAACAAATCAAAGTATTCCCTTCCTCAGGGAACAGAAATACATTAGAAGGTAGTGGGTTTCAGAAATGTAGAAAAGATGAAAATAGCTAAGATGGGAGCTGTGACAGTCATTGGACAGTATAATAATTTGGAAACCGAGAAAAATCCTTATTAGTTTTCTATTGTCAGCCAGTAAACCACATCAGAAGAAGGCCATAGAACAGTATGCCACCAGCACAGCAAAGGAAATGCTCAAATGCACATTGGGACATAAGTATTGACTGGGAGCTTGATAATGGAAGTTTCTTTTAAGCCTGGGCTTGGAGAAGTGCCCAGAAAGGAGTAGCTGTCAAAGAGAGATGATGACTAGTTGGTCAGAGCCTTTGGTGAAGGTTCAAAAAGATGGAGGACAGCAAGGTAAACATGTATGTAGCATGGGATTTTGAAGCCATGAATAAGTAAATATTGAAGGAAGAATGTGTGCATAAGACCAAAACACAGAAAAATAAGTGTACGTAGTCACTTCTAAAAAATGCTGTGATGTGAGGACATCTGATGAATAATAGCCTCCAGAGGTGATTACTAGGATATTCAGGGAGTTTTTAGAAGTGATAGAGACCCTTTACTAAAGTAGAATTCAAGTAAGTCCTTGAATATGAGAAAATGTGACTCACATACGGTCTATGCTTCCGTTTGGTATCTAATCATGTACTATCTTATTCAACAGCTCTTCTGTTGTGTTGAAGCCTTGTTGAAATTTTGGTTGTGTATAATTTTTCTTGCGTCTTCCCAACTATGACTGAAAAAACCATTCTTTTGATTGCTGTGGTCAAAGAATTCACTATCTAGTGGCCACCTTCTTCATGATAAATCTCTTCTTCTGGAAAATTCATTCTCAAATAGCAGACAAGTTGCATCTAGGATTGTGGTGGAATAACAGGAAGGGGATAGAATAAGAGTTGTTAACCCAGTGACTGTGAACCCCCAGGGGTCCATGGATAGATTTCAAGGGGATCTATGAACTCAGGTGGGAGAAACTTATGTCTTTGTTTCAACATAACTAGTTCCCTTTGTAATCCTCTGTATTTCATTTTGTACATTTAAAAGCATTATTCTATAGATTCTATATTCCATAGATTTCCAGATTACCAAGGGGGTCCATGACACAAAAAAAGGTTGAGAACCCTTGGAACACAGGCTGCCCAAAATTGGTTTAGTTTCTGGATTATAGGCAAACATAACTTTTTGGCACTCTCAATCTTTATCCAGTATCCAATGAATATACTACCATATAAACTGAAGAACATTAATTTTGACATTCTCACTATAAATGGAATCAGATGACATGAAAGTTACAGCTAATTGTAAGGATAACTAAGTTTTTCCTTGGAGAGGCAAATAAATGGGTTGTCAGAGTTAGTTCATCATGTAGCCAAAGAAATAATGGAGTAGAAAATTTTTACAAAAAACTTAATGAGGTTCTCTGAAACAAGCTACTGTGTGCCTTCATACTTTGAGAAAAAGGCAAGAGAAAAAGAATATGTTGGACCTTGGAATAGGGGGAAAGATATGTTGGGAAAATAGTTTAAAGATTGAGAAATCAAAGAACTTCAAGTCTTATAGATTATTCAGATGCCTCATATTTGTGTATAATTAAATCTTTCAGAAAAGATTCAGAAAGTTTAGGACATTGTAAGCACTAAAAGACAGCTTTTGGAAACGAAATTGAATGGATCTTAACAACTAGTTTAGCGAGCTAGGTGGTACAGTAGTGTCAGGCCTGGAGTCAGGAAGACTCATTTCTCCAAGTTCAGATCCGGCCTTAGACCCTTATTACTTGTGTGACCTGGGCAAGTCACTCAATTGTTTGCCTCAGTTTCCTCATCTGTAAAATGAGCTGAAGAAGGAAATGGCAAACTACTCCAGTATCTTTTCCAAGAAAACCCCAAAATCGAATCACGATGAATCAGACACAACTGAACAATTAACAACTAGTTACTGATTCAGAATCATTTAGAATCAGGGGATGATAAAGGATAAGAGGACAGTACATATAGTTATAACCACTCCAACCACAAAGGATAAGAGGACAGTACATATAGTTATAACCACTCCAACCACAGTTACTTAAACAAGTTATTGACTCTGAAAATGAAGAAATGAATAAAAGTAAAAATATTGACTTGATTCATCACCATTTCTTGCAGAAGTTTAATCAATATAAGATAATTTCTACAAAGAAAAGAGCAAAAGAGCCTAGAAACTGCTTCTGCCAGCAAACATTTTATCTCCTGGACAAATGAGAAGACGTGACCACAAGAGGATAATGTGGTTTAAAGTATAAGCTCATTTGCACATTATTATAGAAGATTAAAGGTTATAAACAGTGTTGTCATATTAAAAAAGATACAGCAATAGAAGGAGCCCTATTCAACAACCATGTGTAAAAAAAAAAATCTAGTGAAGCATAAAACCAGGAGATAAAGATGTAAATTCACCATGGGTGTTCACCATTGTAATGGAAGAGATTAGGTCCATAGTCCTAATTGAAGATTTCTTGTGGATGGGAAGTGTCCTCCAGACACTCCTATCCAAAGATAACATTGTGCTGATTGCCTCAATGCCATTGCATGGCCTCCTGGAAGAGATCTGTAACTACTCAAAAAAAAAAAATTGACCATCCATATTTTAAAAATGAAGTGACTGATGAGTGTTTATTGCCCAGTTTATGATGCGCATTTAGACAGGCATCCTACTGAGCTTGCTCATCAGTATGTTTCTCTAGGACAGATAGTACAGATGGATGTAGTTGGGCCCAGAGTTGAACAGGAGGAAGATAATGAGCTAGATAGCCTTCAAAAAATTTCAAAGCTTCTTTTATGACCCTAAGCTTCCCATAGAAACAAAGGCCCATCTTTTCAATACCGTCACTCTCCGGTTGTTATATGACACTGAAGCATCATAAACAACATTCTTTGAATAATTAAAAATGAATATCAAACAGAGGGCAGTAGGTGGGGTAGATGTGAGATGGCAGCAACATGTCAATTGAGGAAATTTAAGGAAGAACAGCAGTAAAATATGTCATCAGGAAAATGAGATAGAAAGAGAAGATAGACTGGTCATGGGGCAAAGGCAAGGGATGACAGGTGGTCTGCCAAAATGCTGTTGTCTCACGAAAGCAAAAAACAGTAGAGGAGAAAAGCATATAGAAAGCTTAACATGGGTCCCAACTAAGCTGCTAAGCCAGATCATCCCAAGAGCATTTATAAATAAAACTGGAAAGACAATAAATAAGCATAAAATGGAAGAAACGTAGCAGTATTTCTATAGCAATCTATTCATATCACCAATACCAGTGGAACACCTACATTTGGACTCTTACCTTTGTGCTATATAAAGACATAGAAATGGCTCATAAAATGAAATTGAAAAGAGTTGCTGAATCCAAACAAAGAGACAACAAAATGTAAAAGGCAGTGAGTTACATTGGGGAAGCACTGGATTTGATATCAGAAGATGTGGATTCAAATCTTATTTCTAGCACTTACTTCCTAAGGATGATCTAAATGTATTGTACTGTATTGAGTGTATCCTTGATGAAAATATGAGGTGGGAGTGGGCAAGATTTTGAGGATGATTTTCTACACTAGACCATCTCAGGTACATAATTGACTGAGATGTAAAGACATGCAACACCCCTTTGAGTTTGTTTGAGGATTTAAAGAAGCCCTGCCCCTTCTGGACTTTCAAACCATGCTTCTACTGCCTTCTCTTTGTGGTACTTCCCACAGTGCCTGGGATTTCCTTGACCTGGCATCCTACCACCCCTGGGCCTGCTCACTATGGAGTATCTCTCTTTAAGACCTACTCCCCTTCTTGCATTGGTTATTTCCTTCTGGAGGCTTCATTTCATGAAGAAGACCAGGCCAGCCTTTCTTCATTCCTTCCCCAGCTTGGTCCAGCACCTGGATCTGGCACAGCCCTGCCTGTGAATTCTGTATAGAAGCACAGAAAATGGTTGTTGAAGTAGCAGTTGTGACCCATGGGAACACAAAGAAGTCAGACACAACTGAACAACAAAATTTGTGCCAGGCATTGTACTAATTGCTGGGGACACCAAGAAGGGCAAAAACATTGTCCGAGCTCCAAAAGCTCACATTCTAATGGAGGAGATAGTATGTAAACTGCTATGTACATAAAAATCTACTACTATGTACATGTAAATCGGAGGTAATCTCTGAGGGCAGTGAGGTGGCACAGTGGACAGAGCTCCAGCCCTGGAGTCCTGATTTCAAATCCTATCTCAGCATTTACCAGCTATGTGACCCTGGGCAAATCACTTCACCCCGTTTGCCTCAGTTTCCTGATCTGAAGAAGGAAATGGCAAACCACTCCAGTATCTTTGCCAAGAAAACCCCAAATTGGGTCACAAGGAATCAGACATGACTGAAAAGACTCAACAACAAATCTCTGAGGGGGAAGGCAATAGGAAATAGTGGGAGAACAGGGTGGGTAGAGGAAGACAGAGGGAAAGCCTCTTACGGAACATGGGATTTCAACTGAATGTTGAAGGAGGCCAGGAAAGCATAGTAATGAAACAGGAGAGCATTTTGGCATGAGGGACAGCCCGTGAAAAGCTATATAATTAGGAGATGGAGTGTCGTTTGTGAAGACCTGCAAGATCAGTGTCCCCGAAATGTAGAATAGCAAAATAAAGGAGGGGAATAAAGTAGAAGTAGACTGGAAAGGCAGGAAGGGGCAAGGTTGTGGAAGGCTTTAAAAGCCAAACAGAAGATTTTAAATTTGTCCTCAGCTAGCATGACAGCTGTATGAGAAGAGAGAATGGGACAGATGGGAGACATATCATGGAGTTAGAAATGACGAGATCTAGCATTTGATTGGATATTTGGATTGAGGGCAAGTGATGTCAGTGATGATAAGATGGCAAACCTGGGTGACTGAAAGGATAGCGGTAATCTTAATAAAAATTAAAGAAGTCGAGAAGAATCGTGGACTTGGGAGGAAAAAACTGCTATTTCAACAGTCATCTTCTCAGTGATCCTATATGGAATTCACAGGCACGGCTGTGCTGGATCCTGCTCATTCTGGCCTGTAATAGCCAATTGTAAAGTTTTCAGTATGACCATTTACACCTCTGAAAATGGCACGTTCTACCAATCAAGGCTTGATCATTATTTTGTTGATTATCTTCTAGACTTAAAATGATGGGAAAATGTTAATAATGCAGATTAAACTTAAAATTTTGTCATGCATTTTTCAGAAAATTGGTTGTTAAACTTTTTCTAGTATTTATTGATCACAAAGAGGAAATGAAAAAAATACATGATGGATGAATATAAGTAAGGTTTATTACCAGTGTAGGTAGTGGCCTAAAAGACATTATTAGGAATATATGCACATTTTCTAAAGAGGCTCAGTTGTGTAATTATTGATGTTGTTTAGTTGATTAATCACGTTTAATGCCTTGTGACTGCACGTGGGGTTTTCTTGGCAAAGATGCTGGAGTGGTTTGCCATTTCCTTCTCCAACTCACTTTACAGAAGAGGAAACTGAGGAAAAAAAGGTTCAGTGACTTGCTCTGGGTTACATGGCTAGTAAGTGTCTGGGGCCATATTTGAACTCAGGGCCTCCTGACTCCAGGACCAGTGCTCTGCTCTACCTAGCTGCCCTCAGTTGTACAATAAGAGATCACAAATTTAGGAAGTTTTGTCCTAACGCCTCTTGAGGCACTTCTGGCTCTAGCCAATTTGAAATCAGATCTAAGACTTATGAGCTAAGTTCTCACGCTTTCTCTTCCTACCTATCCTATCCCATGTTGTTCCAATAATGACTCTTGCTCATAACATAATTTTTAATAATTCTGAAATGCAATTAATACCTAAAGCAAGGATATCATTCTAAGAAATCTCTTTCTCCTGTAAAGTGTTCTTTTTAAGAAGCCCGCCTTTGGAGTGTTCTTTTGCTCTGCCTTGCTAGAGCTGGGGTCCAATGGGACCTCTGTGACGGGAAGGATAGAGGGACCTCAGCCATTAGCCATTGGGTTCATTCATGCTAAGTCATCCATGCATGCTTTATCCCTTGCCCCTGTCACTTAATTTGACCCGAGTAACCTTTTTTTTTGTACTTGGCATTTGGACTTATGGCATTAAATTATTTTTTCCTAAACTTCCATATTATTTTTTAAGAGAATCATTTTTTATTTTCTAGTTTGAGGCCTGTTCCTGTTATTGGTTGTATCCCTAGAAGACACTGATGCTAGTATGGGAATTTAACTATTCAAATTTTAGGATTTGCAACATCCCTAAAGCTACCTCAATGAGTTTCTGCCCATATCTAGCAGCATTTCTTTTTTGAGAATGATTGTGTTTATAACATTCTTAAAGACATTTACATTTTAATTTTATAAAAGCAAACTTAAACCCTGGCCTACGTGCTACCTTCCATATGCTTTACCAGCTGAACTACCCGAATAACCAACTAGATAATGTCTCTGGTGATTAATTTCTTTCCTGGAAACAAACTGGCCCACAGTCATGCACATATGCTATCTAATGGCTTTGTGGCTAACTGAATTAATGGTGTGTGAAGATGACCTGAATAAATTTTAAATCGGAAGTACTGCAGATTATCATGGGCTGTTCCTGTGATAAATTTGGATCACATGTATTTTTTGTCTAGGCAGATATGTTAATATTTTGTTGGGGAGAAACTAAACTCAGAAGCCAAGGTCCAGAAATCCAGTCCAGGACCACAGCAGCGTTTTCCCTTGGAAATGCTGTGAGCTCTTTTTACTTGTGTCTTAGGCCTTTCTTTTTAAGCACAGTGCAGGGATGTAGGGTGTGTCTTCACTTCCCTTTCATAGCGTGACAGTTTCTAAATGGGGAACTTTATGTGAACAGCACAGATGCGATCTCAATATAATCTTTCCAGTAAGGACAGTAAATTCACCCCTCTGCTGCCTTGCTCATCCATGGAGACGAAAGAAATGAAATCACTTTTTTGTTTGCCATGGACAGCACTGTCATTTATCAAGAGCAAATGCTCCATTTGTAATGCTCTGTTAGTATCTTGGCATCAGAATGGAATTGTGTTTAAATCCTGCCTTTTCCATGTAGCAGTATGACTCTCTTTTAACCTGTCTGAGCCTTAATTTCCTCATCTGTAAAATGAGGATGTTAATACTTACACCAACTACCTTACAGGGTTATTCCAAAGAAAGGGATTAGTTTCTAAAACTGAAAGTATTAGAAAAACACAAGTTATCAAGATGATCAGGAAGGCTGAGCTAGAGCTGTAGAGTATGGGTCCTGTTCCAAGAAAGTGGTCTCTATCTTTAAAAATGGGGATTTTAAGGAGGGTCATTTGTTAAATTGGAAGATTCTCCACAGATAAATTGGGTTACTTATGTGTAAACACTTAGTAAGGGAGATTAGTCAACATCTTCTGTCCCTGGAGACAGGATCTGGTTCATTTCACTTTTTCCAAGGTATATGAATGTTTGAACTCCTCATTGGGTTTTAACTCTATTTAGAGGTTTCCACTTCTTCAACCTAATATGTTTTTAATATGCTGAAGTAAGGTGGGTCTGTCATTAATTCAGCAAGTATTTATAAAGCATCAGCTATATGCTGTATAGTTGTATGGGTTATACAAAGACTGGAGGACTGTGCTCTATCAGAACTTAGAATATGGTTGGTGAGACAAACCAAATGTATGTGTGAATTGTTACATAACACTAGAAGACAGCATATGATAAAATGACAATTTAGTCCAGACTGTAACTGCTGCAGAGATTGAAAGGGAAACAATATCCCTCTGGGCAGATATGGTTGAAAAAGACTTCATGGAGGAAATGGAATTGGAGGATAAATCCAGTTTGGAGCCAAGAGTAGGGACAGAATCATAACCAAAAGCATAGACACAAGAGAGCAGAAATAGATAAAGCATTTTTAATGAATCAATCAATAAACTTTATATTATTATTATGTGCCAGGTACTGTGTTAAGTGTTTGGAATGTAAATGCAAACCAAAAAATTAATCATTCTTGCCCTCTAAGAACATACATTCTAAGGCGGAGAGATATCACATGAAAGGGAGCTGGAAAAGGCCAAGGGTGCTGCAAAGTAGAAAAGTTAGGAGCAAAGCTAGGGAAGAAATGAGCTTGGATGTCCAAAGAATGTGTGTGTGTGTGTGTGTGCGTGTGTGTGTGTGTGTGTGTGTGTGTGTGTGTGTGATGTAGAGAAACAACCTGACTGGAAAAAAATGAGTACGCTTTGAAGTACTTAGAAATTAAGTTAGATCAAATGCCGAAAAGGGAAATAGAGGAGTTTGTACTTTGCCCATTGGACAATGAGGAGACACTAAAGGAAAGTGTATGAGCAAGGATAAAATCTGGATGCTACCTGAATGGAGGCTTATTTAGCATATCTGGAAGATTCTCTGATGATGGTCTTCATTCAGTCTGGTAGTAGAGTTTTTGAAACGCCAAAATATGAGTTTTCATATCTCATCAGAAAGTCTGGGTTGGTTGAAAATTGCTGCTTGAGGGAAGATATGAAGAGGGAATTGCTGAAAAGAATGGATAGCCCTGGGAATTTAGCTACATTTTTTTCATAGGTTTAGTTTTTCTTGTTTTCAAATTGCCAGTTCTAAATTAGGTATTTTAGCTACTTTTATTTAGCAAATAAATTTACTTGTAGCATTCTAAAGTTCTGAATATGTTCTAATTAAACTAAGTGCCCTAATTTTTACTGTGTGTTTCCAAAAGGAAATAAAGTAGTGTGAAGAAATTTCAAGAGGACCTGTGATTTCGGCCAGGGGGGAGGTGGAGCAGGGTCCTTTTAAAACTAGCCCATCGCTGTATGATTAAGGGTTTAACTATAACTCACTTATATTTTCAATCTAAAATCAGATTCCCAGTCAAAATATTTGAGCTTTCTTGTTCTGTATAAGATTACAGAAAGTTTGTGAATGGGGCTTTTAGCAAGTATGTTTTATTTTGACAGAGAATACAGGCAAAGATGGAAGGTCCTCGGTTTTTCTTGTAGTTGTCATTGTTGTTTTAATATCCCGGTTTATCTGTTGTCCTTTCCTCTGAGTGTGGTCCACAACATTACAAAAATGATATGTTGACATTTGTTATTCTGAGGGGAGATATTATGCACATTAGTGCAAACTGAACACATCCATCATCATCACGTCGTATTTATTAGTGCGTATGGCACTGGGCTGTGTGCCTTGGAAAGCAAAGGAAACAGATGTAGTCTTTGCACTTGAGAGGCTTAAAATGTGAAGTGGACAATAACAACTTGAGGAAGCACGCACCAGGAGACACAGAACCACAAACAGCTCCTACTACCCATTGCAAAGTAAGCCGAAACACCAATGAAAACATCCAATAATAAATGATTTACGTAAATGTGAATAGGAGCAGTTTAGGGAAAGGGTGTTTGACTTGGAGTCAGGTGATGTGGGTTCTAGACCTGATTCTGCACGCATTAATTAGCTGTATGACCTTACGCGAATCATTACATGTTGCTGGGCTTCAGTTTCCTCTTCTGTAAGAGGAGTTGGTCCATGTGACCTCTGATTTTGGATGCCGTTGATTTGTCACTGTGCTATATTTATTCCTCCTATATTGGAGCAAATTCAGATCCACATTAATTTCTCTTGAATTCGAGTCTGTCAGATGAAAATCCTTTGCATTTGGAAATTACTTTATACTTCTGAAGACTTCCATTTTCTCTTCTGAGCTCCATAATGATGCCGAGATAGTGGAAATATTTTACTTCTCGTTTGGCAGTCTTGGAAAACAGATTCAAGGTTAAGCAACTTGCCCAGTGACATACTTGCAATACCATTGGAGCAAAATTACAGATTCCTGAATTATTTAATTAAAATGTGACTAATTGCATCTTTGGTAAATGAAGATTAAACAGTTTCTAGAGTCCCAAGTTCTTGTATGTAATGGCTAGCATTTATATAGCTCTTTAAGATTTGCAACGTGCTTTACAAATATCTCATTTTATCCCCACAGTAATCCTTAGAGGTAGGTTCTATTATTATCCCTATTTTAGAGATGAGGAAAATAAGGTTGAGAGAGGTTAAGTTGTTTCCCCAAGACCACATGACTAGTAAGTATGTAAGGCAGGATTTGAATTCTAGGTCCAGCATTTTGCACTATCTAAAATATGAAACTCACTTTGGATGCTGTTCTATCAATAATTAAGCTTATCTTTGTGATTTTAAAGGAACAGATAGCAAAAAGTGAAGCATTGTGATAAAGATAATTTTTCCCCATATTCTTGGGTAATACATTTACATACTCTATGGCAAAACATTCAATGTGTTCTTGCAAGATGTAAACAAATATTAGGAAGTTAATTAGGACTTATAAAATATTTTCGAATTTTTCTGTATAGTACTATAAATATTGGTTTAAAATTTGTAGTGGGAGATGAGCCTTTTGAAACAGAAATAAACCTAAAAACCTTTTCATGGAAAAAAATCGAAGCCTACATAGGCACAGGATCTTACCAGTAATCTTTTTGCTGATACCACTTTCTTTCCCATATAATTTTATCTGCCATAGTCATTCCATTCAGTTTTACAAAGTGACATTTTCTCTTACAGTCAATACAAAAGAAAGAATACAATATGAAAGAGAACTCAAGAAGTACTTTTAATTCAACAACTAAACATTCAGAAACACTCAGAGGTCTCTAAAACAATTGATAAGAAAATTGTGGGCAAATTTTGCTTCCATTAAATGAACATTTGTATAGCAGAATTTTTAAAAGGAGAAATTAAATCCTTGAAAATATCACAATGAAAAAAAATTAGTCTTCCAAATGCATCCCTTTAATTTGAATTTTGTAATGATATTAATGTAAATGTAATGTAAATGTAAATTAAAATTTGTAATAATATTAAAATATTAAAAATAAACAATATTAAAATATTTATTTTTAAAAAGTTATGATCAGAGCCAGTACTAAGACCCAGATCTCTTACTTCTCCTAATTCAGTGTTCTTTCCACAACACCACACTGCCTACCAGTCTGTGCAAATCGTCAGAACCACTTCAAATAAGTGAGATATTTCTTTAGCAACTTAGTAGGTATCTTCAATGCTTCAACAGTCCCTGATTTTGGTAATGCCGATGCTCCCTCATCCATAGTCCCCACCATTCCTTCTATTGAGGGGCACTGTGGTACAATGAATAGAGCACTAGATTTGAAGTCAAGCAGACCTGACTAGAAACCTTTCTCATTTATTTGCAACCTATGTGACCCTGAACAAGGTATTTAGTCTGAACCTCAGTTTCTTCATCTGAAAAATGGAGGTGTTAATATGTTTTGCCTACTTCTTACTTGTTATGATGTCTAGGTGAGATGATTTACGTAAAGTACATTTAATACTTTTAAAGGCTACTTAAATGTAAGGGATTATGATGCTTATGTAGTCCAAATCTGAGTTGAAAAAATTTTTAGATGTTATCATAAATTTAGAATTGAAAGGGATGTTTAAAGTCATTGAGTCCAGCTCTCCCATTTTATAGATGAAGAAACTGAGGGCCAGAAAAATTGACTGTCACAAATGGGGGTCACATAGCCTTTAACTTTCTGAGGCAGGAATTGAAACCAAGTGGTGCTGACTCCAAGTCCAAGGCTCTGTCTCCTATGTAATACTGACTCTTGTTGATACTTGGTTTTTTCATCACGTTCACTTCAGCCATCCCTTGTTAGAAAGAAGGAGTGGAGGGGGGATCAGCTCAGCAGAAGTAAACAATAACATCCACTAAGTCTGACAATGTATACAATGTTCCACACCCATAGTCTTTTACTTTCTGCACAGAAGAGAAGGCACTCCCTTTTCTCATTTTTTCATCTGAGGCCAAGCTTGCTCTCTAAAATTACATGACATTCAGACTTGTTTTCCTTTTTCTTCTTTCCATTTATATTTTTCTTATCACTGAGTATATTATTTTCCTGACTCCACTTACTTAATTCTTCAGAAATCTAAGTGGCTCCGTGCATATAGAGTGCTTTGCCTGTGAGTCAGAAAAAGTCCCAAGTTCAAATGTGACCTCAAAGCATTTATTAGCTGTATGACCCTAGACAAGTCATTTAACTTCTCTCTGCTGCAGTTTCTTCCACTGTAAAATGAAGATAATAATAACATCCAGCTCCCAAGGTTGCTGTGGGGATCAAATGAGATAATATTTATAAAGCACTTTGAAGCCTTAAAGCACTACATAACTATTATTGCACATCAGTTCATGTAAGTCTTCCCATGCCGTTCTGAATTCTTTCTATTCATTGCTTCTTGTGGCACAATAATATTCTATTACATTGTTCAGTTTGTTTAGTCATTTCGCAAATTAAACCCAATTTGGGACCCCATTTTGTTTAGTCATTTCCCGAATTGAAACAATTCATCTCACTTTATAGCTGAGAAACCTGAGGCCCAGACAAAGTCACCCAGCCAGTTAGCTACAGAATGATGATTCGTACCAAGGACTTCTTTCTCCCAGTCAGCCTTTGTTTTTCTCCTGTACCACTATTCTTGTCTTGAAGTCAGCGATATATTTTAATTCTAAGCCTCCAAACATAGATTTCAGAAAAGGCCTTCCTTTACTAGACCTTTTGTGGAATTGCCAATTAAAAAGATCTCTAGAAGAAAAGGTCCATTCTCTTTAGATGATACTTAAAGTCTCTGCTTACAACCCTGTGTTTAGGCAGCTATTTCTTGTACTGGTAGAAACTGCTTTAATCGTGATGTATCTTATTTGTCATTTGGCTCTTCCCCCTCTTGGCTAATCCCTTCTGTATCTCTCCAGATAAAATCAGGTGTTTGATGCATACTTTTTTTCATTAAGTGTTAACACGGGAGGAGAGGGCTCTCTGGGATTTTGTCAGAGTTGCCTGAGGAGATTCACTCAGGTCAGGAAAACTCCCTAGCAGCTGGCTTCTGTTTTCTTTTTTACCTTTTCACTAGTAGAATGCTCTTTTAGTCTAGGCCTGTGTGCCGGCGCCAGGAGAATGGCTGTTTGCAGGCAGAGACAAATTTGCCTGTCCCCTAGCTCCCTGCATAATAAAACATATGCTGGCAACATGTTTTCCATCTCCTCCATCCATTCTGGGAGACAGAACAGTTATTGCTGAATGTTGGAAAGAGGCACCTAATGTCAAGATCTTCAAAAACTCTTCAGTCATTTTGAAGCATTGCTGCTTACCACAAGCATAATCATGATTATAATGGAAGCTTCCTGGCATATTCAATTATGTATCATACTGCAAATCTGTAATCCTCTTGCAGGGAATTTTCAGTAATAGCCTAGGGCACCGTTGGAGGCGGTGTTGTATGACCTTCCCACATTTTGTTGATTGCCCTATGGTTCTTAAAGAGATAGGTTTTATTTAGGTTCCAAAGAAAATAACCCCAAATGCTTTATTTCAAAAAATGCGTTTTATAAATTTCATACAGTCAATTAAGCTCCATAATTGGGATAATTCTAATGTCAAGCTGATAGTGGTAGCTGTTTTCTTGGTAGCAGTGTGGTATACTAGATTATGTTTTTATAAATTAAAATTAATCTCCCAGATTTTCTTTTTTTTTTCCCTCTTTCTTCTGAGAGCTCCAAAATTAAGTCATCCGAATGTGGAAGCTCTTACCTTTGAGCTAAGTGCAGAAGGATTTTGCTCGTTGGTAGTCAGATGCTAACCATGGGGAAGTCCAGGATAGAAAA
The DNA here is from genome assembly GCA_028646595.1 of Phalanger gymnotis. Lineage (NCBI taxonomy): Eukaryota > Metazoa > Chordata > Mammalia > Diprotodontia > Phalangeridae > Phalanger > Phalanger gymnotis. Next base: position 577,324,877 of record CM053622.1, read on the forward strand.
TTTTTTTTCCTTTTTCCCTTTTGAATAAAAGGTCTAAGTTCAGGCCTTCAAAGCTGCAGCCCAACTCAGTTTGGTTTCTATCTTTTGGCCCATCACAATCCTAGAGCTCATTTCACCTCAAACCTTACAAACCATGATTCTAGAGAATCAATACATTTTCCTGGAAAGTCACCCCCCAGAACCCTTTGCTTCCAAATATTTAATAGGTAGGATTTTTTTTGGCAATATTTTAACATTCCTTTCCTAGGTAGATATGAAACTGAATAAGAAAATTTGCTGCTAGAACAACCAGATGGTGGCAGAGACAGGTATTGAACATCACAGAATATTAGAGATGGAAGAGACTTTAGGAGTTATGTGGTCCACTCCAGTCTTCTCAAAATTTGAGAAAACTGAGAAGTCTAGAGAAGGAATGCAAATTTTTCAGTAGACTCTATAAATGCACGTATAATAACATATGCCAAGTGTAGACCCCATGTTTGGGCCCCTAAGTGGTGCAGTAAATGGAGTACTGGGCTTGGATTCAGGAAAACCTGAGTTCAAATTTGACCTCAGACATTTTATTGGCTCTGTGACCTTGGGTAGGTCACTTAACCTTGTTTGCCTCAGTTTCCTTATCTGTGAAAAAGAGCTGAAGAAGGATATTTCAAACCCACCCCAGTATCTTTGCCAAGAAAACCCTAAAGGGTTTTTCTTGACTAAACAACAAATATACTGTTTGCCTCTATTATAGGGAAACCTCATTTCAGTTGTAGAGTAACAAAGTTACTGAACCTCTTTGACTTAAGTTTACTTATTTTTAAAATTTGGATAATAATACTTGTACCAACTATCCTATAGCATCATCCTTTGAATATTATCTAAATGTGAGTAATTGTTGTTTTAACTTGTCATCCTCAGGGCTGGTTACTATGGCATTGAAGGCAGGTGGATGGAACCAGTTTTCTCTTGAATAATAATAGGTGGCATTTGCATAACCTCTAAAGTTCTCTACATATGCAACAACAATAATACTTTGGGGCACAAGGGATTGGGGCACTCACTCCCCCCCCCTTCTCCACTAAGGGAGCCCTCTGCTCTGCATCCAAGTATATGATCCAGTCTGGATGTAATCACAAGGGAGCCTGGTTTCTAATGAGAGGAGTTAGTCTTCTCTTTCCCTTGCTCTGGTTCATTATATCTTCCACTCCTGGGGAAAACCTAGCTTAGTTTTAAAGCCTGGGTTTTTGCTTTTATGGAGGGTCTCTAGAGAGTGGGAAATAAATATTCGTTACAGTATGGATCAGGTATGGTACAGGTATTTATTTCCTTTACCAAAATAAACGCTAAACAAAGAATAATTCATAAGCAGAAATTTGGCAGAAACAAATTTAAACAGTAATAATAACTTCCGTTACATTCTTCCAGGAGGTTGATGCTTAAACCTCGTTTGCAGGGCTGATGGGTAGGCATTTTATATTTCAACTCAAGTGTGAACTCTTTTCTTGTACGATCTGTCTTTTGGCAAACCAGGCCAGGGCTTGGTCACATCCTCTTGTTTAACCATAGAACATTTAGGCAACAAACACAATAAGCGCTTATGATGTGCCAGGCACTGTGCTAAGCACTACAGAGGTAAAATAAAGCAAACATTATAATCCTTACCCTCAAGGATCTCTCATTTAAATGAGGCAGACAACATGTAAATACAAAATATATATAGTTTACACTGGGAGCTTTACAAAGTAAATGTAAGTATCCGCAGCATATGGACACAGAATATTGCCAGGTTAAAGAGAGGGCATTTTAGAACACAGAAAATTGAGCCTGTTTTTATAGTTTTAAAATCCTATATTTAATATGTTTTTGAAAGGCAGATCATGAAGCAGTGGATATAGTGGTGGGCCTGGAATAAGGAAGACCTAAATTCGTATCTGACCCCAGATACTTTCTAGCTTTGTGACTCTGGGAGAGCCATTCAACCCTGTTTGCCTCTGTTTCCTTATCGGTATAATGGGTATTACAATAATAGCATCTACCCTATAGAAGTATTATGAGAATCAAATGAAATAATCTTTGTAAAAAGGGCTTAGCAGGGTGCCTAGCACATAGTAGGCAATTCATAAATGCTTATTCCCTTCTCTTCCTTCCCCTTTTTTATATATAATTTCATTAAGACATTAGAAGAAAAAATCTCTAGTATTAAAGATTCCTCATGGAATACCTTTTCACATCATAAGGACCACCAAAGTCCAACAGAGTAGTTTGAGAAATAATAGTATATTGGAGCATTTGTCTAGCATTCAGAACACATGAGTTCTAATTATGGCCCTGCTGCTAACCAGCTCTGTCACTCTGTCAAGCAGCATCATGTCTCCATATCTCAGTTTCCCAGTATATAAAATGAGAAGGCTGAACTGGGTGTATCCTCACCATCCTTTCTGGCTTCAGAATGATATGCTCTTGAGTCATTCAGAATACGTCAGATCTGACAGTCCTTCACAGATACATGAAGGCTGCCATGCCAAGATCTATATCTATTAGGGGGAACTTGAATACACCAGGTTATGATAAAGTATTGAGTGCTATGAGATTTACACTCACAGAGATTTTTTATGGCCATGGGGGAAACCAGGTGGATACTAGAGCACTCCCTATGCAAATGAAAATGTGTTTATATGTACAAACAAAGATAGGCTCAAAGGATTTAGAGCTGCAAGAAATCTCAGGAGATTTTGTAGTACAATTTCCAATTTTACAGGGGTAGAAACTGAGGCCCAGAGAAATAACTTGTCCCAACTTCATTCCACATAATAATTAGGAGAACTAAGACTCAAATCCAAGTCCTCTGACTCCAAATCTAGTGATATGTATAATATAAGCAGATCTTAAAGATACGAATCTTTTTAAAAGGTCACTAAATGCATATAAAAGTAGCATTCACAAATGAAATTCTTAATATAAAAAGCTCAAGTGAATGAAGACATAAGAAAAGAGCTATTCATTTTACATTCCGGTATTTCCCCCCCCCCCCCAACCTTGTCCTCACACCAGTGATATTTCATATCATGTTGTTTTCCCAAAGCTCTCAATTCCAGCACTAAATATCTTACTACCAGTGTTGCAAATGTACTTGCCTCAAGCTATAATCATAAAAAGAGCTAAAGAAAGAATGAAGCAGCAGAGGCTGAGTGTTCCTGTACTAAATTCTCACTTTCTCCTCAGCCTTATTTGTTTAAATCTGGGAATGTACCTTTCCTGCTTTCATCAATTTAAATTTTAATAGGTTTGATTGGTTGTTTTTAAAGAGAATTTAAATTGAGCTGAGGACAAAAAAAAAAAAGAATTCTTGGCATCTAAGAAAACTCTGTTTCTGCCCCCTCCTGTCTTAGATTTTATGCTTCCACTGTTTTGTCAGTACATGTTTTTCTCTAATCCTCAATGAAAGAGCCCCTTGGCTTCACTTTGGGAACAGGCTGGAGAGGGAGGACTGAGTAGCTCAAATAATAGCTTTATAGATCTAGAAGGAGGTCTTAGAGATCAGCCTGCATCATCCCTTCACATTACCTATGAGAAGCTGAGGCTCAGAGGGATGAATGATGATCAATCAATAAACATTTATTAAGTGCCTACTATGTGCCAGGCTGGGGATTCAAAAAGAGGCAAAAGGGTCATTCTCATGACCCAGCGAGTTAGTGGTAGTCTGATCTAGAAAACAAGCATTCTAACTCCTAGCCCAGTACTAACTCTCTGTCTCTTGGACTAGAGGATGAATATTCTGGAATTTAACAGTAAAAATATAATCTTGAGGAGCAGTTAGCAGAAGGCACGGCCCAGGAAGGTGGCTTTCAGGAATTGGAGCTTGGCTCACTTATGGAGAGAGCAACTGCCAAGGCTTCCTACCCAGCCACCGTCCCTCCTTCATTTCCCTCCCCCACACCAAAGAGGAAAGGTAATATAATGTAAAATGGAAGTTATCATCTGCTATAAAACCTTAAGCTTTGGCCTTACTAATGGGAGTCAGGGCTGAAGAGGGAAAGTGCAGTGTAACCTGGGAAATCAAATCAGCAGCACCATATTAATGTAAAGATTAACTGCACACAGCCGGCTCTTGAGGAAGAGCTGCCTCTTTAAATTACACTGACTATTGAAATACCAAGACAATCTGGGAGGCTTTTTTAAGCCATTAGTCCTCAGAGCTGTTAGTGGAAGCTTTGTTATTCATGATTTCTGGGGACTAGGAGGGGTTCATATGTGAATAAAACAAGGTTTTAAATGTCACTTCTATTCAATATGAATTTGCCATAAATTTATATAAATTAATGGAATTATATATAGCCCTAGTTTCTCCATGGTTCTCTGTAATTAAAACTGCAGCTCTATTTTTAAAATATTGTATTGATGCCTTTTTAAAAGACTGTCTTTTCCTAATTCTGCCCCACCAACAGAACCCTCTCTTGTAACAAAGAAGCAAATTTAAGTAAAATAAATCAGCATGTTCATCATATCTGACAGCATATGCTTTATTCCTCACTTGTAGCTTCAGTGGAGAAGACAGAGGGAGGTTTCAAAGTCAGTCTTCTGGAGCCAAAACTGGTCACTTTGCATTGATCTAAGTTCTGATGTCTTCCAGCATTGTTTTCCTTTACATCCTTGTGGTCACTGTTTATAGAATATGACATGACTGAGGATGTGAATTACATTTCTTTCTTCTATCCTGTAGTACTTTTGAGATATATTTTAAATTACCATTTTTTTCCACCAGAGGCTAATGTTCATATGTGATTTTCCCCCTTGAACATAATGATAATAGCTAGCATTTCTTTGTATAGCATTTTACATTTATCTGAGCCCTCAGACAACCATAGGTGATAAGTGCTATTATGATCTACATTTTTTTTGAGGGGGGAAGGCAGGGCAATTGGGGTTAAATGACTTGCCCAAGGTCACATAGCTAGTAGATGTGTCTAGTGCTGAGGCTGGATTTGAACTGAGGTCCTCCTTATTCCAGGGCTGGTGCTCTATTCACTGCGCCACCTAGCTGCTCCGATCTACATTTTACAGAGAAGGAAACTGAAGCTGAAAGGGGTTAAGTGACTTGGCCTGGGGATCCCACAGCTAAGAAATGAAGCTGTTTTTGAACTCATGGATTTTCCACTCAAGTCTAGTGTTCTATTCACTGTGTAACTTGGCTGTCTACATATTGTGGTTTGGGGTGTTGAGAACCCCCAAATGCAAGGGTTATAGGGGGTGTTTGCCTCAAAAGAAACAAGTCTTCCAGTCAAAGTAGCAAGTTTATGGTGATGCCAGTAGAAGCTGGCAAGATTTTTAGTGAATCTGTGTAGTTTAATGGGGGTAAAATTGATACTTTTATACAGAAAAAGACTATGGGAAGATGTGGATGGGATTAAGGAGTGGCAAGTAGCCTAGGGTGGGTCAGATGCAGACAATGAAAGAAGTTAAGTGGTCAGGCCACAATGAAAGGAGAGTTTAAAGCATTATTGGGTATCCGGGTAGACCAGATGCCAATATGGGAAGGTTCAAGGCAAAGACTAGGTCTTATACCAGTGTGGGAAAGTTCAGGGGCAAAGTCCAGGTCCCATCCCCCATCACAAAGAGAGATTAATAAAATAGGGCATTGGACTGGAAACAAAAGGATGAGACAGTACTGATTCTGCCATTAAGTAGGCTTGCAACCATGAGAAAAGCTCTAGACTTCAGTTTCCTTAAGAGAGTAGAACTAAATTTTGATTCTATAAAACACAATGGAGTAGGTGGAATTGTGGGAAGAACATTCCAGAGTGTGAAAGTGACTCTGTGCTATCCAGTCACATGGATATTAATAGACTCCTTTTGGTGATTTAGGGTTTGTGAGTAGTTAAGATGGAGGGTTTGGGACAAATATAATCTATGGACAGATCCACACTGCATGTATCGCCTTTGGACACCTGAGCGTGTGGGGTTTTTTTCCCCCTGACTTTCAGAAGAGTAGCCCACCATTTGGAATTGATGTCTGTTCTAGAAGGACTTGGGATGATATGGAATGAAGGGACCTTGAGAGGTCTATCTGTCTATCCCTCTGCCTTAAATTAGGAAATACATAGAACAAACTGGTTGGGGTGCAAAAGGAACCTTTAACTACTTTTATCAAATCCTCTGCCTTAAAAGTCAATGGGTCATTGATTTCTAAGCAGTGGGAGTCCAGCTAGCTTCCCCTCGAATTGTAACTGCCACCTCCAGAGAAAGAATCACATTTTCTTCTTCTCGTTTATGCCTTTTAACAACCAGTCAATAAATATTTATTATGTGCCAGGCACTGTGCTAAATGCTGTGGATGCAAAAAGAGGCAAACAATGGTTCTTGCCTTCAAGGAGCTCACAATCTAATAGAGGGATTCACAGTACTGACCTTGAAAGCTCCTACGCCCTTGTGGTTTCCTCTCACAAAACCTGCTATTACTATGTTTGACTTGAGGGTTTGGGGACCAGACTCAGAAAGAATATAGAATAGCAAACCACTAGAAGCTTGCACCTTTAAAAGGAAGAGATAGGGGAGAAAATCAAGCTTAAGCAGTAGATCTGGCAAGTACCAAGCAATTGGGGAGTGCTCAGGAAGGAAAATTATGTAAAGTCACACCCACAGAAAATTTTGACTTATAAAATCATTCTCGAAATCTAGTGCCTACAAACATATAAGAAACACACACACACATACATATGTATGCTATATATGTATAAACATACATATTTCATGTATTTTTAGGCATGGTATTTTTGTATTGTCTGTATGCATATATATAGTGTGTGTATATCTATGTATGTGCATATATAGATATAAATATACACATGTGATACATACATATGTCAATTGCTTCTGTAACTTTAAGCATTAAAAGAAATATGCTTGTTTAATTTTTCTCCTTTTTTCCTTACTTGAGTGATGTAATTATCTCTACATTACCTTGGTTAATAAACAAGTATTGTACAGGACCACTAGGCCTCCTTAAGCTCAGAAATAGGTGGGCTCTCTTTTTGACAAGAGGAACCGAGCCATTCATCAAACGATAGATTGGCAGGGACTGGGTGCTTGCTTTCCACAGGGACTCCTTGGCATCTCCAAATGTCTATTCTAGGCAGACTGAGTTTTCAGGGCTTTCCTTTCTCTTCCCCAAACTTCCTCCCCCACAATGAGGATGAGCCAAAACTGATGTGTCGAGTTCTTGGTAATCACAAAACCAGGATGTTACTTCAAAACAACTTGCCGTAAGCTATTCATTTGGTATTCAGTAGCAAGTTGCTACTGCTGCTGCTGCTGCATAACATTTTTTTTCCTTTGCAAAACTGTATAACTATTATATGACTCTTTTGCCACTCAATACCCAAGCCAGAATTTTTAAAAGAAAAAAAAACACTCAGGACTTGGATTCGTAAAGGTTTTTGCAAACCTTAAAATACTATATGAATCTTAGATTTTATTATCATCATTACTATTTCTAAATTACAGTAAAGTTAAAAGCAGTGAATTCCACAGTCTCCAGATCTTCTAAGATAAGGTTGGGTTTTTTTCCCCTTTATAGTAAATTATGACCCATATTAATAGAGTGTAAAGCTAAAGTAACATGTAATGTGTATTTGTGTTCTCTAGAATAAGAAGGAGTACTTGGACATCATTCACACATACATGGAAGTACATGCAACTGTCTATGGATCTAGCACTAACCACATGCCCAGCTATGTGAAGAATCACGGAATCCTCAGTGGACGAGATTTACAATTTCTTCTCAGAGAAACCAAGGTAAGTCAACCTTTTATTAAGAGCTGATCCAATGGCCACATTTATGAATTTGTTTCTAATTATTATTGAAGTTAGGGTCAGGCCTTTCTTCTTCCTGTGTGCTGTGGAAAGCCTCTAGAATATTATTTTTAGGGAGTGACTTTCTGTGAGAGCTCACAAGAATTATAGATGACAATTGCATTTATTATGATGAAGCCTTTAGTTGTAAGGAAGATGTCACTGAGCTGTCTATCCCCTTGCTATTCAAGAATGTTTCTCTTTTTTCCTCCTAAGTCATGGTAATTTAACAAGTGTTTATTGGAAGTTACAAATATTATAGAAATTCAGAAGAGGGAAAAGATCAATGTGGACTGGAATAGTCAGGAAGGTCTTCCTAAGGGAGCCTTGAGCTGGGCCGTAGAGGTTATACAGTATGTCAATATTTAAGAAAGCAGAGGAGGGGGCATTTTAGGTAGAGAAAACAATGTGCATAAATTACAAAATCATCCATTTTGAGAACTGGAAAGGACCTCAGCTGTCATTTAGTTCAACCTAAACACTAAATGAACACCCCTTATAATTAATATGCCTGATAATTGGTTGTACATCTGCTCCTTAAAGACCTCCAAGGAGGGGGAACAGTTCCCATGATTGGGAAATTCTTCCTGACATCAAGCCTACATTTGCCTCTTGACAGCTTTCATCTGTTTCTCCTGGTTCTGCCCTCCGAGGTCATATCTAATGCCTCCTCCATGACAGCCTTTCAGATCTTTGCATACAGCCATCTTGTCCCTCACATTCATTCTTCTTTTCTCTAGGCTAAATATCCCCATTTCCTCCAACCAATCCTCCTCTCTTATGAATTCAATGCCTTTATCATCCTGGTTGCTCTTCTCTGAACACACCAGCTTTATAATATCCCAGAACTTGAAATGGCCTTTTTGAGGGGAAGGTGTCAGGGGAGAAAGGGAAAAAATGACCTTTGAAAAAGCGTACCACCTATCTAAAATGGAAACTTTGTGTTGGGAAGTAATAGGACGTGTAGGGGAAGCCAGATTACAAAGGGCCTTGAATGCCAGGCAGAGGTGTTTGAATTTTATACGTTAGGCAACAGGGAACCATTAGAAGTTTTTGAGCAGGGAAGTAACAGCAGGAAGTAATAGTTTTTTTGGTAAATTTGTGAGATTCTCACTACCAACTTAAGTGAGAGCCAGTATTTCACATTCTTCCCATCTCCTTGTTTACAGATAGATAAACAAAAAATGAGTTTAGGTGACTTCTAGGAAGCTATTGGTTTGACACTGACTGACAAGTAGTTTTCTAGATTAGTTTTTGCTCACCCTGTTACCAAGTCCTTAAAATACTGAAAAATTGCCAACCAATTGTCATGCATAACTAGGGGGTACAAGAGAATTTGATAAAAGTAGTTAAAGGTTCCTTTTGCACCCCAACCAGTTTGTTCTACGTATTTCCTAAGTATATTTTCAGATCATCACATTTAGATGCAAAGAGAATAAATATGTCACAGTCAACAAATGACAGAAAACTTATGAGGTTTTTAAGGCATTATGGTCCAGGCGAAAAAAGCACACAACTTGGAGGCAGAAGAATGGGGCTCAAATCTGGCTCTGTCATTCATTGTCCGTGTGACTTTAGGTGAATCATTACATCTCCCTGGGACACAGCTTCTTCATCTGTAAAACAAATGGGATTTTACTTGTTGATTTCTGAGACATCTTTCAGTTTTAGATCTGTCTTCCTATGATTCTGTGGCCCAAAGCCAGTTGGGCATTGTTATTTACCTTCTTAACAAGATGTTGATATACATGACCATATTTGAGGGGGTGAGATGCCCAAATTGAGGAGAGGGGGTGATTCCCCCTGAGTTACTCCCCTTTTCATATACATATGAGGAGACAGGCTCTGAGAAAAGTGATTCACCCAATTCATATGATAATTGATAGAGTCAGGACTTGAACCCAACTATTTTGACTCTGTGCTCTGTGTAGTGATATTGGTATTGTTTTCCCACCCATGCTTCAGTTTTTCCAGCTGTGAAAAGAAGATAATTTCCCCCCTGTAGTGTGTCATGAATGAGATGAAGGTCAATGGGTTCTTTAGGTCCCTTGGACAAGGCCACATTATATTCTCAAAGTTGTTCTCATTAACACTTTGTTGCCCTAGGAAATAATTTTTCAGTCTGGTAAATATTCAGATAAGAGTGCAAAGCCCAGAGAAATCCCGCAATGTCATTTTTGCCATTTGCTTCCAGCAGGCACCCCAGGGCAGAGAAGGGTACAGTCTGTCCTGAGCTGAAATCTGTTGGATGAACTTCCCTGCCCTTTTGTGGCAATGCTACTTTTGCCATTTGCTTTGCTTTACTATTTTTTTTTTCTCTACATGGCATGTTAGAAAAAGCTCATCCCCCTTTAAAATAACATTTGGCAGTGTAGTTGTTCAGTAGTGTGTCATTACTGTCGTTCACACCTCTATTAACTTCATGAATGTCTTATTCAGCCTCACACATTTAAAAAGATTATTCACCCACCACCTCTGGCATCTGTTTTCTGTCACTTGGTGGGGAATGGGCCAAAAGAGAGGCCATCCAAAGCCCAGGAGAGGGCAACAGAGGTACCAGGAAAGATAGACGTATTGGTGCCAGGACACCCTTGACACACAGGTGTGGCCAAGAGAGCTGGAGTATGAGAAGCAGATAGCATTCATTCTAGGAAACCAAATTCCTTTTGTTTATAGGACCGGTCCAGTTATGTACTGCTTCTTGATCTTACTAAAGTATGTCCAAATACTCTGAGTGGAATTATGGCTGAATCACTTAGTCTCTGTGAAAGAAATCAGCCAGCGTATAGCTGAGGTGATTTTTTGTGCATCATGCCAGCAACAGCTAAAATGAATGAATCTCGAGTTTTGAAATAATGACAGTAAAGACCAGTGGAGCTTTGCATCTACAACCTATTCTGCCCATAACTCCTTCCTCTGTGTCTCCAGGCAATTTAAAAGCAATTTATTCTGATCCACGTTAGAGGTGGGGAACTGGAGATGCAGGGAAGCAAATACTACTGGAATGAATGGAATCCCTCACTCTCTTCAACCCCTCATTATTTCAGAAGGAAGTGAATCTGCTGCTCCTCAAGAGGTTTAGAGCCATATAGAAATGATTGATGCTTAATCAGCTTCTGATTCATTATTTTTCATGATGTACCATCTTTCTGCATTTCTGAACTGAGTGCAGGAAATCCTCCATTCGGCAGAAATCTGAACACCATTAGCCAACGGGTGCATCATTAGCACTATCAGGCTGCAAGAAGCAAGTGAGGACAAAAGGTCTTTAGCGATATATTAAATTTGAACCAAAAGAGCTGGGATGTTTGGTGATTCTGAAGGACAGTCTTGACAGAGAAATGGATTTTGATGATTTAATTGAGTCTCAGAAATCTACAGAATGGTAATTCCTAACACGAAAGTCCAATAGTACAATTCAAGCTAGGAAACCAAGATTCACTAGGATGGCCTTGGAAAGCATTTCCCCTTGGTTCCTTCTGTTTTTTAATACAAACGTATCTTCTTTTCACGTATCTAGCCATGCTCCCTTCCTCTCCACTTCTCTGCTCCCTAGCCTTGGTTTCACCTTGGTATGATCATCAACCCTTCTTAGAAATTAGCTAGGGGAATGATATCCCACACTGGAATCCAGCAAACCAAAGGAGAATACTAGAAAAAGCAGAAATTAAAATGCCTATAGAAAAATGGAAAGAAAAGAAAACAAGCATTTATTAAGAACTTATTATGTGCCAGGCACTTTACAGATATCATATTTATGAAACCACAAAAGCTAGTCTCTATATCCTCAAATTTTTCATTGTAGGGGAGCTACAGACCATGTGCTACAGTTGCTGTCTTGTCAGGGAAAAGTATCTTCCTGGGCACTTCCTTTTTCTTTCTGCATCACACTTCATTGTTTTCCACATGGAAACAGCTCTCTCTATGACTAGAGCAGGTCAAAAAGATGCAATCTGATAATCAGTTACAGCTCAGTAGTGTCCCATGGTCCATCTGTAAACTTAGAAGCCAAGATCTCTGCCCCTAGTTCAGCAGTTTTTAAACGTTTTTTTCTTGTCATGGACCCTTTTGGCTGTCCAGTGAAGCCTATGGAGCCCTCCTCAGAATAATGTCTTTAAAAGCACAAATTAAAATACATAGAATTACAAAAGAAACTAATTATATGGAAATACAGTTGTGTGTGTGTATAAAGATAGATAGATAGATAGATAGATAGATAGATAGATAGATAGATAGATAGATAGATAGATAGATGTGTATGCACACACATATACACCCAAGGTCAAGAACCCCAGGGTAGGAAATCTTGCTCTTAGTGCTTTCAGCAACCATTCCCCATTAAACTAGATCCATGAGAGAGGATGGTCCTAGTGGCATGAATCCAAAATCAGTATCTACTTTGTGCAAGGCACTCTGATTTCTGCTGAGGGAAAAACAAACATAATTAAGACTTGGTCCCTTACATTATGGAACTTATTCCATATTAGTTTATATTTATTCTGTATCTACTTATCTATGTACTTGTCTTTTCCTTTAAAATGGCAGTTCTTTGTGAGTAAGGATTGTTTCATTTATTGAATTTCTATCCCCAGCACCTAGCACAGAGCCTGGTACAAAGTAAACATTTTCTGTTTCTTCATTGAAGATTGATCTAGCAAGGGGTGCTATGTCATACTCACAAACATGCAATATAGTGTAATACTCTGCAATTCTGTAGTATGTGTACAATAGCAGTGCAGTCATTCTAACACAGAATAGAATATGGTAGAGGTTTAAGGGAGTGATGGGTAAATATTAGGCCTGGGAAGGAAAGATTTTTACACTAAGGGATCAAGAAAGCCTTTATGGAAGAAGCAGTATTTGATCTGGGTCTTAGAAGATAAGTCTTAATTCAAAAAGTAGAGATGCAGTAGGGGCGGGAAGGAATATACTGGATGTAAGAAGAAGCATGAACATGAAGGCAGGCAAACATGTCAGCTGGGAATGGGTTCTTCACCCACTTGCCCAGGATAAGATTTTACTGGATGAGTTCATCGTGATTCAGTGATTGTCTATTTCTGACCAGAAATTTAGACTATGTGAGCATTCAATCTCAAGGACAGTTTTATGCAGTTCCTTTCAGCTCCCTGGTTTTCTTTCTTTTTTTTTTTTTTTTGGATTGGGCCCTTTCCTATTCAGATAACTATATTTAGCAGATTTCCTTTTAATGAATGATTAGTATTATAACTGTAGATACTGCCAAATGAGGCCTTTAGTATAAGCACTTTAAGAAGGACATCAGCTTTTTTCAGGCCATGAAGGTTCCACTTGATGAGGGGTCTCCTGAATCAGCACCCCACTTTTTACCTATGCTCATTGAAAAGTTTTCTCACTCAATAGGATATGACCCATTAATAATAAATAGTACCTCCTGAGCACTTGGAAAGAAATAATAGGAAAGAAACAAGTGTTTTATTGTAGTCTCTGGATTTTGTTTTCCATGATTTTAATTTGGCCACTTTGCTCTTCTCTTTGTCCCCAATTCTCAAATTAATGAATCCACCATGCAAGCCTTGCTGCTTTGTTTTCATCCTGGGGATTTCAAGTGACTGAAGTCTGGGGCTGGTTTTTCAAAGAGAATCTAGACAGCTGAGTACAACAAGCTTGGCCTATCCCCAGTGGACTGATCTCTAGTAAAGGATCTGTGGTTTGGCAATGACTTTAGCAGGCTTCAAGCATTAATGATGCAAAATAATGCCTTTTGTCTTCCTAACATATTTGGGTCCTTCTTGCTCTTCTGTGACATTACATTGTAACAGAGGTTTTTGGAGATGAAATAGCCCAGCTGTCCAGCAGGACTTTCAGTTATTGCCACCCCTGCTTTCAGTGTTGGGTTCCCAAGGAGAGGAGCATCAGAAGTCAGGGAGAATCTCACTATCCCACTGTGTGACCTTGGGGCCTCACGTTCCTCCTTTGTAAAATGAGTCTAGCTGCTAGTCTGGCTGATCTCTGAAGTCTCCTGAACATAACATTCTGTGACTTAGGTCATGTGCACCGTAGACAGTACGTTAGCTTTATATGCACACTTAACATGGTTAGTTCCTGGCACTACCCCAGGAACATACCCTATTATCTATTTACACAATGGTTTTTATAGATACCTCTTGTAGGTAAAATTGAGTAACAACTCACGTTTATAGGGTGCTTTCCTCACTATGAAACTAGAGTGTCAGCGTATTAAAATAGAGGAAGCAAAGACCCACCAGGAACATGTGACTTCTGTGTAGCATCAAGACTGAGAAATGGACTTTGGACTTGAAGGCAAGAGCCTCTCAGTTCATTCTCTGTACCCTGTTATCAAGTTCTCTTTTACACTTTCCCCCGGGAACTTTGAAGTATGGAGCAGTTCATGCTATAAGACATGAAAGAAATCACAAACACATATAAGGAACACTTAAGAAAAATATTCTCCTTGCTCCATACTCTCCCCACCTCCCTTGTATATATAGCAAAGGCTAGATTTAGCATTCCATATAAAGCACTGAAAAATTGTATGTAATCTCATGAAGAGGACTCTGGACTTAGACTCAGTCATCATACACTGACTGTATAATCCCTCACCAATTCAAACTTTCATGGCCTGAAAAAGCTGATGTCCTTCCTAAAATGCCTTATACTAAGGGCCTAACTCACCTGGAAGTCTCATTTATTACAATGAAGTGTTCTCAAGATAGTAATTTGAGGGAGAATAGGCCCCATCTAAAAAACAAACAGACCAAGGAGTTTAAAGGAATCAGCTAAAGTTTACTTTGAAATCACATACCCATAAATTCTAAATTTCCAGTTAGAAATGAACAATTAATGAGTCAGGATGCATTCATCGAACAAAGCCTTTATCTGCTTATCTTAGCAGCTTGGGCAAGTGGGTGAAGGCCCACCCCTTGCTGAGTGAGCACCAAACATATTTGCCTGCCTCCACACCCATGTTATTTCCTATACTTAGAATGTCCCTTCTTGCCAGGGCTACCTCCCCTCTTTGCTTAGTGGTTGTATACTCAGAAAGATGAAACTAATTATAATGCTAGACTAAGCAGGTCAGAATTGGGAAAGTAAACATTTTTCAGACGACTCATGTAATATATGCCAAAGCAAGTGACAACTATTTGGTGGGGGGGGTGTTCTGCTGGTTTGGCTTATTCAGGTCACCCTTTTTCCTTTTTCTTTCCCACATGAATGATTTCATAACTAACTCAGTCCACAAGCTCTTTAAAAATCATCTTGACTTCCACTTAAGAGTCCATATATTGTCTATGACATTAAGGAAAAAAAAAAACACCCAAACCTAAACTCTTATCAGTTCCATTTCTCTTATCACTTAGAATCCAAATCTGAGTAGTTTTTCTAAAATGTTTGTTCTTGTGCAGCCGGGGCTCAATAATATGCTATGAACATGTTGGTATGAGTGGATGGTACTTCATCTGTTTTCTACTGCTTATGATTGGTTAGAAGATTTCATTTTATAGCATGTAAAGCCTCTGTTTAGAAATGCATATTGAAGGAGTTTGGGGTGAGCAGCCGTAGAGATGTTTCTTCATCTGGAATATCCTCATTAGATTCCAGACCTCTGAAGGGTAGAGATAGCATAAATAAAATAAAAAATTCAGTTTTTAGCTGAATAGGGAAGCTCAGCGGCCCCTGCACTTTAATGCATACTTGCATTTTTGTAACTTGGCTGCATGCTAAGGATGCTGAAAAAATATGCAAGTAGACAGGCAGTTAGGGGATTTCAGTTGTGCGTGGTCAGATTATAAGCATGTGACAAAAGCCAAATGCATCAGAAGGCTTATGAAATAGCCTTTTGGATTCACAAATTGCACAACCCAGGTGCCACTCAATATTCCAAAATTAACTAGCTGTGTCAACTTTGGCAAGTCCTTATGTTTCCCTGGGCTTTGCTTCCCAAAACTGTAAAATTCAGGGCTCAGAATAGAGAGACTCTCTAAAGAAAAAGTCCTTTCTAGCTTTTCTGATTTTCTGTGTTAACATCCTGCAGTGACATAGTAAGAAAGATACTGGACTGGAAATCAGGAGACCTGGGGTTTTAGTCTATATTCTTTCGTTATCTAACTCTGTAACTCTTTCTTCATCTGTAAAATGGGAACAGGGGTGGATTAAATAATTGTTAAGGCCCCCTTCCCGCTCTACCATTCTATGGTCCAGTGGTACTCACATGTATTGTTTGACATCAGTGGACCTGACTACTCCATTATTAATGTCACAAATAATAGGGCTTATTCAGGAAGCAGGAAAACAAATGACCTGCTAGGAGGAACAACTTAAAAGTCTTGTTTTGATGTTTCTAAGTAGTTTATTTCCTGTAACCTTAATTAGCAACATGAGAAAAATTATTGAAGAGAAGTTGTGTGCTGCTGTTTAAGCTTTGCTTTAAATTGCCATGGTTTCTGTGAGTCAGTGAAAATATGTATTTTGTGGGGACCTACTTCATGACCAACACTCAGCAAAGAAGATGGTGCCAATTCAGATGTATTCAGATATAATTAAACCTAGGTTACATTCAAGTCCATTAAGCAAATACTTTTAAATTACTTTTAATTAATGGGTTCAAATTGGTTGGTCATGGGAGCTTATTCTTTAAAAAAAAATTGTTCTATTTAATAGTCAAGAACCGTATGTCTTATCTGTTTTTCTCCAGAATTCTTATTTGCAATTCAGTGCAATACAATTTGTGATGAAGGTTTCAACACATGCCCTTATTTACTGAGGTTATGAAGCAGTAAGAAGCCATATCTCTGACTCAAACCTTTGGGGACACAGTCTGAATCCTCTATCAGTCTCTATTCCCAAGAATGTCACAGATCTAAACAACAATAACAATAAACATTTTTTAAAGCACACACTTTGCGAGAGGCATTATACTACTTGCTGAGGATTCAAAAATAGGGGGGAGGGGATCATATATCCCTTGCCTTCAAGGAGGGAATAGGGAGAATACAGCATGCACACAAATAACTGTGATACAAGGTAGAATGGGGCAAAGGGGAAATTCTCTTAAGATGTTCTCAGAGTGCTCTCTAAAGTTTTTAGAAAGGAGACATCATTTTCAAATGAAACAGAAGTTTGGGCCGTGGATTAAGGACTGTTTTATGGAAGAAGTGTCTTCTGAGCAGCATTAAAGAAAGAGAAGAATTTTGACGGATGGATTTGTGGCAGTGATAGGGAGGAGGGGAGGTACTTTCTAGTCATAAGGGATGGTCTACATAAAAACAAGGAGATGGAAGATTATACTTTCTGCTGGAGAATCAGGGCAGAGGAATATATTGAATGAGACTGGGGAGCCAGAGGCAGAGGAGTAGAAGATGAAATCAGGAAACAATTTGTTTCATAAGTATTATACATGAAGGGCTGGATGGATAATGAGGAGGCATTGTAAAGGGCCTTGGATGCCAGGCTACAGATTTTGTATTCAGAGAGCCCCTAAAAGTTTTTGAACAGGGGAGTGACATACTGTCATTAATATAATTTTTGTAACTATTTGACATGGGTCAGGGAGACAAGTAAGAGACAAGAAGCAAGAAAACCAGTTAAAGGACTATTACAATCATTCAGGTGGAGTATGACCCAGTGGTAGGCTCATAAATGTTTAATAACCATATCTACAAAAAAACCCAAAGATGAATGAATGGCAAACATTTAATTTTAATGTTCATTATTAACATTTTCTCCATCACTTAAGTCTAGACAATCAAAACAATAAATCAAGACTTGATTTGTAACACTTGCTGATTTCTGCAGTGTGAATATTCACATTGATCATTTAAAAATTGGCTCTCAAGAGCCCATATCAGCTGCTTCCAGCACACCCCTAAATGTGACTTGTGATGGTTGTTAGCGGTATGATCAGAGAGGAGAAAATGAATCTAAGCAATAAGGGAAGTAGAATTAACAGATGTTGGTTATGTATAAGAGAAGAGTCAGGAAAGAGTTTTTGAGCCTGGGTAAATATGTATTTATGATACACACACACACACACACACACACACACACACACACACACACACACACACACACACACAATGTTAGGGAGACAAGGTTTAGAGGTTAGTTGGTAAGTGAGATTTTAGACATATTGACTTTGAGGTGCTGGTGGGACAAAGATTTGTCCGTAAGAAATACAGAACCCTAGAGGTCAAGGAAAGGATTTGGATGTACAGATTTGGAGGTTGTATAAAGGTGATAATTCAATTCAGATCTTCAAGGGAGACAAAATACTAGGAGAGGACTAGGGCTTTAAATAGATCATTGGGTGGGAATCCACATGTAAGGGATGGAAGGGGCCAATAGAGAACATATAGGAACAATAGGAGAAAAGCCAGAAAAGAATACAGAATTAAGGAACAATAAAGTATGAAGAAAGAGGAGGCAGTCAAATTTGATGGAAAGAGCCAGGAAGAGGACTGGAAATAAACCATTGGATTTGATAATAAGGGCCTTTCTAACTCTATAATCCTATGTTTCCTGTTACTTGACAAGTCAGGCTTTCTACTGTTGAAATCTCTGGCAATTCTCCCCAGGACATAGAAGCAAGTAACAGGTATCCAAAGCTATCAAGAGTAAGAACCTTGGCCAGCTCCAGGGCCTTAAATTGGTCAAGGAAAGGATCATTCTCCCTTCTCTTTACCAACACCTGGTATTTCCTTGAATTCTTTTTTTCTGCAGGTGTACCTTTTTCTCATAAATATACTCCCACTCCTAGTGGAAGACAGTATAAGTTGCTAAGATGTGGCTAACCTGTAGAGGGAGAATCCATTGTTAGATCTTAAAGCCATATCTGCTATAACATTTCCTAAGTATTTATGATGTACAAAGCACTGTGCTAGACCCTAGGCATACCACACCAGCCCTTCTCCAAAGGTAGGGGTGACACGTTCACAAGGGAGAATGAGATGAATGCTATTATAAATAGGCTGAGGAGGCTGAAATCATATTCCCCAGAGGCAGTCAAAGTAGACTTGTGAAGGATGTAGCACCTGAGTTGGACTTTGAAAGAAGAGAGGGAGGAGATTGAAAGTGACAGGACGTTATTCCAGCTATGTGGGAAAGCTGTAAGCAAAGAAACAATAGCCACAGAGGTCAGGACAAGGATTGGTGGTAGAGTAGTGATGACATTATAGGTTTCCGAGCCAGAAGGAATTTTGGAAGGCAGCAAGTGGAAACCCCTCATCTTTCGGAGAGGGGAACTAAGGTTCAAAAAAGGTTGTGACTTTTCCAGGGTCGTATAGTAGGTGGCAAAAGTAGATTTGAATTCAAGCCCTCTGACTCTAAATCTAGTTTTTTCTTTCTTCCTTCCCTCCTTTCTTTACTCCCTCCTTCCTTTATTTCCTTCCTTTCTTCTTTCACTCTCTCCTCTTTCACTCAACCTTTTCCTTCCCTCTTTCCTTCATTCTTTCCTGCCTTATTTACTGAGAAGATATATCAAGGACATTCTCCCTTGTACCATCTTGGTCCTTTAGGACTTCTTTGTATCATAACATATTGCCTCCCTAGTCCAATTGTACTGAATCAGGGGGATATGTGAAGGGTTTAAATTAAATGAGAAAGGTTGAGATCAGGTCAAGCTAGAAAGGGCAATGGATGCTGGATATAACACGGAGCTTTAAAGTCAAGATCAGGGGTTTATGTTGTTTGGTAGGCAATGAGGAGCCACTAAAGAAATTTTGAGTAGAGGAGTGACATGATTGTTCCAGAGCATTAGGAAGATCACTTCAGAAGTATCTCAGAGGATGACTGTGAGAGCAGATAAACAGGAATTAGAGACATCAGTTAGGAGGCTATTAATAGTATAAACAAGAAGGGATGAAGGTTCAAACTAGGGGGAGTGCAGTGGAAGTGAAGAAGAGGAGCTGGATGAGAGATATGAAGTTAGAAGGGACATAATCAACTGGATTGGATCCCTAAGGTGAGAGCTCCAAAGATGAGTAGATGACCTTCCCCAGGGCCTGGGACCTGAATTCTGGAAAACTTATGTATGGATATCTAATATGGGAAGTATTAGTCCAGGTGGAGAGGAACAAATAAGTGAAAGCAGGCAGATGGCAAGCCCCCCAGGGTATACGGCCCGATGAGATGTGAAGCTTCCCCTCCCTGCTCAGAGACTATTAAGTGTTTACTTTTTTATACTCTTAGTAGCCCCAGTGAAGGTCACCATTTCCTTTCCCCTGTCTCAGTGATTTCAGGATCTTTGGGAAAAGGAGTAGTATCTCCCCATAATTACAATGTTAGATATCCCTTCCTTCAGGGGAAAAAAAAAGCATGTTACATTTATGGTTGTACACTAGCCATCACTTCTGAAAACTTAAAAGAACTTGAAATTTTGCTTCCTTCCTCAACAAAATTCTAGGCTTTATTCAGATGGGGCCAAACCACCTTTATGTCCACTTCTGGAATTTGACTGAGGATTGAAGGAATTCCAGATATGGTGGTGTGAGGGGGTAGGAAGAGGAGAAAGAAGAGGACAGTTATTGCTTAGAGCTTTTTAATTAATCCATCCTAAGTTACTTCCCCATTAAGCCAGCTGTAGAGGCAGAGGAGAGTAGGGGAAGGAGAAGGAATCCAATTCATAAACATAGTTCTAATTCGGCATCCTTAGCTTGAAGAGCCAGGAAAGCGAGAGGTTAGGTTCTTGGCATTCTCCATAGCTATTGCAAAAGTAAATGATCCCCAGTGGAATGAGAGCTGTCTTAAGTTGATTTGCCTATGGGGACAACACAATGGGTTTGCTGATACCATACTTAATATTTATTGAGTACACTCCACACCATACTTCGCACACTACCAAATTCTCCAGAGGGTAAGCCCTCACCATCTGGGAGCTTAAATTCCTTAGGAGACACGTTAGACAGTAGAATTGGCTTGTGCCAATTAAATCCTATTTCATTTTGGACTAGGAAAAACAATGCCAAGTTGAAGCATTATGTGACCCCCATTGTCCCTCTGTCTTAGCTCTGCTGAGGTCTACAGACTGTCATTTTGCTGCCATCTACTGTCTACAGTAGGAAAAGCTCAACATTTTGCTTCAGCTGTGGATACTGGCAGCTTAACTGATTTTACAAAGAATAATGCCTTCCCTTTCCTACCAACGCTCCTAAAAAAAAAAAAAAAGAAAAAGAGTTCTGATGGTGTCCAGCAATGTAACCATTCTAAAAACCCGTCTCTTCCAGTCTGCCATCATGTGTTAGAATACTGTCATTTGAAATGTAATCAAGCTACCAAGTGACCTTCTGTGGCATCCCCCAACCCCCAGCATCACTGAAAGGCTCTGTTGTTCCATCCATTCAATGAAGAAACCTCCTGCTTAATTTGCCAAGATTTTTCTTAGTCATGTTCTCTGGCCCATTACAGAAAGATTATTGTTGGACATTAGGACCTCCTCCTCCCTCCCGCCAAGTCCATTCCTTCCCTTTTTATCATGGAAGAAGAATATAGCACACCTTAATTACAGTTCTGGAAAGCTTTGCAATTGTATTTTTGCAGAGAGTTCAGTGGGAGCATTCACCTTTCCCCTACCTCTCATCTACAATATCTGTGGATGTCTTTCAGAACTACAGCAGGCTTTGAGAAATTTAAAGTATGATGACTCATTTTAAGTGAAGGAAAACAATCCTGAATTGTGTGGATTTGTTTGTTATTGTCGTTTTGCAGTTGTTTGTTGGACTGGGGTTCCCATATGAAGGTCCAGCTCCCCTTGAGGCTATCGCTAACGGATGTGCATTCCTGAATGTCAAATTTAACCCACCAAAAAGCAGCAAAAACACGGACTTTTTTATAGGCAAACCAACCCTGAGAGAGGTAAGCATCTATCTAAAATATTAACCAAAAGACTGTGACTGTAGCCTAGTACTTTAACAAACAATATCCTTAGCCTTCTGATTATAGCAAGCTTCTCTAAGCAGGGGATGAGATGTAAATGAAATTGATTGGCAAACATTTCTTCACTACATGCTACACACAAGGCATCAAGTTAGGCATGTTAAGCTGCACAAAGAAAAATGAAGCACATTTCTTGCCTTTAAGAAGGAAGAAGTCTAGCAAGTCGATGACATATTTGAGAAATGACTGTAAAGCAACGTGACTGATATTTTTTAACAAGTCAAACGTAAATGAATGTCTTCTCCTTCAAAACAGTAATGTTTGGGAGGCTGTGTTCCAATGATTCTACCAGTCCTCAAAAACATTTTTAGAACTATGCTTTGGAGAAGAGAAAGATCCTATTAGTCCAAGGGCTTTATGGTATGAGTGACAACTGAGCTAGGCCTTCCACAAATAGAAGTGAAATCTTATTGATGCCTTTTGATTTAACATCACAGTCCTATCTGAATATACTCCTCTCCCTGTGAACCCTTTCATGAGAACAAATTATTAAAAATCAGTTCAAAACAAAGGTAACCAATGAACTGATCGCATCTGAGAGTATGTAAAACATTGCACGTCCAGAGTCCTCTATATCTCTACTGAAAAGAGCCTCCAAATGGTTATTCCAGTTAGTGTGCGGTTTCTTTAGCTCATTTATTATCTTTTCTGTTCTCATTATATGCATCGTTTTCCTTTTCTCTGCTTACTTCACTCTGCATTAGTTAATACAAGTCTTTTGTAGTTCTCTGAACCCCTTATATTCATGATTATAGCACAATCGTAATTCCATTGCATTCACGTGTCATGATTTGTTTAGCCATTCCTCAAAATCGACACGTACTCATTTTGCTTCCAGCACTTTGCTACCACAAAAAAAAAAAAAAAATTACACATGGTTTTTTGGTGTCTTTCTTAATGGTATATCACAGTCAAGCAGGATAGTTTTGAAAGTTCCATGCTGAATTTATTATATACTTAAAAGGAAAATCAATAGATCCCTAACCTCTCTTCTGAGGTCTAGGTCTAGTCTTGCATTTCTAACTGCCTACTGAACATCTTGAACTAATTGTCCCTCAGGCATCTTAAACTCAACCTGTTAAGTAACCTCCACAGAATAGATATTCATGGTTTCGTGTACAATTCTCTCCTCTTCTACGATGCACATTTGGAGGCACCCATTTTACATGGAAGGAAACAAATATTTATTGCCTACTATGTGCCAGGCACTGTGCTAAGTAAGCATTTTATAAATATTATCTCATTTGAACTTCACAACAACCTTGAGAGATAGGTGCTGTTATTTCCATTTTACAGTTGAGGAAATTGAGGCAGACGGTTAAGTGACTTGTCCAGGGTCACACAGCTAAGACGCAGTAAGTATCTTAATTAGCTGAGAAGGAACTTGGGTCTTACTGACATCAGACCCAATGGTCTATTTACTGTACCGCATAGCTAAACTGTTTGTTAAATTCAAAACTTTAAAAATAAAAAATAAATACATCCTTCATGGTAGCACATTCATCCTTGACGACGGACTTTTGGAAGTGGCTGAATTGGCCTTTGGAGCCAAACCTAGTGAATTAAGATATGATCAAGCTGGTTAGTGGTGATTTAAGTAAGAAATAAGGGTGATGTCCTGGTGTGAGTCATAAACAGTCCCTGAAGTAAGTCTAAGAAAGAAATTCTTGATTGAAGTAAATCCCTATACCATGTATGCCAGTTTAAAAATAAATCCCAGTCCTTAATGGTCATAGCTCATACATAGGAAAAATAGGGCTTTGAAAATAACTCATTAACTCACATTTGTGTAGTGTGTTAACATTTAAAAAGCACTTTTTTTTCTTAAGAATCCTGTAAGGTATGCAGTACAAGGATTACTATTTGTTATCTTTTTGAAGATGAGGAACTGATTCCCAGACATTATAAATAACTCAGAAATAATAAACAACTTCCCTAAGGTCACATGGATGGTGAATGGTAGAGATGTAACTCAGGTCATTTGACCCAAAGTGGTCTATTCATTATATTCCACGCTGCTTCTGTAGGTCTGGAGAACAGCAGAAGAGAATGAATTCTAAGAATACTGGAAAAGTATGAAGGGGCCAGGCCCTGAAGGGCTTTAAAAGTCAAAGAGGATTTTATATTAGATGCTGGAGGTAATAGAGAATCACTGGTGTTTATACAGTTAGGGAGTAACATGGTCTGTGCTGCCCTGTAGGAAGATTACTTTGGTACATGAGTAAAGGATGGACTAGAGTGGGGAGAGATTTGAGGACAGGAGGCCAACCAACAGGCCATTGCCATAGGCCAGGTGAGAGGTGATAAGGGGTGATGTTATTGTCAGAGGGGGAAAAAAGGGGGAACACATATGAGAGATGTTACAAAGGTAGAACAAGACTTGCCAGTAGATTGGCTAGGTAATCCATAGTATGACACTGAGTTTGGGAGCCTAGATGAGGGGGAGGACAGCACTACCTTAGATAATAATAGGGAAATTCAGAAAAGGGGAGAATGTTTGGAGGGGAGAGAAGATAATGAGTTTTAATTTGGAGATGCCTAAGGGATAGCAGTTCAAGATTTCAGGAGAGAAGTTCCAGCTGAATATATAAATCCTAGAACAATCTACCACCTAGAGATGATAATTGAACCCATAAGAGTAGATGAAATCACTGAATGAGGTAATATAGGGGGAGAAGAGAAGACAATCAAAGATATAGTGTGTGAGGAAATCCCACGGTTAGTGTACACGATAGTAGGTCTTAATAAATGCTTGTTCCCTTCCCAGTTATCAATCTTTTAAGTAAAATTAGTTAGGCTAATAGCCTGGAAATTTTTCATATTTCTCTTCTATGGGTTTCTGACCTCCAGAGAATGATATGGATTAATTATGGGTTGAGATGAAACTCTTTCGTTCACTTATTAGACAAACTTATCAGACAAACGCTGAGTTTTTTTTTTAGTGATCTTTGATCATGGAGAACTGGGGATATATAACAGTACTGAAGGACAAATATCCTAGTTTTCAGAAAAGGGAAGTTTGCAAATTATCAGATAATGAGTTGAATTTCAATTCTTGGACAAAAATGGTGAGATAGGGTTATGTGATAAGACAGTCAGGTTGGCTTGGAAGTTGTTGAATATTTGGACCAAAATGTTATCAAGAATGTGCTCCATGAACTGTACTTGACTCTATCTCTATGCTGTTTCACTTTTTTTTTTTCCAGTGAGTTTGATAAAGGCATGTATAGCACACTTACACAATTTGGGGGGGAAAGGATAGCTAATAAACTGGATTAAGGAGACAGTATGCAAATAGATCTAGAATGGCTAGAATATTGGACTAATTCTAATAGGATGAAATTGAATAAGCATAAAAGGAGAAAGAAAGGGGATCGACATTTATTAAGCACCCACTAAATGCCAAGCGCTGGGCTAAGAGCTTTTTAAATATTATCTCATTTGATCCTTGCAGCAACCCTGGAAGGTAGGTGATTTACATTTTACAGTTGAGGAAATTCAGACAGAGATTCGGTGACTTGCCTAGGATTCCATAACTAGTAAAGTGTTTGGTTCTGGATTTGAACTCAAGTCTAGCCTTTTCATATGGTGCTTACTGTGTGCCAGGTGCTATGTTAGGTGCTTTACAAATATCTCATTTGATTTTCACAACAATCCTGGGAAGTAGGTACTATCAGTACCCTCACTTTATAGATGAAGAAACCAAGATAGACAGGGGTTAAGTGACTTGCCCAGAGTCACACAGCTAGCAAGTGTCTGAGGCCAGATTTGCACTCAAGTCATACTGGCGTGTGGGCACAAAGTAAAATCATATACTTCATCAGTTCAAACTGAGGCAGGCCTTGCTCAGCAGGAGTTCATAGGCAAAATATCTGGGGTTTCGTGTTGATTGAAAGATGAAGAAGAGTCAATAATTTAATATGGCAGCCAAGAAAGTAAATTACATCTTGGGCTACCTAGAGAGGCATCATGTCCATGACTAGGGAGGTTATAATCCCACTGTATTCTGCCATGGTTAGACCACATCTGGAGTGCTGTTCTAAGGAATATCATGGCAAAGGCAGCTAGAATGGCAAAAGTGTGGCTCAGTGAGTAGAGCACTGGCCTTGGAGTCAGGAGAACCTGAGTTCAAATCCAACCTCAGACACTTGACACGCTTACTAGCTGTGTGACCTTGGGCAAGTCACTTAACCCCAATTGCCCTGCCTTCCCGCCCCTTCCAAAAAGAAAGAGAAAAAAAAATTGAATGGTAAAGGGCTGTAAGTTTATGTTGTATAAAGATCACCTGAAGGAATTGGGGATATTTATCCTATAGAACATAAACCACAGAAGGGACTATGATAGCTACCTTTATGCCTATGAAGTGCTAGCATCTAGAAAAGAGGTTAGATTGGTTCTGATTGGCTCCAAAAGGCAGGAAAATTATCCTAGTGATAAAACTTCATAAAAGGACAATTGGCTGCCTGGGGAAGTAATAGGTCAAGGCTGGGTGACCTCTTCTCAAGTGTGATGCAGAAGGGTTTCATGTTCAGTCAATAAACATTAGGTACTGGGGCAGAGCCAAGATGGCTACTGGAAAGCAGTAACTGGCGTGAGCTCCCCACCAAGTCCCTCCAAAAACCTATAAAAGAAATGGCTCTGAACCAATTCTAGAACTGCAGAACCCACAAAGTGGCAGAGGGAAGCAGGGCTCCAGCCCAGGACAGCCTGGATGGTCTCGGGGTAAGGTCTGTCCCACATAGAACTCCCAGCTGAGGGGAGCGGAGCTGAGCTAAGCAGAGCCAGACCGAGGACTGACGAGACCAGGAGTGGAGCGGAGCGTGCCCTAGCATGCTGAATTACTGAGCTGTGGCATGTACCAGACCTCACAACCCACAAACAGCAAAGACAACACAGAAGGTTAGTGGAAAAAGCTGCGGGAAGAGACTGAGTTTGCGGTTTGGCTATCCACCCCTGGGGCAATGGAGGCGGGGCAGCTTTAGAAATTCAGCTGCAGTTGCTTCTGGCCCCAGGCCCACCTGGTGGGAGGAATTAAGTGACTGATCAGAGCAGGAGTACAGAGCCTGCTGAAGATTTAAGCCCAGTCTGGGTAGGGGCTTCTTGGGAAAGGAGGAATGCTGGTGAGGCAGCGCATCCGCCCAAGCGTGGAACATAGAACTCTTTAGTCAC
>CM053622.1:577352301-577388831 GCA_028646595.1 Phalanger gymnotis
GGATAGGTTAGGAAGAAGCAAAATATAGTTGGTCTTTCACAACATGAGTATTGTGGAGGAGTTATACATAATGATATGCGTGTGGCTCATGTTGAACTGCTCGACTTCCTGGGGAGGGTGGATGGGAAGGGAGGGGGGGAGAGAATTTGGAACTCAAGGTTTTAAAAAAAATAGATGTTCAAAAGTAAAAAAGTTTTTTTTTTTTCTCATGCAATTAGAAAATAAGATGCACAGGCAATGGAGCATAGACATTTATCTTGCCCTACAAGAAAGTAAGGGAAAGGGGGATGGGAGGGGAATGGGGGGACAGAGGGGAGGGCAGACTGGGGAACAGGGCAACCAGAGTGTATGCCATCTTGGAGTGGGGGGGTGGAAATGGGGAGGAAATCTGTAATTCAAATGCATATGTAAATCAATGCTGAAAACTAAACATATTAAAAATAAATTTAAAAAAAAAATAAACATTAGGTACCTATGATGTGCCAGGCACTATGCTGCCCTCTGAGATCCTTCTCAACTCTGAAAATCTGATTCTGTGAGTTCTGTCTATGTTCTGGGTCCTTGAGCTTTCAAAGAATTATAAGGTATGGTCCATCATCGTGGAACTTATAGTCTTGTAGATACATAAGGCTTGTACGTTGCTAAATATCATAGGGGATTGGAATAGTACTTATGGCTTCAATTGTATAGTGAACTCCCAGATGAGAAAACACCCTCTACCTCTGCAACTAAGTGACTTGCCCAAGGTCACCCTGCCAGTTGGTATCAGAGACCGAAAGATAAGCACAAAGGAAGTGGTAAGCCATTTGGGAAGGTCCATATAAAGGACCATGGGGACTCAGAGGAGGAAAAGATCACTCAGCCTTGAGAGATCAAAAGTTTTCCCCTCTTCTTTGTGACTTCAAACACTTAAGTGGTTATTAGAATAGTGCAGAAAGTTGTACTGGGCATTGAGAGAGACAAATTAAATAATCCATGGGATTTTTTTTTTCCTTCATGGAGTTTTCTTTCAGTCTAATTGGAGGACTTTGAAAGTGGCCAGTAGTATATCTTCCGCCACTCTTCATAGGATAGGAACAAAATAATCATTATAGGAAGAAGCAAGTATACTCTGTTATTACTGGAGTGACTGGGAACTGGATAGATTTAGTCAGAGAAGACTTCTTGTAGAAGGTAAATCCTGAGCAGATTTTGGAAAGAGGAGAGGGACACAAATAGGCCTGTGGCAAGAGGCTAGTACTAATAAAGCCTTGGTGGTAGGGGTCATCATCTTATGCTTGTTCCCTTGGCTTGAATAAGGGTGGTACAAGCCTTTAGTGTAGTAGGAGAGTGGAAGACATGGCAGAGATAGAAGGTAATGAATTCTTTCAACTGGTATTTATGTATGATTTTTTTAAGCACCATGTAGACAAAACAGGTTCTGCCTAGAAGAATAGGAAATTTAAATGTAAAGAAAGACAAGCTGGTTAGACAAATATACCTATTGTGAAGCACCTTTGTAGGCCAAAAAAGAATTCATGGTGAGAAATAGTCTTACTTAGTCTCCTGGGCCAAATTAAGTTGTTAATACCTAGAGGACCCAACAACTATGCATTCCCTAGGTCCCTTACAGTACTATCACATTGTCAGCACTCATTAACTAGAAAAGCATTCTGTTAGCATAATTTGTATTCTCCAGACCAGTCCAAAAACTTGCAGGGTATTCTTCGGGTATATTTTTTTTTCTTTTTTCTCTGCTTTTTACCATTACTCATATTTTTAGAACATTAAAACCTTGATTTTTATTGCAAGCCTCTGTTCTGTGCTACTTGACTGTCTAAGCTGATATTTACTAGACCCTGGCTGATATAGGTGATGTTCAGTGATGCATGATGTGTGGCAGGCTATTTTATTTTCATCTTTTTTGGGGGGAGGAGTACTGTTATATCTTCCATCTCCCCCTGGAAGTGACATACTATTTCCTGTCTCCAAATGGGATTCATAATTTGTTCTTAGCCTTGAAGTCATCCCTATTTTATTGTTTTGTGGGTGTTTAGAAGGCTTAAAACCTGTTTGGGGGAAGGGGGGTGGGAGGGGAGAAGAGAGTGGGATATGAATGGAAGTTGCTTCATTTGATTGTTTGCTTTTAATACTCAGTATTCTGTTACTTGCACCAGTACAACTCAGTACCATAAAAGGCACAAAAAACAGTGTCTGGCACAGAAAGGAAAATATCTGGCGCATGATGATAATGTGTTTTATTTTGTTTCTTTTTCTTTTTCAGCTAACTTCTCAGCATCCTTATGCTGAAGTTTTCATTGGGCGACCACATGTCTGGACTGTGAACCCAACTGATCATCGTGAAGTAGAGAATGCAGTGAAAGCAATTTTAAATCAAAAGGTTAAAAAAAAAACATTCATTTTCTCCATGTATAGCATGAACCAGAAAGTATTGAGGGTGCTGATGTGGCAGTCATCCTAAATGCTTTGTTCTCCTAAGTCAAACTTTACCGTTGTACCTTACCACTAAAGACAGAAAAATGGGCCTAACCTATAGAATTTAAAATGGGACTTTCCCACATTTTCTATGAAATTAAAAAGAGTAGACCACGATTTCACCCGGTTCTTATTCCATTAGAAAGCTCTGAAGGCAACAGATAGCAGAAGATGAGCCTGTACAGTATGTGCCTATGATAAAGAGATAAGAAAAAGTAATCAAGGAAATGCTTGAAAGTGGTTTTTTTTATAGCAACTCATTCTTACCTTGGTGCTATTCAAACTGTAAATCGTATAGCACTATATAAAGTAACTATTAGTTACTGTGCTAAATTAATATGCATAAGATAAGGTTTCCCTGTTAGGCCTAATTAGAAGATTGGAATTCCAATTAAGTGGCAATAATTTTTTTTTCCTATTTAGGAAATTACACTGGGTACATCCCTTGGCTTTCTCCAAACTGTGTTACGCCAATTAAGAGAATCTCTGCAGGGGCCATGTACCTGAAGTATTTCACTATAGAGCATCTGTTAACCTTTTATCATCCTTCCATTTCAAGGCTCAGGACATCAAATTAGTTAAGCAGCTAAGTGGTGAAGCGGATAGAATGCTAGGCCTAAAGTCAGAAGATTCATCTTCTTGGGTTCAAATCCAGCCTCAGACACTTACTAGCTGTCTGATCCTGAGCAAGTCACTTAATCCTGTTTGCCTCAGTTTGCTCATCTATAAAATGAGCTGGAGAAGGAAATGGCAAACCGCTCCAGTATCTTTGCCAATAAAATTCCAAATTGGGTTTCAGAGTCAGACATGACTGAAACAACTGAACGACAACCACAAAGGATCCTACAGGCAGAAATGCATTAATAGTTGAGCAAAAAGTTCAAGTGCCCTAGCCCACTATTGCTAGGCAGTCTATAGTAGGTAGAATTAGAGCCAAAGTAGCATTTGAAAACCTCATTTCCCAAAATATTTTTCTTCTGCTTCTCATCACATTTCCCCATTTAAGAATTGCTTCCATTGATTATGGAAGGCTTTTTTGGTCTTAAAGGGCTCCCCATATTAAATGTGATTATACTTGCCCAGGAATTGTTAATGTAATGAAGTATGACCAGACCTACGCTGATCCCTCATAAAGAATGCATGTAACCGGGGCTCTAGAAGGCTGTAGAATCAGAATGTAAGTTTGAGAAGGCCTCAAAATTCTGGAAAGTATTCCAGTCCCAGAAACAGACTTTGTTTACTTCCCAAGGATCAGCCTCCTTTCAGCTCAGCACAGCTCAAGTTCATCCCTAGGTTAGTCAGAGAATAATAAACTTTTTCGGTTATGTCAACTCTTAGAGACCATGCACTAAGTTATAGAGGGATTAAAATCTACATCAGTAGAGGAATTGCCCTCACTGATGCAATCACACCACACTGACATATTAAAGAGGCTGTCAACTAATGAGATAGTGGACGAGATGTGGTGGGTAAAGGACTGGGCTTGAAACCAGGAGGATCTGGGATCAAGTATCATCTCTGATACATCCAGGCCATATGACCTTGGACAAAGTACGTAATCTCTCTGACTAACTTTTGGCCAGAAGTTGCCAAGAACACACTGACCTGCAGAGATGGAGGGAATTTCCTCAATTGTAAAGCTCCCCCTACAGTGAAATCAGAGGGTCAATCTTTATCACATCAACTAATGACATTGGGGGATAGCTTCTACTCCACTGGAAAGTAAAATTTCGTAGGTGCAAAGAGGTTCCTATGGCAGAGAGCAGTGCATCTGGGGAAAATTCCACAAGATGGAGTGGATCCCTGAAAAAAACTGTGTTAACCTAACAGAGAGGAATGTTGAGGTGGGGGAGGGGATGGCTATTGTGTTTGCCTGCGTTGCCCAAACATGTTGCTGTTGCTGCTAACCCATGGTGGCCAGAAGCTTGGAAAGCCTGGTTACTGGAGAATGACTTCCCCTCTCTATGCCTACAGTTGAGCTAACTGCGTAGCCTTTTGGTCTGTTGCAGGTGATATAATTATATTTCTGTTTCTCCAGAAAGATGGCTCTCTTTTAGAGTATCATCACTGGCATACCTAGATCCCTCTCCAAAGGAATGTACTTCACATGTTCAATGATTTCAGGAATAAATGACACTTTTTTTTTTGTTTTTGCTTGAAGGGAAAATTGCTACAGTTAACAGCATTTAATACACTGTAATGGCAGTTCATGCACTCTCATCATGTTTGCTAGGCTAGGGTTTTGTCTGGGTAGAGAACAGAAGAAATATTTCTCAGATTGAGTTTGTCAAAATAAACCTTTTGAGTTAATAAACTCCCATTTTACTGCTGTGTGACTTTTGAGAAACAGAGAAAAGACTTCTGTGTTTCAAAGCTTGTCTTAGGCCCATAACTAGATTTGCGGGCCACATGGAAGGTGGCTTTTATCAGTTTGTCTAGCTGTAGAAAAAAATATTGCCCACAGCAAAGTGTGCTAAAACCTGTGAGTGAGTGCACAAGTCCTCTATTACAGAGACTTTTTTTTTGGTCCTTTGTATGAACCTCTTGATAGACATTTGTTGGAATGTGGAAAGTATAAGTGGCTGACAGTGAAATGTAAACACACATTTCTTTAAAAGAAAATAAAATGTAGTAGTTAATGTGAAGGACCATCTCTGATGCGTAGAGGACATTTTAAAAGTCGTGTAGAAATAATAGAATATTTTCAAAGTAGTTTGAACTCTTCAGAGATACGTAGTCTAGAAACAGGAACTCTGCTATGAAAATCCTTGGTTTGATCTCACGATACTTAGATACAATTCCTTTATTCACACCCTCAAACCGCTACCCTGACACACAGATTGTGTTACTGATAAATATTACATGCTGCATATAGGGGAAAAAAATGCTGTATTTGGTCAGAGTTATCCCTCCAACAAACACTGTACTATGAATTATGGTTAAAACTTAAGGACATTTCATGGGAAGCATAATGTACTAGTGCAAGACCATAAAAAGTAAGGAAACTCAAGTTTGACCCAGTTTTATTGTAGCATTGTTGATAGGCCAAGGGTTACCAATATAGGGTTGGTCCAATTCTCTACCCTACAGATTGGCCATCAGGGTGTAATGTAAAAGCTACGAGGATTTGGTTGGAGCCACAAGAATTTGTCCCTCTGTCATGGATATGTAGGACTTATTAGGGCTTTTGGAGTGGGAACAACAGATGTAGATTCCCTGGTTGCTCAGTTTAGAACTTATTTTTTATTAAGGCTCTGAAATGGACAAAAATCATGAATCTTCTTTAGAACATCATAACTGACATGTCAAAAGCAACAATTGATAGACATAATTAAACCCGAGCTTACTGCCCATTCAGTGGAAAAGCCAGTGAGTAGTGTCCTCCTTCTCCATAGAAATAATGTGTCCTATTTCAACAGATTGAACCTTACATGCCATATGAGTTCACGTGTGAAGGGATGCTGCAAAGGATGAATGCATTTATTGAGAAACAGGTAAGTCTCTTTAGAAACTTCTCTTTCCTGGTAGTTGTACTGTTTCATATAACCTCAAGAACAGGGCTTTCAAGAAGAGCAAAGAAAACATGCTGGTGATTCTCTTGCTGCTCTAATGGCCAAAGAAAATGAATGGATGGTTTATTGAAGCTAAAAGTGAGTTTTCTGGTAATTATCTAAACAGGTGATGTTTCCCACATCGTGAGGGTTGTTTTTTTTTTTTTAATAATGTCTGTAGAAGGGATAGGGACTGGGGCTGCACTTGTACCTGTCATTTCACTGGGTGAGGGAAACTTACACAAGGACATTCTCTCTACCAATGGAGGTCAGCATCTTCTTTGCCAAGACTCCTAGTCTTAGAGCTGGGATTCTTAACTATTTTTGTGGGGCCTGGGCCCCTTTGGCAGTCTGGTAAAGTCTATAGACCCCTTCTCAGAATCGTAGTTTTAATTGAATAAAATAAAAACCAAAAGATTACAAAGGAGACCAATTATACAAAGGAAATATAATTATCAAAATATTTATTTTTTAAAATGAGTCAACAAATTCCAGATTAAGATATCCTATCTTAAAGTGTTGCCTGTCTTAAAGAGGGAAAATCAGAATGGGAACATTTAAGAAAATGACAAACTTTTTTGTTGTTCATAAGTCACTAGATGATACAGCGGATATAGGACTGGATTTAGAGACAAGAAATCTGAGTTCAAATCTTGTCACAAATACTTACTAGCTGTGTTTCCCTGGACAAGACATTTAACTTCCCTGTGCCACAGTTTCCTTATCTGCAAAATGGAGGGAGCATTAATAACACCTACTGCCCAGAGTTGTTGTGAGGATAAAATGAGATAATATTTGTAAAGTACTTTTTAAACTTTTAAGTTTTTAGACCTTTAACATCATCATCATCATCATCATTATCACATAAGGACACCAGAATGAGCTACTGCAGGAGAGTATGTAGGTGGAGGAAAGACCAGACAACATGGACCCTGGATAATGGGGTAATTTTCCAGGCTAAAAGAGGAAGGGGACAGGAGTCTGATCCAGATTATCTTTCAAGATCACCCTGAAATTTAATGCTCCATGTGATTCTGTTAAAGAGTTAAGAAGGTTAGAATCCCTCAGTCAGCCAGCAAGTGTTCATTAAGCACCTACAGAAGGATGAGGGTTGAGGTGAGACCTCCTATGGGTTCTGCCTAACATAAATGGGGTCAAGTGAATATGGATTTATTTAGCAGATTCCAGAATTATGGCACTATTGTGTTGTCCTTTGAAACTTAGCTGGGGATTTTTTTTAAAGACAAATAAAAGCAAGTTCTATCTTATATAACAGATAGTATATTTGAGTAATTATTAACGGTGCTAGTCAAACATGGAATTTGAATTCAGTTTAGGCAATATTCTGAATGGGTCCTAAAATGGATTTAGATCTAATTCTAGAATGGGTTACTAAAGAAAAGTGAGGGTGTCCTGGGACATATGCTTAACTTTATGATTTTTATATAAAAGGGGACAACCATACCCTCATGTCAGCCATTGGCAGAGATTAAATAATCATAACTCCTTTATATAGAACTTTAAGATAATGTAGGTATGATTATTCCTATTTTTAAAATGAGAAAACTGAGACTGAGAAATTACATGATTGGCCCATGATCACATAGCTAGTAAATATCTGAGACAAGATTGGAACCAAGCAATCCAATGATGTTTCTACCATCACATGCTACCTTTTCCAAATACTGTCCATTTGTAGTTGTATGGAGCATTGGACTGACTTGGGGTAATAGTTCCAATATTCTCATTTTTCTTACATTAGTGACAGTGCTAAAACCAGAGGAAACCTTGAAATATCATTCAAGTAGTCATTGACTCAATTCCTGGAGCCTAGAGACTAGAAGGAAACCACCCTCCCAACCCTTCCCCAAGTAGCTCCTGGTAGAACCATAGTGCCCCAAGTAAAACAGCAGGAGAGGGAGGGAGAAAACCAAAAACTCTCATTTACAAATGGGATAATCAGCCCTTGAATAATCAAAAATAGGCCAGAGTATGTTAGATCTTCAATTGAAAGTTGTCCTATTACTAGAAAAAAAGTCATAATTCCTTAAAACTGTAAAGAGGGATGAAGATGGAGACAGACAGAAACATGCAGACTCATGAACCCCTAGGAAAACTTTGTACCCTGTGGAGGTGACTGGAAGATAAAGGGCTCAGGTAACCCTGAGCTATAAAATCCCAGTGCAGTTTTAATTAAATTGAGCTACAGTGTTGGAAGCTGTGTGCTACATGGCAAATGTTTTACTATTAGTTCTACTTTGCTCCAAGACCTATTTCAAGGTTACCTATCATTGCTCACCCTGGTCCAGAGCAAATCATAATTAACAACACTGGTCAGGCATGAGAATGTAGCTGGGCAGGATAGATCAAGCGCCACCCAAACCTAATAGACTCAGGTGACTGACCAGTGGGGAAGAAGTTCTGTCACTAGGAACATCATGAAGCTTTGCCTTATTTTCTCCCTTGCCATACTTGATTTAAATTGAATCCTGTTTTAAAATCAGTTCTCTGGTCTCTTTCTTGAGAACTAAGGGACTTAGTGCCGTGGTGAAAATCCCTCTAATCCAAGATAAAGAGTTTGGTTACTTTCTAAGCTGAATTATCATACTTCTAATAAACGTTTTAATATTCCCTCTATTAAGAAAAAAACGGGCATTTCCTTAAAGTCAAATAGTGTGGCAGGCCTTTGTAATGGAATAGTTAATAATGAAGATTTATTTATTAAATTAATATATTTATGATTCTTTGTCATCCTTGATTTATAGTGAATATCTTTAAAGTAATTTTTTGTGGTCATTACCAGCATTAATTAGCAGTAAATTATTTGATTAAATATTCAAGTGAAATAGCATTTCATTCGAAATGCTATTTAATAGCATCTTAGTGGCTTGGAAGAGTTAACAGTGACTAAGTTTGCCAACCTTACAATGGGCCTAAATAGAAAAAGACTTTCATTGAGAGCCATTGATGATCAATATACTAATGTAGGCATAAGAACAAGCCTGTTAAACAAATCTGGTCCTTTTCTTGTTGTCTGGTGGGTGGAGAAAGAGAGAGAAAGGTTAAAGATTTAACAAATCAAATTTATCAACCTAATGGTTTCAGACTTGTAGGAATAACGATGATGATGGTGATGATGATGATGATACAGATATGCATTTATATAGCTTTTTAACAATTAGAAAGCACTATCCACAAAATAATCTTAGGAGGTAGGTAGTATGAGTATTATTAACCCCATTTCACCAAAGAGTAAATTAAGAGTCTGAGGGTAAGATGATACACCCGTTGGTCACCTACCTAGCACATGTTAGATGAAATAACTTTCAAGCGTACATCTTGGCTCAGTTGGTTACAGTGTGATAATGATACAAAGCTTACAAAGGTTTAGCCCCCACAGCAATCATTTGCTAGCACTGATCCTCGAACACTGATGGTATCCAAACCCTGACTTGTCATTTCAGTGTACCGTTGATGACAAACGGGAACTGACAAAAGAACATAGATGAGACAACACAAACCCTTCCCACTGCTTGAAAAGAATTGAGAGGGCTATGATTTATTGACACTTGTCAACAGTGTCACAGCATGCTGGGAATTGTGCACAAATTGTTAACTCAAATTTATCTTGTAGCCCTTGTTATGTTGAAATTTGCATTATTAGTAGGTTTGACTAGTTACTCACATAGGTCATTTGCTCTGGAATATTGCTTCTCCTGTCACCTATAATTATTCAATACTTCATTGATTAATAAAGAGCTCTCATCAATATCACTGAATAGAACTCGAGAGGTGAGAAAGTTCACTCAGTATAAATTGAGTAACTGGCTGAAATAGCATTAGGTAGGAACTTAGCAACACAGGTTCCAAACAGACTCTTTAGCTGTATTGCATAGGTTCATAGATCATTAGTATTGGTAAAATGCTTAGAGATGACCTTTTCCAATCTTCTCATTTTCTAGATAAGGAACCTGGAGGTCTAGAAAGATCAGAGTCTGATGTGAAAGCTGCTTCAGAGTGGGACCTGGACCTGCTGTTAGCTAGAATGTCTTACTTTTTTTTTTTTTTTAAAAAGCCCTAGAATATCAAAGGCACTGATTCTATATCTTATATCACAAGGACATTTTGGTTTTACTCCTTTCGCAATCTGGTGATAAAAGATATTGGGTAGGTGATAGTTCCACTTCACAATGAGAAAACCAGAACATGGTAAAAAAGCCTACAATCAGCTAAAGCCAGTCCTTGGACCCAGGTCTGCTGGCCTCAGGCTCTCACCATTGCTTCATTCCGGTAATGTGAAAATGAAACCTTCACTTTTAATAGTCTTTCTCCAAGGAAGCTTGTGCTTCACAAGTAAAGTAGGCTTTCATTTGTATGGTCTCTATTTACTAACAGGCTTTCCTGTTGGCTGGGGGAATCACTCAAAAAGGCATGTCCCCATTTTTATTTTTTCCAGTCATACTTGAGGAAAGATAGATGATCCCGTGGGGATGATTGACAAATCTTCCAGTGTGCCTTAAAAGCGAGGGGAAGAGGGCAGAATTAGACTTAACTGTCCCATTTTATTGAACTACTGATCCTTGATTCATTAACATTAATTAGGTGGAGGGGTGCTCATCAGTTTGGGAGTGGCTGAACAAATTACAGTATAAGACTGTCACGGTCTACTAATTGTACCATAAGAAATGAAAAAAGGGATAGTTTCAGAAAAACTTGAGAAGATTAAGATGAACTGATGCAAAATGAAATGAATGAAAATGAGAGAACAATTTAAACTATAACAACATTGTAAAAAAAAAAACCTAACAATTTTGAAAGACTTAAAAACTTGTATCAACACAATGCTCAACCATGACTCCAGAGGACTGATGATGAAATATGCTACCCACTTTATGGGAATTTGTTCTGTTTGACTAGGAACATTTATTAGGAGGATTTTTTACTTTTATTTTTTTGCAGGGTGGGAGAAGGTAGGAATAAGAGAAAATAAAGGCTTGTTAATTTTTTTTTTAATTTACTTTAAAAGAAAAAGCACTAGGTAGATGATCTTGCAGTTTAAGTCTAGGGACATTTCTTTTTGTTCTGGAATCAGGAGACAGTAACAGTCTCCTATGCTTGAAGCAGATGTAAGATTCCAAAGAGTGACTCTTGCTATGGTTGCTCCACAAAGATTAGTTACAAAGCCTGTGTTAGTATATCCCTAGCAAAGAGCGGTGAAGTGTTAATTCTTCTCTCCATTCCCTTTCCTGAACAAAAGCAGAATCTTTCTTCCCCACTCTCACTTATGTTCATGTTTTCCCTCCTTCCACACCTACAGTGTAGGTTGTAGATAAGGGGCCATTGGACCTGAGATCTGTCTGCCCTCATCCCCAAAAAGGCCCAGAGATACCATTCTCTCCTATATTCTCTCTTCATTTGTGATGTTTAAAGAGATAAACTCCATGATTTATGTGCAAGACTGAGTACTTACACTTATCAGTTTTCACTCAGGTTGGCCTCAGAGGTGAAGTCCTAATCTCCTTCATACAAAGTAAGAGGCTAACAAATAGAAAAGGAAGATATGGTCTTGCCTTTGCTTTCAAAGGTAGATAACATGATTCTTTAGTGAAATCTGTTACAGCTTTTGGTTAGTGATTGGGTTTTAAGTACCTTCACTGTAATAAATAAATCTGTTGAAGTTACTAAATCATCCACTTTCAGAGGAGTGCAGGGCAGATAGATGGTACAGAGAATAGATTGCTAGGTCTGAAGTTAGAAGGACAAACCTGGCCTCAGATACTTATTAGCTGTGTGACCCTGGGTAAGTCTTTTAACCCTGTTTGCTTCAATTTCCTCATCTGTACAATGAGCTAGAGAAGGAATGGCAAAGCACTCCAGTTGTCTTTGCAAAGAAAACCCCAAATGGTGTCACAAAGAGCCGATGGAACAACATTCAGAGTTGTTTCATTATCCAAATAACCTTTAGTAGAGCAATTTGCGCTTTCTAGATTGCAATCTTCTTGAAAGATCATCTCATCTACATTTTTTGTGTTTCTTTTAGTACAAATTGATATTTAATAAGTGTTTATTGATTGATTTCTTCCTTCTTCCCCTCAGCCAATATTTATTAAAATCTAACTGTGTAAGTCACTATCCTAGGTGCCGAGAGCTATGAAGGTAAATAAGATTCAGTCTCTGCCTTGAAGTAGCTTTCATTCTAAGAGTGAAGGTTACATGTATGTTTATTAAATAAAATAGAGTATTGTTCAATGCATAAGACAAACACAGAGAGTTCTAAGTAGGGAAAGATCATTTCAGACTATCCCAGAAAAGGTGACATTTGAGCTGAGCCTTAACTCATTGCTTAATTGTTGTTATAGGATTTCTGTCATGGGCAAGTTATGTGGCCACCACTTAGTGCTCTGCAGGTGAAACTCTCTGAACCTGGGAAATCATGCAAACAAGTCTGCCAAGAAAACCAACTCATCTGTGAGCCTTCCTTCTTCCAACACCTCAACAAGGACAAGGACGTGCTGAAGTAAGTGCCAAGCAGAGGAGCTAGCCTCTGCCTATCGATGGGAGTGATGTGCCAGCCGCCTGTGTAGCCAGGCCCGCCAGTTCAGTTACCTATCCTTTGAATAAATATCTCCTTTCATGCCTGGGTTCGGTTTAGAGCTGTGAGTACCTTCTGATCACTAGTTCTGTACTGTTGAGCAAAGGAGGAGAGTGGGAGGAGAGAACTGTATGATTTCTACCATCATCCCCAAAATAGCTACTTTTTATTGTTTTCTGAGATGAAGTCATGTACCATTCTTATGCAGCTTAGTGACAGTCTCTGCTTTGTGATCGTTTTTATTTGCCTTGCTAGAGGTCGAGATCATGGACATTGTTTTCAATTTGTTAATGTTTTTGAATCTGAACTGTGGGAGACAATATAGATGAAGAGTCATGAATATAAAACAGGAGATGAGGCTTTTGCCAACTGTCAGCTTCCAAATAACCATCAGATCAGAATAGAGCAAATTTCAAAAAGATGTTACTAACCAAAAAGTTCAGGGACCTCAGACTTTAAGGAAGGCAAAGGGGAGTCCAGAAAATATCCCACATCCATCTCTGGCTTCTATCTACATGCCCACCTCCCTTGCATCTATTTTTATTCCATTATTGTGGTTTCTGCTGAATTGATGTGTTTCTAGTGTTGTACCGACAGCGAGCAAGACACATCACAGAGTATAGGTTTTAATTGGAGAATTTATTAGCCAGCGACCGTCCTGGGCATAAGCAACCCAAATCAGAACACCCTGCTCAGGGTTCAAGGGGACACATTTATACAAAAAAACCAAGGTGCAGTGGTTAATTATCTCTTGAAACTTATGTACCAGGTCACAAGGTCTAGGGGAACAGGATCAAAGACTCTGACAGGTTATCTTTGGTGGGATAATCTTATCTATTGACATTCCTTGGAGCAGTCACAGAGCCCCAGGGACATTTGCTAAATGCCAAATGGCAAGGTCTTAGTCCATTCTTTCTTATGCAAACTGGGGGTTTTATCAGGGGCTGTGGGGCAGGGATCTTCTGGTAGTTAGCAATAACTGGTTTCTCAAGTATCACACAAGGTGTTGGCTAAGGCTTGTGTTTCCCCTAGCTCAAGGGCATATAGTACTCTGTACTCAGTAGGCACTTAATAAATATTTGCTGAATGAATGAATGAATGTCACACTTGGAACCTCTAGTGGAATTGTTTCTACTCTGTGATTCATTCCTTCCCCCCCCCCCACCCGCACCCTCAATATCAAAACTCTGTCTCTAGGGTCTAACTCATCTCTTCTTAGATAAGGATTGCTTAGTCAGGAACACTTTTTATCCTTATTACCATTAATAAGACTTCATCTCCACCGGCCCTGGAGTCAGGAGGACCTGAATTCAAATCCGGCCTCAAACACTTGACACACTTACTAGCTGTGTGACTTTGGGCAAGCCACTTAACCTCAATTGCCCTGCCTTCCCTCCTGCAAAAAAAAAAAAAAAAGACTTCCTCTCCACTAGAAAAATTGCCTATAAATAATAAAGTATTGTGATCAGAATTACAGATCACCAGTCCACATTGTCTGTCATCATACAGCATTTAAGGGGAAATTTAAATAATCAAGTAAAGTTAAGACTCGCAGCATCTGTTTTTCATTTCCTGTCTTAAAACAGTTCTCTTTCTGTCATTTGTCCTGCAAATCTCATGATACTCCAGTGTTAGAACACTTTTTTTGTCATTTTGTTTTTTAAAGGAAGAATGTAAAGCATCTTCACCTCTAGGAAAGTTCTTTTGAGCAGATATTTGGGTGATGCTGTTTTTTTTTCCTTTCTTTGTATAATGGAGCAAAGAATAAAAAGCTATTTTCTGTTTTGACCAAAAGAAAAAAAAAACCCATGAATCAGAAGAAATCAGTTCAATCTCATACTCCTCCCCCTCCCCCCTCCCTCCACCCTGTTCTTTGGGCAAAGATTGATGAACTATGTATGTTGTGAGTTTGTTTAATATTCCCTGGGGCCTCTGCTAGGGGTTAGGGTACATTAGGCAATGAGAATGAGTATGTCAG
The DNA here is from genome assembly GCA_028646595.1 of Phalanger gymnotis. Lineage (NCBI taxonomy): Eukaryota > Metazoa > Chordata > Mammalia > Diprotodontia > Phalangeridae > Phalanger > Phalanger gymnotis. Next base: position 577,366,898 of record CM053622.1, read on the forward strand.
ACACCACTTCTGCCATTATCAAGTCCCTGAAATGACCAACCTTTGACTCCTTTTCAGCGTGTCTCTTGAGTCATTAGATCATACAAAAGATTTCTTCATCCAGGTACATTCGTTGAACACTTGGGCGCCTGTGCTAGGCACTATACTAAGAATGATAGAAGCCAAGCACTGTTTCTTCCCTCTCAGAGTCTACAGTGGAAGTAAATGTTGATGTAGGCAGACAGGCAGCCACTCACTGCACAAGCAACAAAGGAAAGACTTTCAACAAACATGTATAAATCATGAATTTTCTCCTTTAGTTAGTTATTTAAATTCCCCAAATATCTGTTAAACACTTAACTGTGTACAGAACACCGCAGGAATATAAAGATAAATGCGAAGCTCCAGCACTCAAGTAGCTAATAGGGAGCTTAAACATGTAAATAGCATGATACAAAGTATAATGATGTAAATGTACAAAGAGATGTATACAATTGTTAGTAATCCAGAGAAGAGAAAGAAAACCAGAGAGGGGGATTATCAGAGAACTTCCTGGAAGAGCTGAAGCCCTGAGGCACAGAATTTCAGTAATTAGAGATATAAGAAGAGGGAATAGGTATAAGGAACGGCATAAGCAAAAGCACAGAAGTAGTGAAACTTGAGATGTCTAAGAAGGAGTGACTCTTCCATTTTGGACAGAGTATAGCATATATGCAAGGGAAAAGTATAAGATCGTTAGATTGTAAGTTCCTCCATTAGATTGAAAGCATCTTGAGGGCATGTACTCTTTTGCCCTTTTTCTTTTTGTATCCCCAGAGCTTAGCACAAGACCTGGCACATGGTAGGCATTTATTAAATGTTCGCTGATTGCTTGATATCAAACTGGAGAGGTAGTTTGGGGCCAGATGGCAGAGAGGCTTAAGAATTTGGAATTTATCTAGCATGCAGATAAAAGCAACTGAATGTTTTTAAACAAAATATCATGATCCACAACTGTGTACCACAAAGATTAGCTTGGCAGAAATCAGTCAACAAGTATCTATTAAGCCCCTTTTGGGCATCGTACATAGTGCTGTATATAAATACAAAGAATAAAATGACCCCTCCTTGAAATGAACTTACATTATCATGGAAAGACAGCAAGTATATATAAAGAGTGCAAATATAAAGCTAATAAATACAAATACATACAAAGTAGGTAAATACAAGATACTTTAGGAGAGAACATGTGTAGAATGAATAGAAGAGGTGAGTGACTGGTCCCTCCCAGTTGGAAATACAGTGCATTAGTCCAGGTGAGAAGTAATGAAGATCTGAATTTAGTTGGTTGTTTGTAGGGGGAGTGGCGGGGGGGGGGGGGGGGGGGGGGGGGGGGGGGGGGGGGGGGGGGGGGGTGCGATAAAAGAAGCAGCTGAGTTAAAAAACAACAGGACTTGACAGTTTATTGAAATGTCACAGATAAAAAAAGAAGCAGAAGTCCCAAATTGCTTCCATGTTTCAAACATAAGTTCAAGGTAGGCCTTTTAAATCTAGGTTTCCTGGCTCCTACTGTGGTAGTGTTTTCACCGTGCCATGTTACCTTCTTCCCTTGCTCTACTCGTATATAACACGTGGAAAACTTGTATTAGAGGCTATCAGCTATGATGTGAGTGGGTGGGAATTTTCACTTGGTTCATATGCCAGCAAAACTGGAAGAAAATATTCTTGTCCCTCTCTTTCTCTCTTCCTCCCTCCCTCCTTCTGTCCTTCCCTTTCTCTCTCTCTCTCTCTCTCTCTCTCTCTCTCTCTCTCTCTCTCTCTCTCTCTCTCTCTCTCTCCCTCTCCCCCTCTCTCCTCCTCTCTCTTCCTCACTAACTCCCTGTCCTGTCTCCCTCCCTCTCTCTTCCCACCTCCTTCTTTTCCTCCCCCCCTCTCTCTTTTTCTCTCCCCACTTCTCTTCCTCACTAACTCCCTGTCCTGTCTTTCTCCCTTGTCCTTCCCTCCTCCCTCCCTCCCTCCCTTTCTCTTCTCTTTTCCCCCTCCCTCCTTCTTTCTTTTCCTCTCTCTTTCTCACTTAACTCCCTGTCCTATCTCCCTCCCTTGTCTTCCCTCCTCCTTCCCTCTCTCTTCCCCCCTCCCTCCTGTCTTTTCCTCTCTCTTTCTCTGTCTCCCTCCTTCCTCTTTCTCATTGACTCCCTGTCTTGTCTCCTTCCCTCCACAGCTTTGCAGCCCCATTCTACTCCCTTTCTTCTCATGGCACAGACTGTAAGGACATCTGCCTCTCAGTGCCACCAGCCCCATGAGGAGAAACACCTCAGAAGTTCCTATCTCCCCAGTTGCCTGTACTCCTTTTTCTGGCTCTTTTGCCTTTACATCTTATCCACAAGGGTGTCTTCCTGAAGATAGCAACCCCTTTCTACCCATTGCTATAATTATCCTAAGTCAGCAAAGAGGAAAGCAAGAGAAAGGGACAGAAAGGTCCCAGCATAGCGATATTTGTCTTATTCTCCCAAAACGTCCGTTATTATTGCAATTCAGGGACCAATATCTAACTTCGTAGCCAGCAGACTCAGTGATGGGAGGGATCTAGTGGTAGGCAAGCCAGCTGGGCTGGGACTATGTGGATGGGGCCAACAAATCCCCAGCCCTGTTTCTGTGTTTGTTAAAAGACTGAAATGAATGCTAATGTTTGTAATAAAGCTGTTTTAAATTAATTCTCTGTCCAAATGAGCACTTTTTGAATAACTTATTCATGCATTGGTAAATGCTGATAGTGTTGTTGCACCAAGTTATCTACAGATTCTTTTGAGGACTTCCTCTGAATATAGGTAATCTCGGCACATCCATATTCATAGGCAATTATTTCTTCTAAACTGGCTCCTTTCTTTTTTTTTTCCTTCTCTGAATTGGTTTGACAGCCCAGGCATTCCTTACATTCTTTCCTGGTTCAGATATAAGTCATTTTCAAATTCTTAGGGTCTCCTTTTCCTCAGGGGCAAACTAACCCCGCTATTGTGGGCTATTGTACAATATAGTTTAATAACAAGATCATTGATTTTGAGCTGGAAGGGACCTAAAAGCTCATTTAGTCCAACCTCTTCATTTTACAAATGAAGAAACAAAGCCCCAGGGAGGATATGTGACTTGCCCACATTCACATAGACAGTAAGTGTCAGAGGTAGGATTTGAACTCATATTATCGAACTCCAAACCTATTAGCATATATTTTTCAGTGCAACCTGCTGCCTCCAAATTCATAGTGACTAATGAATTCAATAATCCCAATGCTACTATCCATCCTATAATAACAAATCCCTCACTACTTTCCATGAGTACAGGCACCATAGGTGTTTCATATCAGTCTTTCAACAGTACTTATTATTTCATGTACTCTGTGTAAAACACTCTTCTAGGCACTTCAGGGGAGCAAAGAAGTATTAAGTCAAAGCCTCTGATCATGAGAAGCTTAGACTTTTTTATTATTTCTCAAGGGTGCCTTGCCCATGTTCATCCTCACATAAGTACTTAATTCTTCTTTCTTCCAAATAATTCAATGTGGGAGATGAGAGAACTCTGAATAAGTCTAACTACAGGTCAGTAAACAAGTTTTTTCTCTTCTAGGAACATAAAAACTGATAGGATGTAGAGGCACAGAGAAATGCCAGTGGAATCAAGGCCTGTTTTTTGCAAAGTGGTGAGGCTTCCTTGATTAAAGGTTAAGAGAAGTAGAAAAGTCATTTAAGGTGGGAACAGACATTATGTCGCCACCTGTCAATGGGCACCTTCAAAGACTCGACTTCTCAGCTTTATTTTTTAAGTCTTTCTCTGTTAAAATGACAGGGGACTGTTACTTGCTTAGTTACTGCTAGCCTTGCTTTATTTTAGCACCTTGGATTATCTCTCTTCTTCATGCTTCACTTAAACATGGAAGACCCTCAGAGCTAGTCTTAGGTTTAATGACCCAGATGAAATCCAGTTGGTTCTGCTATAAAGCGTGTTTCAAAAGCGTGAATTTGTTCCAATGCGATTGACATATTAGGGAACATTTTGAGCATAACACAAATTTTGAGTTTCCTTCTGCACCGATTTCTTTTGCAAGAAACAGCATGGATACTGAAAACTGTCACTTTACAATAACTCAGAAGCTGTAATCTTTCTGATACATGCTTCCACAAGCAAACTTCAGGTTTTTTTCAAGGTACAATGCCATACTTCTTGTGTATCTGCTGGTGTAGTAGGAGCTGTGGATAGAGAAGAGCTGGTCCACAATACTCCCTTCCCCTTGCCCCCAGTCTCGCGCCAGGAGTTGCAGGCTGCCCCACTTGCTCGTGCATCCCAGAGTGCTTGCTGAACATAGTATTTTTGTATTTTTTAACCATTTAACATGTAAAAAACACTGTGCTGCCATTTTTATTAGATTCTTATCTTTTTTTGCACGTGTCACTGACAAATTTTTGAGTGTTGTGTCCCTAACTCCATTTCCCTCATAAGTTCTGTGGTTTTTATTGCATGATTTTACATAACTCTGTTCTATTTAGGATCGCATATATTTCGTTAGAACAGAATTCTCTATAATTTGAGGTCAAACCAATGAGCAAAGTTTCCAGTGCTGACAAATCCCTTCTATCTCCTCTCTTCTCATAAGTGTCCTCATCTGTAAAATAAAGGGAGGCAGGGGGTCTAGATAGGTGGGTCTATTTTGCCTTACCACTCTAAATCTTACTTTTTTTAAAAAAAGGTCAGTGACTCCATTAGGCCAGGAAAATGCCAGTTTCCTTGTGGGACAGCCCAACCCTAGCCCAGAACAACCAGTGTTCAAAAAAGTTATTATGACACAAGACTCTTGAGAATGTTATCTTGTCCAAAGATTTCTCTCCATTGGCTACTTTCTAATCTAAGAATGGTATCCATCCTTCTCTCTATTGAATTATTTATTGTCCCTCACCTCCTTCAGATCCACCTTCTTTTGGAAGCCTTCCCTGATTAATCTCATAATCCCTCTAAACACCTATCTATAATACCAATAATATAATACCATCTTATTTTTGTCTGTACCAGGATATAATACATGCACACAAATGAACACGTCTTCAAATTTTTGAAAGGCAACTGAGAATGAGAGAGGTTAGACTTGTTTCATTTGGTCCCAAATGGCCAATAAGTAGTTGTGGATAGGCAGATTTTGACTCAGTATGAGAAAAAAAGTCTCCAACCATTAGAGAAGTCCAAATGTGGAATAGACTGCCTCAGAAAGTAGTGAGCTCTCTGTTACAGGAAGATAACTGTATGTCAAGGAGGTTATAGAGGGCAATTTTGCTTTAGGTATGGTTTGGATTATATTTCTTTTAATGCTTTATATTCTTTGGTGACATAAATATATCTTTGTGTGTGTCTATGTGAACACACAAATGCATAAAGCTTTGCTGTCTACAGATAGGCACTCATATATAGGAATAGCTATATGTGTACTGTCCAAGGTCAGAGACTACCACAGGAGCATTCAGTACCCAGAGACTTAGAAAGTGGATTTGTAAAAATGCAATTCCAAAGTTACTTCTAACTTGAGTAAAACAGAGCTAACAGAGTCCTGACCTCATCAGTACTTAGCAAGACATTTAAGCTTTGAGAGTTTTGTTTTGGTGAATTAAGCTACTGAACTAGTTTTGATTTATTTACTTAGTCAGAAACAGCTTTATTCTACTTAACATAATGTAGAGTTATTGGTCGTAATGACTATCAATAGACCTAAACGATCTTCCCAAATTGGGCAGGACATATTTGACTGTTTGTAATTAGACCAGATTTGCATATGATGGTTGCTCTGGGCTTCCGCAACATGTTTCTGAGGTGTATGCAAGTATTTAGTGTATGCCTTCTGACAGTCTTTAGATTTTAAGATAATGAATTTCATTTTGGACATGTGTGTCGAGGTGCCTCTCTTGATAGCAATGTCCAGTAAGTACATTGGTGTTATGGAACTAAGGCTCAAGAGGGAGATGAAGGTCTGTCATATCATCATCTGTATAATGATGATAATTGAGCCCATGGGATTAATCACACATGAAATAGATGAGCCCACCAAGGAATAGGGTAGAGAAAGAAGAACAAAGGGCCCAGAGTAGTGTCCTAGGGTATATCCATGTTTAGGGGGTGGGTCATAGATGATGACTCCCACAAGGGCAACAGAGAAGGAGCAGTCAGACAGGTAGGATGCAAACAAGGAAAAGAAAAGGCTAAAGGATGAGAAATTGTCCAACATAATATAAACTCCTTGGGGGGGAAGACTATTTCATTTCAGCCTCTAGAGCCCCAGCACCTAACAAAATAGTAGATGCTTAACCATCGCCTGTTGACTGATTATCCAGAAAGTGGTCAACCAGGTCAAAAGCTACAGAGAGATCAAGAAGGGTGAGGACTGAGAAAAGGCCATTGAAATTTAGTCACCTTAGAGAGAAGTTTCAGTTGAGTATCGAGTCAGAAGCTCAATTGAAAGGGGCTAAGAAGTGAGTGGGAAGTGAAGAATTGAAGGAAAGTTTTTTCGGATTATTTTATATACATTATCTCATTTGACTTCCTTACTTTCAAAGTTTATAACTTAACATAGCAGCTTTTCACCTAATATCCAGGCTGGTCCCATTCAATACCAGTCCTTAATGGAAATTTGATTGCTATGGTAGAAAGAAGTAAGGAGAATTGAATTGTAGTCCTTTGGGCCTTGGTTTTCTTATATACCAAATCAGGGGATTGCATGGTTTCTAAGGTCCCTTCTTCCAATGCCAACATTCTATGACACGTACAAATCAGGAACATGTGAGAATAGGAGCATTTCTGCCATACTGGCAGGATGATGTATTTAAGTTATCATGAAGGAAGTGAGGCTTGAGCAGAATTTGGAAGGAGAGGCATATAATTTAGCAGAGACAAATAGGAAAGACACACCATGGAAGGAAATGTGGCCTGAAAAAGCACAGCAGGAATCAGCATGAGCGAGTCTGCTTGGAATGTATGGACTTCACAAAGGAGAAAGTGATGAAGGCATATGGTGAGATGATTGGTGGAGGCTTTGAAGTCCATGATGAAGTTTTTCTTTTACAACGGAAAGTCATTTGAAGACAGTCCAAACTGGTCCAGTGTGATTGTGGAAGAAGGCAATCATTTCTGTGCATTACAAGATAAATTGGAGGGAAGCGTCAAAGTCTAGGTTCAGATGTGATCACAGGGACTCAGACTAAAACTTAATTATAATAATGGAGAAGAAATGGATAGACCATAGAAATTATTTGGAGGAAGAAGTAGCAAAGGGCTACCTCATTAGACATAGTTTCCCAATACTGGAGGACGTCTAAGTATGGATAGATGCCGGGATATTGTCAACGGATTCATGTCACAGCTATGGATTGAAATAGGTGACGTCTGAGGTTCCTTAAACTCTGATATTCTGTGATTTGTTTAAATCTTCCAATGATATTGTAATGACATATTGGTGACTCTAAGTCATTGAAGCCTATGTCAGAAGAGAGGTAGTGTGGCATGCTGGATAGACATCTGACTTCTGAGCCAGAAAGACTGAATTAAAGTCCTGTCATCAACACATTCTGGCTGTGTGACACTAGGCAAGTGACTTAGCCTCTCAGAGTTCCAGGAAACTCTCTGAGACCAAGGGTCTGTACACTCAGAACCAAACCCAGTCCACCCTCTGTTGTTATATGGCCTACAAGTTAAGAGGACCATTCTTAGCTTGGGGCTGTACAAAAATAGATGGTGGGGCCAGATTTGACCCTCAGGACCCTCATTTGCCAATGCCTGATGTCAGACTATAAATGTTCAGAAAAGGTGCCATCCTGGACTCGTAGAGGTTTCCTCATTAAGGGAGTTTCCTATGCCAATGATATCACATTTCCAATCCAAGTCCCTATCCTTGGGTCAATAGAACATAAGGTCCGACAGTCTCTACCAAGCCAGAAGGTTTCAAGTATAATTCCGATGATAGACCATAGATACCCTTTTCCTAGGAGCAACCTGGCTAAACTGAGAGAGGATCATCACTAGATTGGCCAAAGGAGGATAGATTTTCAGCATTGGCAGCTCTCAGAGGCATCCATTAGAGAAGGGAGTCCCCTTACTGATGAGATCACAGGCTATTGAAACATGGGAAAACCTATTAAATGACAAGGGGTTAAAACTCAGCTAAAGGACCTCAACTAAGCACGTTAGGGTAAACTCTACACAATCGGCTATGAAGCATACATAAGAAGTGTAAGAAATGTTTTGTGACAAGTTGTATGACCTTGAACAGTAAGGTTTAGTGGAAAGGATATTAGATTTAGAATCGGTAGACCTGGGCTCAAACCCTGGCTTTGTTACCTACTCCCAAGTCATTTAATCAACTAATACCAGTACAACCATACAACCATCCGTATTCTCAAGGAGCTGACATTCTAACAGGGGAGATGTGTGCATGCATGTGTGTATATACACATACCTCTATGTGTATATATATATGCACATATACATCTGTGTTTATGTATATGTGTATATAAGATATATGTATGTGTGTATGCATACACACGTACATATGTGCCAAATAAATATAAATGAGAAAAAATATAAATAAGTCTGAGACACTTAATACAATATACTTAGGGAGGGAGGACACTAGCAATTGGGATTAAGAAAGATTTACCATTAAAAGTGCTTAAACTTGAAGGAATCTTGAGGAAGTGAGAATGGAGGTGAGGAAGGAGTCTTTGGACTTCGTTTACCTGACCTATAAAATGAGATTGAACTAGACAAACTAAGATTCTTCTCCTCACTCCCATTCTGTACGTCTATGATCCCCACCCTCAAGGAATTTGGAACTTAGTAGGGAAGGCTAATGCCGATGAAACGACAGGATACAATATGGCCTACCATCTGTAATTAAATGCTAAGCAATGTCATACAGACTGTAAGTGGTATGGGAACTCAGAAGAATGTGAGATCATTGAAGATTCAAGCAGCTTTTGTCAAATGATGGAATGAATGAATGAATGAGTGAGTGAAAGAATAGAAAGGCTTTAAAAAGAATAAGTAGATCTTAGAAAAACATGGAAAGATTTGCATGAAATAATGAAGACCAGAACCAAGAAGACATTGTATACCGTAACAGCAATATTGTTTTAAGAACAACTTTGAGCAAATAAGTCATTTTGACTATTATAAATACCCAAATTAACTATGAAAGACATAGGAAGAAAGACACTATGTGCATCCAGAAAAAGAACTGATAAAAAGAAGTATGTATAGATAGAATGGTTTCTCATACACACATACACACACACACACACACACACACACACACACACACACATACACATACATATATGCACACACACACACTCACTTGTGTCTAATGGTAGTAACATGATAACTTTATTATATATTTAAATGGAATGAATAGCAAGTTATACATAATAGAAAAAAAAAGAATAAGTAAGATTTGTATAAACAGAGGAAAGATGTGGTATTCTTCACAAAGGAAACATTGTGAATGAAGGTATATTCACGGGACAGTGAAATCAAAATGATCTCCAACCACTAGGTATCACTCTTCCTGGCACTGGTTCCCAGTAGTTGATATAAGAGCCAGTTTCATCTCATGCTTGGAAATTACTGAGAAGCATGAGATAAGTTTATATGATTTGGGTCACTTCCTGTATTGCAGGTTAGAAAGCCGGGGGTCTAACCGGATATTTGAGAATGACTCTTGTTTTTCTAAGATCAGCTAAAGGCAGCCTAAATTCGGATTGTCTCAAAAAGCCCCAGCTCCAGGAAAATGGCCTCTGCCCTACAGGATTTTCTGATCATGACTGCTGGGGTGGGGTAGGGGTGAAGTATGTATTCAGAGGCTACAGAGAAGAGATTATATATACCCCAGGGGAAAGTGTGTGTGTGTGTGTGTGTGTGTGTGTGTGTATGTGTACATGCATGTGCATGTATGTAACAGGTACTGGAAAAGCAGGGATTCTAGTGGAAGTTTGGTATGCTTAGGCCCTAGATGTATCTCTACCTGACTCTCTGGATGTCTTGGGTGAAGTGATTTAACCTCTCTGTGCCTCAGTTGCCTCATCTGTAAAGTCAAAGTGACAATTTAGGTGCTCTGTTAAATCATAGAGCCCTTAGGAAGATGCATGAGATAATAAATGTGAGGAACTCTTAAACAGTAGCTAATATAAATAAGAGGGAGGTTAGATGGTGGTGAGTTATCTAGTCGAACATATATTCTTATTCCCCTGAGAGTCCTTTGCAGAAATTTATCAAAGCATTTATCTCCTGTTATCCATTGTCCCTGTGAACTTCTCCATATCATAATGTGAAACCCTACGGATATGAACTGCTTTGTAATCATCTTTACTAGTTATCACTCATCTTGGTTGTGTGATTATCATTTGCTGTCATCATTGGTCTGGGGTATGCTCTTGAAATCCAGCTGCCTAATCCTGGGAAGCAGCAGGCCTCATAGTGAGACCTTCATCCCAAAACCTTTTTCTTAATGCTATGTTCGGATTCCAAGCCACGGAACCAGGTGGTGAATGACATCAGGAAACAGTGAGGTCGTTCCAGTACTTCCAACAACTAAATTACTTTGGACAGTGTCCAAGACAAACCCATGTTAATAAAGAATCCCACACTGAGGCAGGATGTGTCATAGATAATGAGACCCCAGCATAGTAGACTGAATCCTTCCTGAGTAAAATAGCTATTTCCTAGGGCACCACCCATTAGATTTCAATTTAACCCAGAGAGATTTATTATCTGGCCCTCAAGTATGGTACTAAAAGAGTGGATCCAGGTTATATCTAAGCCTTGAACTGATTCCAGATGTTGACCTTGCCTGGTGGGTCCCAGGCCTTGGGCTCCACGTTGAAGACACTTCTTTCCAGCTACTACCTCCTCCAGAAAAGAGGTCATTTATTCCTTTTGAATTCGCTGGTAGAGTCTGCATCTATGTACACCAGCTCACTCCATACATATTGGGCAAATTGAGGGCAAAGGCAGTAATATGGTATAGTGAGAGAAATACGGGATTCAAGAGGCCTGAGTCCAAGTCAGAAAACTTGGATTCAGATCCACCTCTGCTGTTTATTACCTGTGTAACCTTAGGCCTGTTATTTAACTTCCTTGGGGCTTGGTTTCTTTATTAAAATAAAGGAGTAGAGCCAGCTAGGTGGTGCAGTGACTAGAGCACTGGCCCTGGTGTCAGGAGGACCTGAGTTCAAATCCAGCCTCAGACACTTAACACACTTACTAGCCATGTGACTATGGGCAAGTCACTTAACCCCAATTGCCCTGCCTTACCCCCTCAAAAAAATAAATAAAAAAAATAAAGGGGTAAATCTAGACAACTCTAAAGTCCCGGTTCTTCAGTACATCCTTGTTGGTAGGGAGAGGGCCAGGTTGAAGAAATAGAGTTAGGACATTTTTCAGAGCTACCAAAACTAACCATCCTCACACATCCCTTCTCTCGATAACCCTCAGGGTTGGGAGATGCTTCTAGGCTTTCTTTCTCCCTCAGAACCAATCAAAAAGAGAACAATATCCAGGCCCAGAGGTTAATAGAGTTCTACTGTGATTTGCATGGTCCACAGAGTCTCAGACTTATTCTTTTCCCTTTTAGGAAATCAATAGAACCTATTCTTCCTCTCTGATCCCCTCGTGATAGATGACCTTTATTCTCCCTGGCCTTCTAGGGCTGTAAGTGTTGGGAGTTCAAAAGAAGTCACAGACTTCCTCTGTGCCCCTAGCTTGCAACTTTATGGAAGAGCAGCTTAGAGATAAGAGACTAGGATGTCCTCCTGAGAAGCTTTCCTACATCTCTTAATTAACACGTGCTGATGGAGCAGGGTTTCTTTGGCTTGGTAGAGGACTCCAGGGAGTGAGTTTACAAAGCCCTTAACTCCTCTAAGGCCTTTTCCAGTGTGATGGAGCCCAGCCGCATGGGGCAGATGTTTTGGAAGGAGTTGACTTAACATTGGAACATAGCATCATGGCATAATTTTGTAAGTAAAGATGGAAAAACTCAAATACCCTATACCTAAGCAGGAATAAGGGGTTATACTAATTTCTTACCCAATACTTTTCCCATAGAACATTATAAGACAGGTATAGGGATACGATGAGCAACGTACACACAAGAGGATCAGTCATAATGATGTAGAGTTAGAAATAGGGCCTGGGCTGGTGATTTCACTTACATTGGGAATTCTCAGGTGAGGAAAGGCCTATTAGAGCAGGTCAGCACCTCCTCTGTAATTTGTAGTCTTCTAGTTGCCTAGAACATCGAGAGGCTAAGTGACTTGTGCTAGATCCAGGGTGTAATGGAGTCAGCTCAAAACAATTGTTAAATTTTCAGTGTGAGCATTTACTTACACCTGGGAAGTCACCAAATGCTATCAACACTTGATTTATTGTTTTGTCGATTTTCTAGACTTAACAGAGTGTTAATAATGAAGATTAAACTAAAAAGTGTGTCTTGAATATTTTTGGAGGGAGAGCATGTTGTTAGACATTTACCAACATACCCTTCGACCAGGGCCACGTAGCGAGCATGCAAGAGAGCTGGAACTTCCTGGCTTCCAACTCAGTTCTCTATCTACTATGCCAGGATATGTCTATGTTATAATGCATATATGTATGTGTGTATGCATATAAACACAATAAATCTTAATTAGAGCAGCTAGGTGGCCCAGTGGATTGAGCTCCAGGCCTGGGATCAGGAAGATCTAAGTTCAAATATGGCCTCAGACACTGTCTGTGTGACCCTGGGCAAGTCACTTAACCCTATTTGCCTCTGTTTCCTCATCTGTAAAATGAGCTGGAGAAGGAAATGGCAAACCTCCAGCATCTTTGCCAAGAAAACCCCAGACAATATTACAAGTTGGACACAACTGAAATAACTGAACAACAAAAATGTTAAGTGCCTACTATGTGTCAACCACTGCCCAGTCTGGACAGTTTTCAGTGCTGAAGGGAGGGATATAAAAGTTAGATTAAAAAAAAAACTCCCTATTCTCAAGGAGTTTATAGCCTTCTAGGAAAATAAGACCCACACACTTGGACACATGTAGGTAGCATCAATGCACAGTCTTTTAAGTTCATTCACAAGTTGTAAAAGGAAGTACAAGGGAGAAAGCAATTTCCAATCTTGGAAATCAGGGAAAGCTTCTTGGAGGAGGTAGGTAGCATTTTAGAATTAGGCTTTAAAGGAAAGGCAGGAATCTGAGAGGTACAAAGCCGAAGGGAGGACATCAAAGTTTCAGGAACAGTTTGAGCAAAGACTCAGAAGGCTGAGAGCAGAGTGAATGATTACAGGGTAAATGTCATTCTATCCATTTGTGGTTAAATCAAAATTATTTTTGCCCCTTTGGATTTCAAATAAGTGAAGTTTTACTGTATTTCACATAGTCAGTAGAAGTATAATATATTCTTTCCTGCTTTCTAGGATGTCCCACTGTGCTCTCTGGTGGTCAGGGGAGCCACAATGTCTTTAATACAAAGTATTTCTTACTGTGTATTTCATAATGTCCAGCATAAGGCTATCAAATGGCAAATGCTAGTGTTGTCCAAAATGTTGAATTTCATTTATAGTCAACATTTTAGTTAAATTTTGTTGACTTTGACCTTTGGCAAGCTCTGTGACCAGGCCCCTTACCATAATTTAGGATTTAGGGTTTAAAAGTTGCTAACAGGTCATCTGATCCAGACTCCTCCTTTTACAAATGACAGACCTGGGGTCCAATGAGGTTAAGCCACACGGATTGTAAGCAGCTGACCAGGTACTTGAGCCCAGGTTCTCTAGCTTCATATTGAATACTCTGACTTCACCAACCAGCCAACAAAACGATCCAGGAACAGTTTGCAGGAACAGTTTCATCTCCAGGACGCTAATGGCAAATAAGCTACAACCTTGATCTAAACCCCGTGTCTCTCTGTCCTTTCCTTTATAGGTACGAGGTAGTATGCCACACCACAGAACTGGCCAGTGACATCCTGGTGCCCTCGTATGACGACAAGAAAAAACATTGTGTGTTTCAAGGTGATCTTTTGCTGTTCAGCTGCGCAGGAGCCCACCCCAAGCACAAGAGAATATGCCCTTGCAGGGATTATATCAAGGGCCAAGTAGCTCTCTGTCAAGACTGCCTATAGCAGCAGAAGTCCCAGGCCCCGACTCATTCAACTGGGAAGGAACCTAGCTGGGGGCAGGGAGAGATAGGATGGTCCAAGGACTGCCCCAACTGCCAGGACTCTTTGGTCTTTTAGTTTAGATGTTGGTTTTGCTACAGGTGGAGTTGAAACAACAAAATGGAGTTCTAAATGGCAACAAAACAGAGGGAGAGAGACAGTGCAGTGAACTGACTTCCTCATGGTCAGGATTTTTAAAAAAAATCTTCATTGAGCAACTGTGGTGAGACTCTTCCAAAACCATCCAGCTGCTCATGGGTAAAAATAAATGAAGTTCCATGCTTCATTTAAAAAAAAGTTAAGACGATCATGAACACTCTTGTGTGGGAAAAATTCCTAAATCCATTAACTTATTTATTTGTGGGGGGGCGGGGGTCAGGGAAGGAAGGGAAGGAATAATGCATTTTTTTTTCCTTCTGCTGCCCATCTTCTACTTTCACTAAAGCATTCCAGCATAGTTTGGGATGGTGGAGGAAAGGAAGGAAGTGCCAAGAATTTGATGTACAGCTGTAGTCAGGGAATTAGATTGAAGGGAGCGCTGAGAAGGTTCCCAAAGAGTTACAAATTGTAGAACAGACAGAAGTCTTTGATGTTTAAAACCAAATGGTACACTCCAAGGCATCGGTCAGTTTACCTAGACGTCTCTTCGGCAAAGGTGAGAGAGATAGCTTAGGAAACTGAGAAAAACATTGTTTTATGGATTGGGAAGAGCAGTGCTTGGGGAGTGCCCAAAGGCCTAGAGCCCAAACCCATCAGGTGGTGCAATTTTATAAGAGAAATATCTCTCTTCCCCATCAGTTCCAGTAATCTACATAGAATAATACAAGGAATCAATGTTGTATAAATGATATTAATGTTAGCTTGCCACTTTGCTGTACTTTCCCTTCACCTAAAGTTTACTGGATAGAGTGACAGGGGAGAAGGAAAATAGAAAAGATGAAACTAAAAAACTCACCCTAAGACTTACTGATCTACTAGCCTTTGGCTTTGAGGGAAGTAGTTGATGTGAAACTGTATGGGCAGGAGTGATGTTATGACATTGAGAATCTGCTCACTCCTCCCAGACTGGAGCACACTAAAGATTTCAGGTTGGGTGATATTTTTCCTTAGGGTCTATTAGTACTGAGGACAGGGAGGGAAGAAAGACAAGACAGGTTCCTTTAGCAGAATAAATGACTGTAAATTATGCCACCTAAATCTTCACTTTTTCGAGGTTCTCAAGTAGCAGCATTTTGTTGTGTTTTGTGGGTCAAGCAAAGGTCTTTGCAGATGCTTATTGAAAAGCTGAGAGAAAAGGGTAAATGGATAGAATAGAGATAACTTTGCCTGTATGTACCCAGGAGGGCTTCACCCCCTTGAGCCTTAGGAATCCCCTCACCCAATAATTCTGTCTGCTCAGCCCGATATCACAATGTTGGATGTTTTGATCGGCTGATCAGTTTCATAAAAAAACCAACTTCTCTACATTGGAGTCGGGAAGGGAAAGTAATCCCTGCTTCTCTCCTTATCTGAATTAACTTACGGTCCCACAAAGTTCTGTGCATTTCCATATGGCCAGCCGACAGGTTCTGGGGTGGGGGGGTGGTAGTTACTGTTGAATTTGTCTCCTGATAGGAAGATGAAAGAATTGAAATGTATTCTATCAAAGGCAAATGAACCCTGAGAATATCTCTCATCAGATCTTCCTTCCCTGTCTTTCATCTCTCATTGGGCTTCTAAGAATTTTAAACAAGAAAGTGTCTTTTCTTTTTGACTAGTTCAGTAGGAAGAAATGGGACTATCCTTGCCTCTCAGATTTGAGAAATACTCAGGTCACCTGGGAGCTCTTGGCTTCTGTACAGTTGATGCCCACAGCTGTGGTTTGTAGAATTGGTAGAGACAAGACAGGGAAGGAATCCTTACTAATGAACCTTTGTGTCTGGAAAGTTTGATTTCTCTCTGCCTCTGTGACCCCATTCCTTCTCCTAAATTATATCTAATGTATGACCTCAGCTCTGCATGGGCTGCCAAAGACCCAGAGTTGAAGTTTCAATTGATTTCTTCACTGTCCCTGCTCCATACACCCTAACCTTACCAGTCCTGGTCATTCGTGGGCAGTGATGTTGCAGGGTTAGTCACAGGAGGGAGATCCCTGTCAAAAGCATTTAATGTAGACATACATCAAATAAATAGCAACTTACTTGTGACAGGAGAGACTTTGCTTAGGATGCTGCCTCTGTGGGCCTTGTGGTGAGGGCTATACCAAGTCCAAGAGGGATCTTGTTTAAATCCCTTGGCAATTAGGGTATGTCCACAAGCACACCCCCGCACCCCTTCCTTGTGATATTTCAGGCACCACCTACATTGGGAACATGGAGAAGGGCAGCATTCTACTGACAACCTGCCGCCTGCATTGTATGGAGAGTCCAAAGGAAGCCAGCCGGTTTTCCCATCCCCATAGACTAGCTGACACTGCCATCTTGTGAGCATTGTGTTCCAGAAGCCCGGGAGCTGCAGGGGCCGCTTTGAGGCCAGCAGAGGGAGCCCCTGTCTTCTCAGCTCTTGCTGATGGGAGACAAAGGCTGGCTTTCCCAGCACTCTGCTAGTTTCCCTCGTGTTGGAGGAGAGAGCTATTGGAAGCTGACAAAGAGAGGCCTTCTCTCTGAAAGGATAAGCCAGCGTGTTTCCTTTGCCCATCTCCTTTCTGGGTTCAGGAATAAGGCTGGTCACTCCTTAACGCCATTTTCCTCCAATAGACCCTGCCTGTCAGACAGCCAAGAGAAGCAATGCTGCTTTGAAAATTCCGAGATTAAATAGTTCCAGTTTCTTTTTTCCCCTTTATCCCCAACCACACACTGGATATAGGCCTAAGAGGAGATTTCTCCCCTTATTTTCTGTCACCCTGCAGGGTGTTATAATGAAGAGTACTAGTCTTAGAGTCTGAAGAGGCCCGGGTTAGAGTCCCGGCTCTGACATTTATTGCTTTGTGACCTTGGGAAAGTCACTTAAATTTCTCTGTAAAATTGGCATCACAATACTTGAACTACCTACCTCACAGGGTTGTTGTGAGGACTAGCTTTGTAAACCTTCCTGGGGGTCATGGTGTCACAGTCCATCTGGTGGTTGCCTAGAGCATTTTTCTCGGATCCTGGTCATGAGATTCGGACTTATGCCTCCTTCATCAGGACCAAGGTCCAAAGACAAAACTGGAATCAACTGAGTTTCAAGAGCATTCATATCTGGTCAACTGGCTGTTGAAGGAGATGGATGACAACTTTCTATTATTTCCCTCCCCCACCTTCCCCTTCTGGGAAAGACAAAAGGGTTGACTTATGTCATAAGTTCTAAGTCAACCCTTTGGGAGGGAGAATCAGGAGGGCCCTGATCACACAGGCCCCTCATCCTTTTGGCCAGGGAGTTTTCAGATCCCTGCCCCTAACTTTTGTGTCTGTGCCAATTGCAGGCCTAGATGGAATCCTAAGCAAATTTGTAGTCATTGACAATGTGGGGGGGGGGGAGGGGGAGGGATCCAAACCCCTAAGCATAACCAATGTTATCCTAAGCTGTAAGCATAGCTCTCCTAGACTTTCCTTTCTGTTTTTGTACCTTTTTGTTTCAAGTGACTTCTGATTTTTTTCATTGTGATCCTAAGATCTTAGAAAATTTAAGAAAAAATTAACATAATTTATTAAAGATGGTTAACAGAAAAATCTTACCTTTGAAAGGTAAAGTGGAGAAATAGACACTGTTTTTAAATGCCAATAAAAACCTCATTTATTTCATATATGCAACTTGATTTGCACATTTATGAAGAGGCTTTCTGCATTTTTACTTAGGTTTTTTGTTGCTGCTGCTGCTGCCCATAACTTGTTCCTTTCTCGAACGTGGCCTCGTGCTTAGAAATGTCAGATTCTGTTTCCTAGGCTATATTTATTGTTTAAATCATGTGCCTTTTCATTTTTCTTTGGGGTTATATGTTGGGAGCCAGATGCTGTTTGAAGGAGTATAACAGAATACCATCTCTGCCACATGAGTCTACCTTGTTCTAAATGTAGATGTGTGTAGCATGTATTCTCCAAAATGCCCTTTCTTTCCCCACAAATTAACAAAGCAGGAAAAAATAACATATGGAAAAAGTTGATTATCATCATTCCATCCACAAGTGCACTCTCTGTGGCCTCCCCTTGGTCAAAAATCCTCATCAAGAGAGCCACATGGTGGGAGGACATAGAAGAGGTGCTCGCTCAGCCCTTCAGGGGATCAAAGAATAATCCTTATAAAATGGCCGCCATGAATGGATTGACATTAAAAGAAGAACCTCAGATCTACTAAGATTTTCAAAGTTTGGCTCTAGGATATTAGCTTGTTGGCTTCATAAGAGGGAAAAAGAGAATAACTTTGGGGGAGGGGGAGCAGCTTTTTTTTTTTTTAAGTATTTGCAAGACCTAAGAAGATAGTGATTCTTTTTTTTTTAAAACTGTAAGTGGAGATTTTCTCAACACTTCAGTGAGTCCTAAGACCAAGTTTAAGAGAGTAGTAAAGAGTGAAGGGTCTAAATAAAATGTTTACAACTATATGCTCTTTAGACAAGACCAATTCAAACCATTCTCCTGGGGACAGCTATTTCCAAAGGCCTGCCTGGTTTTTCCTCAACATTTTACCCTCTCTCACAATACTAGGTTGTGTGTAAACCTGGGAGAGAAACTCTTTTGCTTTCCCCATGAATAAAGGCGTTTGTTTTAACGAAAAATTCTTAACTGTTAGAAAATTGTTTATTTTGTTAACGACAGGCTCCATTGTGTGTGTTTCTGTCCTAAGCCTGGATTACTTTATTTATTAATTAAAAGCATATTTAAATTCATTTAACAGCTTTCTTCAAGCCCCATCCAGCCTTATATGAACATATAGCATCTTCATTGGAAGAGACAGGCAAATGGGAATAGATTCACATGTAATTTGAGAAGATAGCAATTTCCCACAGCTGAAGCAAACTCTCTTTGATTTTTGTTGGCACCAAGGGAAATGGAAAACCAGATTTTTAATGGCCAAAAGGCCATGTTCTCTCTGCACTTCATTCCAAAAAGCTATATAGGACCAAGTGATTCCTTAACATTTTGGGCCCTTCTACAACATTAAACACAACAAAGGTAAATGCACTCCATATATGTTGTTCTGAAAGTGTCTGAATCAAAATACTATTCTTGATTGACCTAGTAAGGATTATCCATCTAGACTGCCCTAAGTACTTGGCCTTGCTAATCTAAATTCTAACTCATGGGTTTCCCATACTTTGTGACCTGAAACAGGTTGGTTCACTTGAAATATGTAGCATATTAGCCCTAAATGAAACAAGAATTTAGGGATGGGTCTCTCTCGCTCAAAACTGTACCCTCATCTGTAAGTAACTTTAGATGCATTCATACAGTTTTTTTTATTTAATCTTTAAAGTGTCCTCTGCCTTGTAGAAGTTGAATATAGAATGAAAAGCACCTTTTCAATCAATTTTGATTTAGTTTTCCCCTCTGAATTTCAAATAAATGAGACTTTATTATATTTCAGATACTCAATATAGAGATGATCTCTTTCTCTCTGCTTTCTAAGGTAACCTGTTGCCCCCTGCTGGATGGGGGGAAATCCATAAGTACCCGTTGTGAGCAATCATGTTATCACCACAATTGGATTCTAGGCTGTTAGTCATTTCATGATTTTTGCACCAAACTTAAAGGAATAAAGTTTTTATTTGTAGTTGCTCAAGTCTTGAGGAGACTGAATTCCAGAATTTGCCCTTAAAGATCGCGTGAACATAATGTTGGATGTTACCTCTCCAAAGTATAATTCCCAAAGAGGTCAAGAACTGGACAAGGTTATTAACATTCGTTTAAATACAATTAGTTGTTATAGAAATGCCAGTTAATTTTTTTCCTCCCTGGTTTTCTAGACTTTTCTTTACCTGATAAGTCTGTCTGCTAATTCCCTTGGAGAACATCATAGATTTAAAAAGCTATTTCTGTTCTATGCCCCACCTCATATGATTGTAATTGAAAGATATAGGAACACCAACTAATCCATTGATGTAAAAACCTTGACTGCATCGTCAACTGAATACTTTTCTCCCCTTTTGTGGATACAAAAAAGGAAGATGGCTTATAACGGATTGCATTGCCACCCACCTCCATCCCAATTACTTGAACTTATGCAGTCAGGGGAATGGATCTCTACCCACCGGATGGGAAGTTGTAGGCAAGTGAACAATCTCTGGAGACCAAAAGGGAGCCACATTTTTTAGAAGGATTTCAGGAAATTAATATATAGTGTTGCCAACTTTACCTTTGTAAATGGTGCTTTTAGAAGAATGGGAGAGGGGAGAAAGACATGGAAGCCAAAAATGTTATGGGCAGAGGCTTATAATTGAGGCATAATGGAGGGCTCTCAGGCTAAAGGGGATCTAGCTAGATGAAATTTTACCACACATCTCCATGTACCTCAAAACCAATTGGTATCAGTTATAGGGAGCAAACTACAGGATAGCTGGAATCCTTGAAATTTGGGGGTTTGTTTTTGTTTTTAACCAGTCTGCCCAGGTCTTAAGAGCAATGGGTTTGTGAAAGGTAAATCTGATGCCAAAGGATGTAACATCCCTTCCACTATAGTTTGAATTCATAACCTTGATACTTTTAAGCTTAGTTAAGTTTGCAGACTGGTGTGTTCTACTATACTCTTCAAACAGCTCACAGCTCACCAAATACTGCTTACAACTATTTCCTATTGTTCAGTTCCTGAGGTTTAATAGTCCGGGATTCTAAAAATAAGGTGTAAATGTCTGAATGTACTTTACTGGCATAGAAAGCGATGCTTGTTTTTCACTGTTGTAGAAAAAAACTAGGGAGAATTTTATTTTTCAATAAACTTTTTTCTTGTGTGACTGGTGGGATTCATTTTTGGTTTGGGGAAATCCAGGATTCATGTACAGCACTCACTTGAATTCTAAATGGTTGCTCAAAATACATTGAGCATTGAAAATCATTGAAACTAGTTGTTAATGGCATGACCAGAGAGGAAGTGGAGACAACTGAGGATATAGTGATCTAAAATACCCATTGGAGCTACTCTGCTCTTCCTCACACCAACTTCAGACCATACATCCCTGTATGTTTTCTCTCTCCACATGCATCAAAAAACAGAACTAGGGAAACTAGCTCCATTTTGTGATTTGAATTCTGTGTAATAATACACTGACAAAAGCCAGCTAGTAAAATAGCCCAGGAAAGGCCAAATTCACATACGCACAAACATGTACACACACACACACACACACACACACTCACACTCACACACTTACTTGCTTTCATTGAAGCATTTAGTTGTCCTACATAAATTCTCCTTAAAAACAAAGAAGGCTGGTATCTGAGAGGAAAGCCTAGGTATTAACCTAATCCTTCTTTGAGGCCAGGTGCCATGACTGAAGGGAATAAAAGGCCAAATAATAGGCACTATAGAAATGTTTCTTCCTTTTCCCTCTAAGATGTAAATAATTATTTCTATTACCTACCCCTGGACTGAGGAAAATAGCTTTGTAAAGAATAGAAGCTTTCATTTATATCCCATTTTAATAATGATCAGAACTCATTCTGCAATTGAGAAGTGGTCAAAGGATATGAACAGACAGTTTTCAGAGAAAGAAATTAAAGATATCTATAGACATATGAAAAAATGCTCGAAATCACTACTGATTAGAGAAACGCAAATCAAAACAACTCTTAGATACCATCTCTCTCCT
>CM053622.1:577389331-577479820 GCA_028646595.1 Phalanger gymnotis
GGTTTTTTTTTTTTTTTGGTTCTGTTTCTTCTTTCTCATGATTCATTCCATTGGTCATAATTCTTCTCCGCAACTTGACTAGTGTGTAAATTAATTCAATGCCAAGTTACGCATGGAAGTTATATGGGATTCCATGCCGTCTTGGGGAGGGAGGGAAGAAAATCTCAAAATTATGTAGAACTGTGTGTTGCAAACTAAAAATAAAAATAAAAAAATGATCAGAACTAGAGAAAAGTTCCAGAGCCTTTTTACCCCTGACTTGCTTTGGTGGTAGTGGAGAGAAAACTGGGAAAATGCCAAGAGTGGTCCATGAAGGCTAAAGTATGCCCTGTTAGGGCATTAGATTCATTCTTGGACCAAATAGCCCCATGCAAACCTAGATAACTGATAGTACCATCGAACCTTGATGGGTAGAGGAGACATCTGAAGCCCTTATGTAGTGCTCCCCATGGCCTTAGGGGCCTCCTCTGACTAGCCATGGTGTGATACTATTAGAGCCTCCAGGCTATGGGTTTCGCACCCCTGCATTAGACCATTGAATAGATGAATAACCCAACATCTTCATTTTAGGGCTGAAGAAACACCTCACCCTACCTTTACAAGAGACAGTGTGCTTGTAGATCGACTCCACACCAAATCACACGTCTCTGTGGTAGAGCATCATACCTGGAGTCAGAGGAGCTGAATTCAAGGCCCAGTTGCACCTCTTGCTACCTATGTGATTCTGGCCCAAAGTTGCTAAATGAAGGAGGTTTGGCCAGATGGTCTCTAAGACCCCTTCCAGCTCTAAATATGTGATTCTGTGAATTTGAAGTCTTAAGAGTTGGAAAGATCCTTAAAAGGCATCCATACCTTTCACATCATCATGGAGGCCTCATTGTATCACAAGGTGGCTCTCAGAAGGGAGTGTGGTGTGGCAAAAGGTGCTGGACTTTGAGACAGGATTCAACACCATGTTTCCTGACTGTTACAATAGTTGTAGGATCATGGGAAAGGCCCTGAGCCTCAGTTTCCTAGTCTGAAATTAGATGAATGGGCATTATGGCATAGTATATAGAATGCCAACCATGGACCTGTATCTTTCTGACTCCAAATTCTACCTTTGACATATACTGGCTATGTGACCACAGGAAAGTTGTAACCTCTTAGGGTGTAAGACTTAAGTTACAGACCAGCTGTTGATCTGCATCTGGGGAAAAACATAACACACCAAAATGAGGATAATTCTTAGACTTTCTCCTTCCCAAGGCTGTAATGAGATAAGCTCAACCTTACTCCACATTCTATTTTTTAATAGCAGCGATTGTTAGGAAGTTTCTTTTTATATACTGAACCAAAAAATTGCCTCCCTGGATAATTCCCCATTGTTTTTTCTGAGGCCAAGGTAAATGAGTCTAATCTCTCCTTAACATGACAATCTTTTAAGTACATGCAGATATCTATCATTTCTCTCACCTACCCACACCAGGGTAACTAAGTAGTGCAGCAGATAGAGCACTGGACTTGGAATCAGGAAGACCATCTTCCCGAGTTCAAATCCAGTCTTAGACACTTACTAACTATATGACCCTGGGCAAGTCACTTAACCGTGTTTGCCTCAGTTTCCTCATCTGCAAAATGAGCTGGAAAAGGGAATGGCAAACCACTGCAGTATCTTTGCCAAAAAACCCTAAATGAGGTCCCAAATGAACAACAACCCATGCCATTCCTCCCATGTCTTTTTACTTCTAAACCAAATAGCCCAAATTCTCTCAGCCCTTCCAGATCCTTCTCTATCCTTGTTCTCTGTTCATATCCTAGTTTGCCAACGTTCCTTTTATGATGTTATTCCCAGAATCAAGCATACTATTCAAGACAGGGGTGGACAAGGGCAGACTGCAGTGTGATAATCCCCATGTATCTGTGAGTGCAGCCTATATTTGCTTTTTTGATGGCTAAATTGTGCTGGTTGAGTGAAACAAGCCCTGGATTTGAAATCGGAAGACCTTGGTTCAAATGCCAGCTTTACTAATGTTACCTTGGGCTTCTAATGCTGTTAAAATCTCTAGGCCCCCAGGTTCTTAACCTCTAAAATGAAGGTGTTGGGTTATTGATCTATCCAATGGTCTAAAGATTTACTCCTAGGATCACAGAATTTAAGCATTAGAAGGGATCTCAGCAACCACTTAATTAATCCTAAAAGGAACTGCCCTTCATCCCATTGTACATTTCCTGCTTCCTACTCTCTTTAAATATTTGACAGAAAACTCAGTGCCAGAGACAATGAAGTGGAACTGTGAATAGCACTAGACCTGGAGTCAAAAAGATCTGATTTCACATGTGGCCCCTGAGAATAACTAACTATGTGGCCCTGGGCAAGGCACTAACCTTTGCCTCAGTTCCCTCAATTATAAAATTGGGGGTCTAATAGCCCCTACCTCACAGAGTTGTTTTGGAGAACAAATGAGATAGCTCCAGGTATATAGTAGGCACTTAATCAGTGCTCGTTCTCTACCCCCACACACATACCTCCTCACCAGCAATAACCTAGAACACATAAGTATTAGAAACTAAGGGATTACTTACAGTAGAATCCACTTCTTTGCCTCAGATTCTGTAATCACTGTCTAGAGTCTGTATGGCATAGCGGATAGAAGGCCAGATTTGGGATTAGGAGGACTGGGGTTCAAGTTCTGCCTTAAGACCTATAATTATGTGATAGGTACCACCTGTGTGATGCATGGCAAATCATAATATCTAAGCAATTTCAAAACAAAGCTGCAGAGAGGTGTTCTTCATCTGTATTGGTGGATGGAATATTTAACACAGGAATGAAATCATAGACCAAAAAAAAATTAAGAAAAGTGTCATCCAGGGAAAACAGCAGCCTCACATTTGCAGAGTGAAAAATACTTTGAAATATTATCTCCCCATACCATATAAAATAGATATTTTTATTGATCATACACCATTACTTTAGAGAAGCAACAGTGTTAGAGGTATAGAATGCCTTGTGTTGGATGAACATTTTTACAGAAGAGTCTAATCTAACAAATTGCACAAACTGAAAACGTCCTGCTCTTTAGAGAAGAGTCTATCATCACTAACACACTATCATATACCATTTACCATTTTTAACAAGTCATATAGTTATATGCATATAGATTATATAGATATATAATTTTTATTTTTTACAAATAAAAGACTTCAGTTTTTACTTCTCAAAAAATGGAACCATTTTAATAGTTACTTTCAAGTTCTGAAGGTCACTGAAAAGGAACATGTGCTTGGTTGGTCCATGCAAAGCTCTTATACGTGTCACTAAGTACTTTAAAAATAGAGTAGCTTCTTTTAAACTAATTGGTTAAGATTTAAGATTAATAAAACAGTATGAAACCAATTAAATACATTGTTAGAAATTAGAGGGTCATACTTGGATGTCTCTGAAGGGATGGCTGGGTAGGAGAAAGCTATGGGTCCCCTCGGCCTCACTGAGTGGAAACACAGCTCCCAATATCACATGTAAAACTCTTTCAAAATGGGCCTCAATTACTAAGGAGAGGTCTTATCCTGCCCATGAAAAGATTTTCACTCTAGAGAACAAAAAAGTGTCCGCTAGTTAGGGCTGGAAAATCGAGACCTCATCTCTCCCTCCTATACGTGGCTCAGTGACGCACTTTAATAGGGAAGGGGAGTCTGTGGTGCTGAGGGATGAGCAGTGCACAGACTTATCTGTTTCAATGGATCTACTTCCCATTAGAACAAACTTTACAAAAGAAATTTCCCCAAAAAGAAATTGAATGTTCAGTTAAATAATGTTGGCACCATCTGCCTGTACTTTTGAGAGTCCTCATGCTACTGATGCAGGAGAGGGGACAGCTGGCTGTGCCGCCACCAGCTACCTTCATTCAAACATTTCATAATGGCGGGTCTGCCTCACCCGAGGCACCATGTCGATGAGCAATCTGAAAGATAAAACCAAAATGAGATCTCTTTAATGCCTGACCATCTGGCTGCAATTTGAACATAAATCCTGCCTCAGACACATGCTAGCTACTAGTGTTGTCCTGGGCAAGTCTTTGCCTCAGTTTCCTCATCTGCAAAATGGGGACAATATAGCACCTACCTCCCAGCATTGTTAGGTGGATCAAATGAGATAATATTTATAAAGCGTTCTGAAATTTTTAAGTGCTATATAAAAGCTACATCATCATCATCATCATCATACTCCACTGAACCACTGATAAAACCCTGAAGTTTAGAATCACTTTGACTTTTTCAAAAATGGCTATTAGAAATGGTTAATTCAAATTGAAAGTACAACTTTGAATGACAAATTCAAAGCTACTGTAAAATAGTGTGATTTTTCTTCTACATTATTAGATATAATGACTTCAGCTCTTTCCAGTTAGGTGCTTAGTGAGAGGTGACTGTATTCTTATAGGTTATGAGGGGACCAGGCATCATACTCACTCATTGTTAGAGTAAACAACTGGAAATATGTTTTCAGTATCTTATCGTGGTATACTTAAGCACGCTATAGCTACTATGGAATCTCTCCTAATGGCCTGAAAGTTAACACGGATATAAAGTAGCACTGTTAAGCTCTTAAATTTACTTATTTATCCCTGGCTATAGAATGGGAGAGTGGTTGGGGGGACGGGGATGATGGAGAAGTACGCCTAAAGAACAAGTGAAAAATGAGAACACAAACTTAACTCACTTGACTCCATAGGCAAATATGGTCAGGCCAATCAACACTCCTATACTCCCATCCAGGTACCAGACAGATGCATTGTGCTTGAATACTTCTGCACTGAGAAGAATGGAGAACCCCATCACTCCACCTACAAGTGAGTTGAAGCCTGGAAATAAGAAGCATAAAGTTCAAAGAAGGAACACCCAACCTCAGAAATCATAATCTGATTCATCATGCAAGGGAACCCATGTGCTGAAGCTTTGGACAGCTTCCTTGGATACCCTGCCTCAAACATCCTTAAGGACTGAGAAAATGATCAAATCTTCCTGGGCCATGGGCCCTTAAGGGTTTCACATGGAGATAAAAAGTACCACAGAAAGTTAGAAATGGAAGAATCCTTAGACAGAATCTAATCCAACCCCCCATTTCACAGATCGAGGCCCAAAGAACACAAGGGCCTTCCCTAGTTAATGTTAGAATTGGGACTAAAGCTAAGTGTCCTAATTCCCAGTCCAGTGTAGTCTTACAAAAAAGATTATGGTGTATAACTTAATAACCCTCATGATTTCTTCAAGAGGAAGAGAAATAGGAATTGAATCAAGTTTTTGAAAAAACTTATTATGTACCTACTGTTAGTACAAGGGTCTCACGACCCCAGGCAACTTTCCAAAATTAAGTTACAGAGTTGTCAATCTGCGTCAAGGGAGGGAATTTCCACATCGGGGGTTTCTCAGGGCAATAAAATCCTAGACCCTCGTGACCTGACCCACGGAAAAGTATAATGCACTGTGCTATGTATGTGTCAGAGTTGCAAAGATAAAATTGTCCTAGCCCACAAGCCTAGAAATTTCATGGCCTTTGGGCAGAGAAACGGAGGCACATCAGAGTCTGTGGTAGTCACTGAGAAAGTAGTCCAAGAAGGATTTCGCTGGAGACAGAGTCATGAGGATCTCTTTCACTTGCCCCTGAATGGCTCTAAAAGTGGCCTTGGGAAGTGGGAAGAAATCCCAGAACTTTCCCCGCTCAGCAGCTCAGTAGCTAGTCTATGTAGAGAGGAAAAGAAAACATTCCCTATAGTTAACTTCTCATGAGCTTCTACTCTCAGCGTTCCAGGTAAGGAGAGTTTTAACTTGTTCCAAAAGCTGCCTCAATTAAACCAAAGTACTTATTAGTTGAATAAATGTGCATGTTATTCCACAAGGTAGCAATGTGTCACAGTGGTAGACCTGGAAGAAGACCTGAATTCAAATCCTGCCTCAGACACCGACTAGTCACACTCTCTCAGCCTCAGTTTCATCCTCAGTAAAATGCAGATAATAATGGCACCTACCTATGAGATAACACATGTAAAGTGCTTTGTAAAGCTTAACTTTACAATGATGATGACGATGATCATTGACAATGAGGTCCACCCTCAACTATATTAAAAAAAAAAGTATACAGGTTCACTGGTTACAATGTATACTGGAAAATGTCATGTAAATATCAGCAAGCATTATTAGTCAGAATCAGGAGTTTCGTGGGACTCAAATGAGTTAATGAATGTAACCCATTTTGAAAGCCTTAAAGTGTTATATACAAAGTGCTATATAAATATATTTATTGTTACTGTTATTATTAAGCTTATGATTTCCAAGGCTTCCAGTCTGGTGATGATTTCATTCCCTGAGCCTTCTAATGCCCTTCTGGTGAACTCAAGCAATACAGGAGTATACTAGTAAATGCCTGGCCATCAGAGCAGGAGGGGGAATGAATGACACACAGTTTTAAGTCGAATGTGGATTATTAGCATTTTCTTAAATCTAGACAATCTACAAAACAATAAATCAGGCCATTTGTAGCAGTCACCACTTTCTGAGGTTATAAATGCTCACACAGATAAAGGTAAAACTCAAGCTGGTTAGAGTTGGCTCCGGTACACCCCTGCATAGACTCTGGACAAGGAAGGGGGCCTTAAGGGATTGAGTCTGGTACTTGAAGTTTACAGATGAGGAAACTAAGACCCAGAGATATGAAGTCACTTGCCCAAGGTCACCCAGATGATTTGGGGTATTGCCAGAATCTGAACTCAAATCATTTAAAGGCAACGTTGTGTGTTCAAAAGGGAGCTGCACTAGAAATCGGGATACCTCGGCTTTAAGTCCCAGTTCTTCCACTAATGAACTCTGTGTGATCTCTGGCAAGTTGTGTCATGTATCTGGACCTCAGTTTCCCCACCCACCAAATGGAAGGGTTGGATGAGACCATCTGTAGCTTTAGTGTCCTGCTGTCCTCTGAAGAGAGATTTAAACAGCAAGGCAGGATGCAGTTCAAGGGGAGGGATGCAGGCACAGAAAGATCTAGGGGAGTCCTCTAACCCATCCACTCACACTGTTCAAGTGGCAAGAGAGTGCCCACACGCCACAGAATGAGCCTGTATGTGCTGTACTGCTTCAATAGACTGTTATGTAAGTAAGTTCAATGCAAAAGTATATGTAGAACCTACATTGAATTACATGCCATCTTGTGGGGGGAGGGGAGAGGAGAGAGAGAGAGAGAAAATTTGGAACCCAAAAACTTGTAGAACTGAGTGTTGTAAACTAAAAATAAAAAATAAATTTAAAAAATAGACTATTCCCTCTAATGAGCAAACATGGCCCCTCTAAGTCTTAACCAGTCCTGATCTTGCCTCTTTTGGATGCTTTGCTCCCACAGGACATTTTGACTTTTTCTTCCTCCTTGGTCACAATGCCTTCTCCAACTCAGTCCATCAGTATTCATTGAAGATGTTGGCACTTGCCAATAGCAGACTAAAGTTCAGGCATTAAGGTGGGGGCTGATACATTAGAAAGGTAGCAGGACCTTCAAATGACACCATCTGTGTAACTCTAAGCCACAAGTGATTATTGCCTAGAGTATGTACTATTGCTGTCCCCAGAATCTGGGCTCTTATTCACTTGCAGTGCCTCATATTCTTTAGCAGTTTCTAAATAATGCAATCAGGACAAATACCTCACAGAAAAGAGGCTTTGATGTTCCAGGTCTTTGCAAGTTTATTGTTAACTCAGGTCATCTGCTCCAAATTTCTCATGTGTTCACCTCCAGTAAAAATTTGATGGTGTGACTGCTTTGTGCTGCAGCTTATAAAAAGATAATGTCATCTCTGCCTAGGAATCAGACTGAGATCAGAGCTCTTTCCTTTTAAACTCAACAGAATCATCACCACCACTACCCATCACAAAAAAAGGGATTTATTTTAAGTCCTCATTGTCTAATATCCTCTGACCATGGTTAAAATGAATTTTTCTCAGGTGAGAGAACTTGGACCCCCTATTTCTCCCTGTATTATGTTACTGTCAAGGAGGTATGATATAATAGAAAGGTCACTGGATTAAGAACCAGAAGAGAGCTGGGTTTTAACCTCTACTCACATCTATACCAGTTCTGTGACCTTGGACAAATCTTTGACCTCTCTGAACCTCATTTCCCCATTTGTGAAATGAGGATAATAATATTCTAAGGATATTCCATGTAACAAAGTTGTACAAACCTTAATGCACTACTGAATTATTCATATAGTATAGTTTTTCACATCAAATAGTTTTAAAGATTAGCTCATTATCTTGGAAAACAGAGATTCTACCAATTGGAGATTCATGCAGATATGAGGACCCACATAACCTCTTAGGAGTTGGCCCATCTGTATCTATATACTCATTCCTTTAATCTTACTGAGATCAATCTTCATTGACTGAAAGTTCCTTTTTCAAACTGTTGTTTGTTTGCTTGTGGACCTTGGGAGAGAGAGGAGTTGAAAATAAGAAAGGAGAGAAGTGTGCCAAAATAAGCTTTGTTCATACTTTCCTTTTTTCCTTTTCTTAGCCTCTCAACCCTGACTCCTTCCTTGCCATCTTTATCATGGGCACTCACGGGAGACTTTTGGCTCCCTTAGGTCAATGCCCAATGCTTGCTTCAAAACAATGAACCAAAGTTGGAACTTTGGCCAAATTATCTCACCTCTCTGAGCTTCAATTTTCCCATATTCAAAAAGAAGGTATTGGATTAGATTATTTGTAAAACAATTTGGCATTAACATTTTACTATTCTGTGAGTCTGAGAAGTGAAAGATACAGCCTCATGTTTTTTCCTAACATGACCACTAGATGTCCACTCAGCTCCATGAAGTCACAGAGCTAGTTCATGTATATTAGTGGTCATTCATTAAAACACACTAAGACCTCTTCCCACTCACCCAAGCTCAATGTCCTATTTTTTCCCAAGGGCATAAGGTATAGGAGAAAAAGATTGGTGCCACAGACCTATTTTTTTCCCTTATAGACGGGAATGGATCTCTCTAATCCATGTATTTGTTTAAACAATTCTGGGGAACCACCTTCATTTTCCAGTACTTCTCCTGGTTTATGGCTTCAAGTTATAATACTATTATCTCAAAAAATAATTACAGGTAACTCAAGGGGCAACAAAAAGACATTTGGGTGGGCACAAATGATAAGTTGCATTCAATAAGTAGACTTAAGAAAGACTTCACTAAGGATATACATACCTGGAAAATGAGGTAATCCAGTTATGTAGCTACACTAAAAGATGGTGAATGAATAACTGCATTGACACTTGGCAATAATAAAAATGTTAATATTTTATATGCTGCCTTAAGGTTTTCAATGTGCTTTATTTCAATGTTATCAAACTCAAATAGAACTGGGGGCCACTAATCTGAACCTAAGATACCCTGTGGGGCTGTAAATCGTTTAGTTTTGTTATCTGTTTTACTGTATTTTTATTTATTTTATGAAATATTTCCCAATAATATTTTAATCTGTTTCAGCCACACACAGGAGTATTTCTGGATGCAGCAGTTTTGACACCTCTGCTTTACATAATAATCATTATGATTATGATTAATAACCAGTTCTCAGGGCTGGGGACTACTAATTAACAATAATAATTGCTAGCATGTATACATCTCTTTAAGGTTTGAAAAGCTCTTAATATACATTAGTTCATTTAATCCTCACCACTCTTTATGGTAAATGATATTACTATCCCCACTTGGCATATAAGGAAACAGGCTGAGACTGGGTGGCCATAACCAGGGCCAGAGGCAATATTTGCACCCAAGTTTCCCCTGATTCCAAATCCCAGGGCTCTTTACAGTGTCTATACTAAACCATCCAAGGAACCTAATAAAGACCTCCAGCAGAGGTAAAGGAGGGCCTTTTATGAAGGACATAGAGAGATATGATTAAGAATCACACAAGATGAGAAAGTGAGGACAGCTTGTACCTGAGGAAGAACCAAACCCCTTCTTCCACTCACCCCTAGCCCAACCAAATTTCCTCTAAATATCTAAGCACCACTTCTTAATATGAGTTCCTAATTGAATCACTCACTGGAGGAAATAGGGTTTCTTTTGATTCTTCCAAACTTGAAGGGCTACCCCCAAATCAAATATAATGGCTATTCATACCTTTCAACACTTTTAAGATTTCCATGCTATCTATCGTCAGGAACGATGTCACAAAACAGAAAAAAAAAGTGAGCAGAAGATCTCTTCACAGTCTTCTCTCCAAAAAACAAGATCCTCAGCAGCAGCCTCCCTACCCCACATCCCATCCACAGGGAATAACAGATTTAGACCCTAGAAAGGATCAGCTCAGAGCTCATCTGGTCCCATAGCCTCCCTTTGTAGGTAAGGAAGTGAGGCCCAAAGAGTTTCAGTGATTGGCTGATTGCCCAAAGTCACCCAAGGAGGAAGTAGCAGAGCCAGGGTTCAAATCCAGTCCTCCCTTTACTCTACTTTGATAGATCTATAATTTATCAAAGTTGATAAGGAGAAATCATTGTAACTAGGCCTTCCACAGCAAGGCAGCTGCCACTGGGAATTCAATAGAGTTAGTTCTAGTTTTAATACAGTTTGCTATCAACTTCCCTTTTATGGATGAGTTCATCCCATTCACATTTATAGTTATGATAACTATTTATTTCCCTCCATGCTATCTATTTTCCCTTGTTTATCCCCCTCTCTCTCATACCCCCCACCTTTTCCCTCCTCACAAGTGTTTTACTTTTCTGATCAGTGCTTTCCCCAATCTACCTTCCCTTTTATCAGTCTCCCCTCCCTTCTATTACCCATCCCTTTTTACTTCCTTATAGCGTAAGATAGACTTCTATATCCAATTGAGTGTGTATGTTATTCCTACTTTGAGCTAATTTTGATGAAAGTAAGATTTGAGCTTTGCCAGTCCCACCCCCTCCCCCCATCTCCCCTTCCACTGTAATAGCTCTTTCATGCCTCTTTTATGTGGGATAATTTGCCCCATTCAATCTTCCCCCTACTTCTTCCAGCGCAATTTTCTCTCTCACTCCTTTATTGGGGGGGGAGGGTAATCATCCCATCAAAGTCACCTTATTTCCACATCCTCTGAATGCATACATTCCTATTTACTCTCAATAAAATTCTTAAGAGTTACAAATATTATATTGCCATATAGAAATGTGAACAGTTTAACCTTATTGGACTCCTTATATTTTCTCTTTCTTTTTTACCTTTTTATGTTTCCCTTGAGTCTTACATTTGGAGGTCAAATTTTTTTTGTTCAGTTCTGGTCTTTTTACTTAGGAATGCTTGAAAATCTTCTATTTCATTAAATGTCTATTTTTTCCCTGAAAAATTATATTCAGTTTTGCTGGGCAGGTGATTCTCAGTTGTAATCTTAACTCCTTTGCCTTCTGGTATATCATATTCCAAGCCCTCTGGTTCTTTAATGTGCAAGCTGCCAAATCCTGTGTAATCTTGACTGTAGCTCCACAATATTTTAATTGTTTCTTTTTGGCTGCTTACAGTACTTTCTTCTTGATCTGTGAGCTCTAGAATTTGGTTATGATGTTCCTGGGAGTTTTCATTTTGGGATCTCTTTTAGGTAGTGATCAGTGGATTCTTTCAATTTCTATTTTTCCCTCTGGTTCTAATACATTGGGGCAGTTTTCTTTGATAATTTTTTGAAAGATGTTCAGGCCTTTTTTTTTTTAATCATGCCTTTCTGCTAGTGTAATAATTCTTATATTATCTCTCCTGGATCTATTTTCTAAGTCAGTTTTTTTTCCAATGAGAAATTTCACATCTTCTTTTTTTAAAACTTTTTTTAAAAAATTTCGTTTTATTGTATCTTGATGTCTCATAGAGTGATTAGCTTCCACTTGCTCAATTCCAATTATTAAGAAATTATTTTCTTCAGTGAGCTTTTGTACTTCCTTTTCCATTTGGCCAATTCTATTTTTTTAGGGAATTATTTTCCTCAGTAAATTTTTGTATATCTTTTCCCATGCTATTGACTCCTTTTCATGATTATCTTACATTACTATCATTTCTTTTTCCCAGTTTTTCTTCTACTTCTTTAATTTGCTTTTTAAAATCCTTTTAAGCTCTTCTAGGAATTCTTTTTGGACCTGCGACCAAACTACATTTTTCTTTGAGGCATTAGATGTAATCATTTTGACACTATTGTCCTCTTCTAAGTTTACGCCTTGGTCCTCCCTGTCACCATAGTAACTTCCTATAGTGAAGTTCTTTTTTGTTTGTTTTTTGCTTATTCTCTTCTTTTTTGTGACTTGGTGCTTTTATGTGAGAGTTGGGCTTTGGTCCTGCCCTGTTCCAAGTTTTTTTGTGCTGGGGTTCAGGGTGTTACTGCTGGCTTTTACTGGGCATTAGGGCTTACCTACTTGCTTTTACTGAAGGGTAGGCTTCCCTTCTAGCTTGTATTGGGCGGTGGAGCCTCCCTGTTGGCCTTCTTTGAGTGTGGGGTTTAGCTGCTTGCCTTCCCCAGGAGTGGGGCCTTGCTTCTGGGTTGCTATGGTACAGAGTCTTTCTGATGGCTGGCCCTGGAGGGGGATCTTTTTGCTGGTCTGCCCCGGGAGTGGGGCCCTCCCGATGGGTGGCTATAGAAACAAG
Organism: Phalanger gymnotis; assembly: GCA_028646595.1. Classification (NCBI taxonomy): domain Eukaryota; kingdom Metazoa; phylum Chordata; class Mammalia; order Diprotodontia; family Phalangeridae; genus Phalanger; species Phalanger gymnotis. The sequence goes on from CM053622.1 coordinate 577,401,958, forward strand.
GTCTCTTTGCCGACAGGCCTAAGGGGCAGGGTCTCACTGTTGGCCAGCCCTGGGATTGGGCTTTGCCACTGGTCAGTAGTGAGGTCAGGGTCTGGCTGGTGGCTTGTGCTGAGGGTGAGGTCACTGGGGTGGGGCCTTGATATGCTGTACAAACTGCTCACTTGCCTGGGGGCTACTGGTTTGCAAGAGGGCAGGGCTTCACTGGTGGAATTCCCCCAATCCTGAGCCTTGCCGCAGGTCCCCTGCCGTGAGGCTGGCTGTTGCTGCTGCTGCTCTTGGACCTGGACCCCTCCCCCACCCCCATCCCAGTGAGACAGACCTTTCCTGTCATGCTGGTGAGCTGCTTCCCTACTCCTAGATCAATTCTGAGGTGGTTTTATAGTTGTTTGGAGGGGAACATGGGAGGGCTTCAGAAGATTCCTTCCTCTCTTCACCATATTGGCACCAGAAATTTTCTGTTAGTCCTAGCAAGCTGCATATTCTACTGACTTGAGGGCTGCTAACAATTCCCTTCCAGCTGGGGGCTTCTTACCACTCATTAGCACCTCCCCAGGGTAGGCCAGGGCAGTTCAAATAAATCAGTTCTATCTCTTGTTGACAACTTTGGCCAAAGATTTGTCAGGAATTTAAAAAACTAACATAAAAATTTACTGATTCCAGAAAAGTGGGGTTGGTGTCTGTACGTGCATGTATAGAAGTTGGGGAACACCATTCAATTCTGTGAAAACTATAATTTTGGAGAAATGTTTATTAGTTCTAAGTATAAATAAAATACCTAATGATAGACTTGCTTCAGTAAATATCTACTGAAATTAGCATATTAATAGTAAGCAAATAAACTAGTGCTTGGAGTTTTGGGAAATAATTTTTAGTAAGTTAAATACTACCCCTATAATCCTGTCTGCAATTAATTTATTTAGCAATTTTTTTTTCCTTCTTAGAGTATAGAGATGAACTTTAACCTACTCCAGATACACCATCTGTGGATCCAATTAATAAGGCTTTTGCTACCTAGGGTTAGCTGAGGGAGACTGTTGATGATACTCAGTTTCTCAATTACCCAGTCTCTCTCACAGAGAAAGGCCCACACTTTCCTTTTCAGTCTATTTTTTTAGTAAGTGGAAAGTGGGGGGGGGTGTCCCCCATATGAAGTCAGCTAGGTGAGGAAGGTGTGAGCCAATTCACCTGCTACAAGTTGCGCTTTCAAAACATAACCCCTCAGGGTTAAGTGTTTGCTCCCTATAGGAGAAACAGTTTGCTGACCTAAGAAGTCAATTCCTTCTCTGAGAGAAAATGCTTGGCTCAGCCTGACATAATGGAGAGGCCCATGCCTCTGTCACATTAGGGAGCAAATGAGCAGAAAGCAGTAACCAGGTGATGAGGAAGGCAAACCCCAGGGGTCCTGCTTGCTATTTGCAAAGCTCAGAGGGAGGCAAACACCACCTAGTAGAGAAATCCCAAATCTTGCCAGCCAGGAGGACTGTACTCATCCCCCTACCACCAAGGCTCCCCTCTTCTTTCCCCCTTCCCTGCTCTCACACACAAAGGAATTGGAAAACTGAAATGGGTAATTATAGTTTGGCTCCTAATTCTTCTGATCAACGAATGAACAAGTTCCAGGTCCTAAACAATACAATTAGCACAAGGATGTAATTACAGAGACAGATTTCCCAGCCACTTCTGCTTGGTAGGGGTCTGAAGCAAAACATTCATTGTAAGGCCACAAAGTGGAAAAAGGGAAGAAAACAAATAACAGCACCAGGAGGCAAATTGTGGCTGTTCTAGGTCTGGTTCTGGGTCCCAGCTTCCCTTTTGCTTCTTTTCCTCTTTGTTCTTTGAAATAATTCACATGACATTTCTGACAAATACCAGGACAAGACTCGCTTATGGATAGCCACAAATACTTCCAGGATGGTCTATTTGTAGCAGGGGTTCTTAACCTTTTTGCGTGTCATGGACTCTATTAGCAATCTGGTGAAGCCTAGGGACCCCTCTTCAGAATAATGTTTTTGAGTGCATAAAATAAAATGCATAGGATTACAAGGAAGTCATTTATATTGAAACAAAGATTTTATATATGTACGCATATATGCATACATATATAATAAATATGCGTGTATATATCATACATGATATTTTTATTATATATGATATATACACATACATGATATACATGATATACATGATACATATATATACATACATATATATTTCCTCCAACCAAGTTCATAGACCTTTATTCTGGGGGCATCTACATAACCTGGAGTTCTTATAGAATCATACATAAGCTGAGTTGGAAGAGGCCTCAGACATCACCTAATTCAACCCCTTGTCTACAATGTGACTACATCTCCCAGTCTCTGCCGAGACAGTCCCAGCAATAAGATTATTGCTTTCAGAGGCAGCCCATTCCATTTTCAGATAACTCTAATCATCAGACAGTTCTTCATCATATTGAGCCTAAATCCATCTCTTTAACCAGTTTGATCTTAATCTGGTCCTCAAGAGCCACATAGGAAGAGTCTGATTCCTCTTCCATATGACACAGCCCTTCAAATATTTGAAGATGGTAATAATGTCATCATCCCATTCCTAGCAAACGCCAAGTTTGCTCCAGTCTAAATGTCCCCTATTCCTTCAGAAATTTTCCTGTGACATCTGGAGTCCCCCTCACCATCAGCCCCCCTCTTCTGGATGGGTACGGGCTCGCCAATGGCCTTTCTAAAATATGCCACCTAGACTGGTTCCAGATATAGACTGGCCAGCACAGAGTATAATGAATAGGGCTATTGTATTCTTCACTCCCAACTTCTCCTACTGCAGTATAAGCCTGCAGCCCTTTCTCTAGCTGTTAGATCACTCTACTGACTTGAGTTGAGCTTACAGTACAAGTTGTTTTAAAATTAACTGCAGCCTATTCAGGTCTTCCCAGTGGTTTTTGTTTGTTTATTTATTTTGTTTTTGTTTTTTCAAGTCAAGTGACTTTACCATTAATGCTACAAAACTTTTATCTTGTTCATTTTGGCCCCAGGCCTTTTTGAAACCTACCTCACAGCTTCATCAGTCAGCCAGTAGCAATGAAAAGAGCTGTGGAGCCACAGAAAGGGAGGCAGAGGTTTGCATGAAGCAGCTTGACCTGAACAAGTAGAGAGCCTGTTGTTAAATTTTCAGTGGTGACCTCTGAAGGTCCCTCCAGGTCTAAATCTTTGATTCTAAAATCTTATGCTACTGAGCACTTGATCTATGTTGTGTGTATATTGGTCATGAATGAATGAATGAATGTATGAAAAATGTTTATTATGTCCTTACTGTGTGCAAACCAGCATGCTAAGTTCAAGGGACATGAGGAGAAAAGCAAGACAATCCCTGCTCCCATGGAGCTCACCTTCTAACAGGAAAAGACAAACATAGAGGAGACATTAGCTGCAAATCAGATGAAAAGATCTTCCAGCGGTCCTTAGGGTGCAGTGAGAAGGCATATAATCAAGCGTTGTTTTTGTTGTTTGGTCATTTCAGTGGTGCTTGACTCTTTGTGACCTCATTTGGGGTTTTCTTGGCAGAGATACTGGAATGATTTGCCATTTCCTTCTCTAGCTCATTTTAAAGATGAGGAAACTGAGGCAAACAGGGTTAAGTGGCATTTTCATTAATTAAACCATAACAATTCCTGATGCTGAACTATTTTACAGCATTAAAGACTTGGGTGGAAAGGATTTTCTTTTTCCTGGTCTTTAGTAGCTGTGGCTACTGATGAGGTAAGGGCGCCAACACCTTCAGAGGTAGTGGCTAGGTTACATTTCCAAAAGGGTGCTTCCCTGGAAAATGGCTGTGGGAACTAGGCTGGGAGTCAGGCTGGTGGTTGGGGTTGGGCAGGAGGGATACTGCTTCTTCTCAGGGCTCTTGCCCATTGGTTATATTTCATTGGTGGGTATTGGTGATGGCCAGGATGATAGTACTCTCCTCCAAAACGAACATCTCATGACCAACAATAGATGCCTACATGTATAAACTGGGTTTAGTGTTATAGTAACAAAGTTAATCTGACAATTTAAGGGTGCCAAATTGTTATTGAACCTCATGATAATTAAGAAGCACTGCTAAGCCTTCATATGATTCTTATTTTCACCCAGTCAAACCAAGATTTTCTGAGATCAGCTAAGGGAGATGATGAGGGGAAAGAGAAGTTGATAGGGGAAACTAGAGAAAGTCAAAAGACACTCAGAACTCTGTAAAGACTTCTGGATCCACAATGCAAGGGCAGGGTCCACTTGAAATGGCCTCTCACCTTCTCCAGTAAGGGATATCCAGATACCCAAAGGTGTTCGGGAAGCCAGCACCTGGCAGGTGCCCTCAGCTGTATGTTAGGAGTTGGCACAGAGCTGATTAGGAGATTCAGTTATGGGAACTATAAGCCCTTATTTGAAGAGAGAAGATCAGACAAGTCAAATCTCCTCCATATACTGCTAGAAATTCTGGAAAATGGGCATTCATTGGGTTTAACAAACAAACATTCCTAGAAGAAATAAAGGTTTGTTGAGGATGAGGGAGGAGAAGAGAACTTGGTAAAAATTTTCCGACAAAGTAGTTTCATCAGTTGTATACATCTAATCTAGAGGTTGGAAGAAAAGCTTAAGGGACTGGAAATTTGGATTGGGTGCGAGCGGTAAAAGGAGGGAGGAAGCACTTTTGGAACAATGAGGAGTCAAGAACAGCTGAGGAGTGGGGAGGGGGGAACCACATGAGCACAGAAAGAGAAGTGGGAATGATAGACCAAGTGCAAGCACCTGAAGTTATATACCTGGATTTCAGAATTTGGTGAAGTTTTATAGCAGATTGGCTGACAGTACAGTTAGATGTGAAACTGATTGAATGATTGGACATAAAGGATTATAATGAAATAATCAAAGTCAGTGGCAGCTAGGGGACTCGGTGAATAGATTGTTGGAATTAGAATTGGGAAGACCTGAGTTCAAATCTTGCCTCAGAAATTTATTAGCTGTGTGACCCTGGACAAATCACTTAACCTCTGTCTGCTTTGGTTTCCCCAACTATAAAATGGAAATAATAGCACCTACTTGTCAGAGTTTTCAAGAGAATAAAATGAATAAAGTGCTTTGCAAATCTTGAAGTCCTATGTAAGTGTTAATTATTATTATTATTATTATTATTATTATTATTATTATTCTATTCGACCTGAAGAAAGCCTCTAGTCAATTATCATAATGCTCTATTTTTAGCTCTAGGCTGGTCGACATTTTTGTTCCTGACTTTGATGAAGGTAGAGTAGCATCCTTATGAAATTATTAGATGATGTGAAACTGGGAGGGATAGCTAATATTGCAGAAACAGAATCTAGATATAAAAAACTTGGCAGGCTAGAAGAACAGCTCAAACCCAATAAGATGAACAGTTCAAATTTCCATAGCACTTAAGGTTTACACAGTATTGAAGGATGATTGCATAGAGAGAAGCACTGTGTACAGAATGAGAGAGATGATATTCACAGTGTACTCCTCCTGCTCAAACAACAGCTGTATTAAGTTTGGTTCTGGGGGCTACAAGTTTTAAAATATATTTATGAAATCATCTGAAAGAACTAAGGAAACAGCTTAAAGAAAAGATTGTGGTGGAGAGTGAGGAGGGAAGGGAAGCTGGTATTTCAAGTATTTGAAGGGCTGTAATGTGGAAGAAGGGCAGCTAAGTGGCTCAGCAGATAGAGTACTGGCCCAGAGTCAAGGAAAACTCCTCTTCCCGAGTACAAATTTGGCCTCAGACACCTACTAGCTGTGTGACCCTGGGCAAGTCACTTAATCCTGTTTGCCACAGTTTCCTCATCTATAAAATGAGCTGGAGAAGGAAATGGCAAGCCACTCCAGTATCTTTGCCAAGAAAACCCCAAATGGGGTCACAAAGAGTCAGATATGACTAAAAAATGACTAAACAACAAACAACAACAAAACCTGTGGTAGAGGGATGACTTGTTCTCCTTAGTCCCAGAGGAGAGAAGAAGGAACAGTGGACAAAAATGACACAACAGGCAGACTATGCTCAGAATTAGGAAAACTACCTGACAATTAGAATTGACAAAAAGTAGGATAGTACCAAAGGTAGTTACTGATGGAATGATTCCAAATCTGTCTTGATGACCGCTTTTCAGGGATTCTCTAGAAGAGATTCCTATTCAGGCATAGGTCAAACTAAGGGACATTTTCCTCCCAACTCTGAGATTTTATGACATAGTAAAATTCCCCTGTCCAGGTACCTGGTTTTTTGCTGTGAATCTAATCAACTTTCAAATCCTACAAATGATGCTTCCTCCTAAGTTTTAATTTTTACATATCATGTTGTGTTAAAGAAAGTGCTTTGCAAACTTGAAAGCATTTTGTAAATACTATCTGTTGTTGCTGTTAATATACGTTGTATTAATACTTGCTATGACCAAAGGCAGCATAGAGATGGTGAATGGAGTGCCTGGCTTTGAGTTGGTATGATCTGGGTTCCAGCCTTTCTCTCACACAAACTAGCTGTGACATAATGGGAAAGTCACTTACCTGCTATGTTCCACACCAGGAGTCCTCTACTCTAACAAAGTCACATCTCTTTTATGTATTTACTTATATAAAAAATACAAACGTGTGTCCATAATAAGGACTGCCTTACCAATAATGACACAAGTCTACTGGAACTTAGGATATGAGCCACTTATTCCAATGTTTGTACTTAACTGTCTAAAATGATTCTGAAACCTTCTCTTAGAATTAGCCTCAGAGCCAATTACGAGCCACACCAGATAATCATCTCCTTACTTTCCAGCCACATGTGAGGCAACAAACATGGTGTTATAGGGAGAGAGCTAGACTCAGAGGCAGGAAGTCCTGGATTCCGATACAGTTGCTGATACTTCCTATCTCTGTGTCTATGGGCAAATCACCGGATCTTTCTGAGCCTCCACTACCTTATCTATAAAATGGGAGCATTGAACTCTATGGTCTCTAAAGTCCCTATGACCCCCACACTATCTTCTGATCCCATTTTGCATCCCTCGCCTAATTCGTCAGGCTTGGCTCTGAATGATTTTAGAATGTTAAAAAAAAAAAGTCAAACCTGCCCCAGAAGGGAGGGAGACTTGCCACTACCTAATATAATAGTAAATAGTAAAGTAGTAAAAAAAATAGTAAATAGTAAAAATAACAGTAAAAAGGATTTCTCAGCCCCACCTTCCATTTCCCCTCCCACTCAGACTAGGAAGGTCTATTCTAGGAGTGGTTCTCTAGGTCTTCAAGTGTGGCCGTTTGACCAAATCCAAACAAATCTGATTTGTTCTGTGGCCTAATTCTAAGGTAACAGAGGGAAAGCCACTTTTAATGTGTCCATCCAGGGTAAGTCCTTTGAAGGGGACAGATAGCATATCTGAATGGCTAAATTCTAGCATATTTGTTTAAAAAGAAAACCACTTTCATACCCTTATAGGAATACCTCACATGCTTGTAAACTTGTCAGCTTTACACAGACCCAAGGCTTTAATTAACAGCATCAGGCCCAGAAGGCTCAAGAGGACTGGAGGTGCCAGCTGTGAAACCCAAATGAGAAATCCCCACATACCAGCACTTGTGAAAACTGAATGTGCTATCTTTTACAGATGCCTGACAATAGCCTTAATAGAGGCAGAGAAACAGACTTCAGAGGAACAAATTAGTTCCCTGAACAGTCAGATAATTTCTAAGGTCACTTAGATGATCTAAGGTCACTTCCCTAGTTTAATTCCTGTGAAAATAAAGGTAAGCAGGACCCCCAAATAAATCAGCTAACCTGATTCTAGAGAGGGAGAAGAGAGAAAAAAAGGAAAAGAACTTCATGTACAGAAAATTCTATTGAGTGGTGAAAACCAGATTCAACATCTCCTATAAATAATAATATTGTTTTGATCTTTCTATTATAAGAACTCAATATACATCATACTCTTGGGTTTAAAAAAGAAAGAAATAGATGTCATTTATGCCCCCAGGAGAGGTAGGCATTCTTTCAGGGAGTGACCCAGCTATCTCTGGGCTCTTTTCCATGTTTCCCCTTGATAAATGAATTACACAAAAGAAACAGCACATACACTAAACAAGATGCCTGGAAATAATGCATAGAACAAGTCACTACATTTAACTATTAAGCAATGGCATTTAGAGCAATGTTTCACCTTATTTTTTCTCTGTCATTTTTTACCCTACGTGCCCAACACTGAGTTTCCCACTAACTAGCCCAGAGAGGATTTCAAAGAACAATATAGCCACCTCAGCAGACCTCAAAGACATTTTCTGGAAGTTTTGTGTGGTGGGAAGAACATTGGGCCTGGAATCAGTAGACCTAGAATCGAGTCCTGATTCTTGCCGCTTGCTGGTTGTGTGACCTTTACCAAAGTCCCAACCTCCAAGAATCACAATGACTGGGATTTCATAGGATCATTGGGAAAAATCAAATGAAATCATATATCAAAGTGCTTTGTGACAGCAAATCATTACGTAAGTATAAATTATTAGTTCATGAACAGGGCTGGAATATGCCCTGTAGCTAGCTCTAAGAGCCATCCCAAGACAGAAGTCCAAACACTGTCAGTTGTTTGCTAGCATAGTCCATTAGTCATTACTAGAAATTATATAAATGTTCTTTGTGCATTCTTTGTGTTAGAGGTATGCTCTGGGGATCACCAATTTATTTGGTTCATTGTCCCTACACAGATAAAATCTGAGAATATCACCTTGAATCATCAAAATGTCCTTTAAAGGCAACCATCAGTTCCCTTTATAAGCACCCAAACTCACAAGGCTTCAAAACTTTGTTTATACAGTAAAGGGTATAGAAAGGACTCTCCTCTGAACCCAGGGAAGTAATCAAGAGATCCTCATCTACTGTGGACTATCCTCTACTCCAAGGAATTACAGTATTAACCTGAGTGGGCTCCCAACAAGGGAAAAGGCCAGTTTGCCATTCTACAGGGGTGCTCTGTGTTTCCTTGATTTTCCTTCAGTACCTCTGTTTCTATTTATGCTTAATGTTAACCCTCTGCTGCCTTTGTTTTTGTCCCATGCCAGGGTCGTGGTTCCTTATCACAGCTGGTGTTGTCTTCAGTTCTACTTCCCTGCTGCTTTGTAGTTTAGATATCTTACCCAAGGCTGGGCTGAAGTCCTTCTCTCTGAGAAAAGAATAGCAGATTACTGGATGCATAGCATACAGCATTATGGCTCTTCACTATCTCCAAGGCATCAAGTCCCTTTAGCCTGATATGTATTTCTGATACTGCTCTGAATATGAAAAAGTTGTGGTCTATGGGAAAATTGTTTCCCTGGTACAGGGGAAAGTAGCATAAATGCAGAAAGTACTGGAATAATCAGAGTGGGGGGTTGGCCACACATGGCCTGCTTGCCAAAGATATCACACAGGCTAATCACTATTACAATATTATACTTCCTATTGACTGTGGGAGGCATTGCTGCCACTTTAATAGAATGCAGGCTCCTTGAGGGTAGAGACTGCTTCTCTAAACTAAAACTCCTGGTGTTAAAGAATTGGAAACAGAGTAGATGCCCATCGATTGGGGAGTGGATAAACAAGCTGTGGTACACAAATATAATGGACTATTACCCTGCTAGGAAGAAATAACAAAAGGAAAATAAGTAGAGAAGCATGAATAAACTTAGATGAACTGATACAGAGCAGAGTGAAGAAAACACTCTAGACAATGACTACAACCACGTAAATGGGAACAAGGACAAACCAGTCAAGAGTGAATGTTGTGGAATTGCAAAGAACAAGCATGGCTTCAAAAAAAAAAGATATGAGAAGACAACCCCTCCTTTGCAGGGTGGAAAGTCCACAGATGTGGTACATTGCACTTATTATCATTTTTAAAATGTTTTTTAAAGTTTTCATCTTTTTTACTTTGAAAATATCTTTTGTTATATGGGCTGGCTTTCTGGGTAGGAATTGGGAAAAGCTACTGGCAGAAATTTTGGTGTAAAAAAAAGAATTCAAAAATTTTTTTAAAAATCAACAAAAAACACTTCTGCCATTTTTACAAAGCCTCACCTGACCTTTCAAGTGCAGATGGAAATGGCTTTCTCGGGCCATTAACACAGTTTTGTTTTCCACTCTGGCTCATTGAAAATTCGAAACCGATTACGTCAGTGCCTGTATGTTGTGTTAGCTCCTCCTACTGAACAGAATATACTCAGTACGGGACAAGTGCCTTTAGCCAGAACTGCTTCATTTGTATCTTCATATCCAAAAGGTTTGTACAAATCAGGTACTTCATAAGCATTTTTATAAAGCTAATTTGAAAGGAGTTGAAGTTAAGAAAGGTATTTCTACGCTTGGCATTGTTTTCTCACACTCCTATCTTCCATTGAGGCAGTTCAAACATATGCCCAGGAATATGTCTTCAAAGACCTCCAACATGGAAGGGACCAAGGTGGAATCAGCAGCAACCAGCACCTGTTCCCAGAGAAGCCCTCAAGGCTCAGAAGGAGGTAGGAAACCTCTCAGGACTATCTTTTGCTCTTTTTGTGTCACCAGCACTTAGCACAGTCAGTGACCAGCACACAATAGGTAGTTAATAAATGTTCATTAATTGATTAAGGTCTTGTTCAGCCCTAAATCTCTGACCTTATGATTATTTTGATATGAATAATAATATTAATAATTATGATTATTATGGTTAATAGAAGACCAGTGGAAAGCAGAAGCAGATTGAAGTCAAATTCTGGAGGCAGTACCCAGAGGTAGGGTATATGTGTCCATACTGGTTGCAGAGATCTTACATAGAGTTCCTGGTTTCTCCCAGCTGATAGATCCAACACAGGATTAGGTGCATGGTAGATGCTCAATAAGGACTTATTGATTGATGGTTATTGAAGCACTGCACTCAAACAGCATTAAGTACAAGACACTCAGTCAGCAGATCCTGTCCTGAATCCAGACCTGCCTGAGTAAGAAATCCCTGTGGTCAGTTCTTGAAAGCCTTGGATCAGGCTGCCAAATACATACATCAGTGCATTAACACTTCTTAAAAGCAGAGCAATGAAGAAGGCTCCAGCCAGCCAGCCCACCTACCACAGCAGTGATAAAGTGATGCCTTTGTGTGCTCTGAATATGAAAAAGTTGTGGTCTATGGGAAAATTGTTTCCCTGGTACAGGGAAAAGTAGCATAAATGCAAAAGGTACTGGAATAATCAGAGTGGGGGGGGTGGCCACACATGTCACGCTTGCCAAAGACTTCATGCAGGCCAATCACTATTACAATATTATACTTCCTGTCTACTGTGGGAGCCATTGCTGCCACTTTAATGGAATGCAGGCTCCTTGAGAGCAGAGACTGCTTCTCTAAAGTGGATATAGAATCTCTTCAACTAGATTATTCTCTTTAACTTCTCATATCACTTAATACTATGATCTAGACACACCAAGAAATTAAATGTAGAGCATTGTAAACATATGTGTGTATACATATATACATACGTACATACATTTATTAAGCACCTACTAGGGCAGCTAGCTGGTACAGTGGATAGAGCACTGGGGCTGAAGTCAGGAAGACCTGAGTTCAAATCCAGCCTCAGACACTTATTAGCTGTGTGACCTTGAGCAAGTCACTTAACCCTGTTTGCCTCCATTTCCTTATCTGTAAAATGAGCTGGAGAAGGAAATAGCAAACTATTGCAGTTTCTTTACCAAGAAAACTGCAAAAGGAAATGTTGTCATGCACTGCACTAAGTGCTAGGGATACAAAAAGAGGCAAAAGACAGTCTCTGCCCTCAAGGAGGTTGCTGACTAATATACAAATGTGCATTAGTATTATATGTGGCCAGAAGACTGGGTCTCAGAGGCCTGGACTCTAGGAGAGTGTTCCTTCAGCATGTACCTTTGGGAAAGTTATTAAATCTATTCTTTATATTTCCCTGTATATAAAATCATTAAACCTATCCATTTGCATATATTTTATATGTGAAAGAATTTTCAGCTTTTGCAAGAAAGACTTTATCCAAATTTAAGGAATTATTTTTCTGGTACATTTATTTCTGATACCTGTGTGACCTTAGATGAGTCACTTCATCTCTCTGAGATTCATTTTCCTCATTTATAAAAATGGAGGAGTTGGACTCAATACTTCTAAGGTCCCCTAAATTCTATGATGCTGTACTCCTAACCCCTGACAAGCGACCCACTCTTCAGCTCTCACTCTTTTAGGCAAATGCAGGGTTGCTCAACATGTTTCTCTCAGAAACTGAAAAGCAGTTTTCCATTCTACTTGACCTCCCTAGAGTTTTTTATCCAATCAAGCATCTCTCTATTCTGAATATTCACCTCCTATGGCTTCCAGGACATGACTCTCTCTTGATGTTCTTCCTGCCTTGGAAAGCTTCCTTTGCTGACTCATCACCTTTCTCCTGCCTGCTTGGCAAAGGTCTCCCCCTTGGCTCCATCCTGAGCTCTCTTCTCTTCTTTCTCAATACTCTCATAATCTTATCAGCAACTATGATTTCAATTATCAATATGCCTTATTGGTGCTTTTTAACAAAATGCTATAGGCATTTTCTGATATGTATCCTCTTCCCCCTATCCAATAGGACTCATCCTTATAACAAAGAAAAATAGTAAAACAAAACCAGTTTATATAGTAACTATATATATTAAAATATGGAACATCTATCCCCTTTAGTTGACTCCAACACCTACCCAGTGTGTTTCATCAGTTTTTCTGGAACCAATTATTAACTAGTCTATTTAATCTGAATTTATTGCCTTTAATTGATGATTTCATTTCTACTATTTTAGTCATTGTGTATATTGCCCTTTTGATTTTGCTTTCTTCATTCAGCATCAGTTCATATAAGTATTTGCACGGTTGTCTGAATTCTTCATATTCATCATTTCCTAAAGTAGAATCATATTCTATTACATGCATATGCCACAATTTGTATAACCATTCTCCAAGTGATGGGAAATTTGTTTTCAAGGATTTTTGCTAGCACAGAAAGTGTTACTATGAATTTAAGTAGTTAGGTCTTTTGTTTTTTGGTTTCTTCTTTCTTTTTCTTTTTCTTTTTTTTGCCATATGCTTATGGATTCAATTATCTCTATGTAGGTACCACCCGAATCTCTCTCCTGAACCCTAGTCTATACTGTAGTACCTATATTAACCGCTTGCTAGGACTTCTCCACTTAGATATCAATAGGCATCTTGAACTCAAATCATCACATTTTCCCCAAAGCCCATCTTATCACCAAACTTCTCCATATCTGTCAAGGGAACCATCATCACTCCTGTCACCCAAGTTCACAAGCTCAGAGTTACTCTTGCTACCTGCTTTTCCCTCAACCCCATATCTGACCAGTTGCCCTATATTGCTCTCTCTACAACATTTCTCCCATCCTGTCCACTTCTCTTTTCTCACACAGCCTCCATTCCTATTCAGAACTTCCTCACCTCTCACCTCAACAATAGCATAATTTTCCTAATTCCTCTCCCTTCTTCCATTCTCCTCCTCTAGCTAATCTGGGCAGCTAGATGACTCAGTGGATAGAGAGATAGATCTAAGCCAGGAAGACTTGAATTCAAATCCTGCCTCAGGTATTTATTTGCTGAGTAGAAAAATCTTTTAAGTTCTCTTAGCCTCACTTTCCTTATCTGTAAAATGGGGACAATAAGAGCACCTACCTCCCAGGGTTGTTGTGAAGATAAAATGAGATAACATATATAAAGTGCTTTACAAACCTTAAAGTGCTAGAGAAACATAGCTAGCTGGATAGGTATCTATCTGTCCTTCCTTTATACAGCTGCCAAAATGACATCCCTAAAATACAAGTCTGACTCTGCCATTCCTTCATTCAAAAAATCTCTAGTGACTCTAATTGGTTCCAGGGAAAACAATACAAAATCCTCAGCCTGGCATTTAAAACACATCATAATCTGACTGTCACCTGTATTTCCAGTCTTATTTTACCTTTCTCCTCTTCATTCGCTCTCCGTTCCAGTCAAACTAGTCTATTTACCTGTTTCCTATACACAATGTTCTTTCTCCCACTACAAGGCCCTTGCACATAGCACCCACCCCTATGCCCTGTGCCCTGTACCCTTTCCTTACCCCTCTCTACCTCTTCTAATCCCTGACTTACATCAGAACATAGTTCAGGTGCCACTTCCTACATTATTCCTTTCCTAATTACTCTAATTATTCCCCAATTACTCCAATTACTTTGATCATTCCTGAAATTGCTTCATATCACTTTATATTCATTTTGTATTTTCTTATTTGTGTACATGTCATATCCTTCCCTGTCCTCCCAGTAGAATGTAAGCTCCTTGAGGACAGGGACTTCTTTGTTTTGTTTTGTTTTGTTCTGCTTTGCTTTTATTTCATAGCCCAAGCACCCTGCACAGGGCCTTGGACATAGCAGAGGCTTAATAAAGGCTTGGGGAGTTGAGTTGAACACAAATAAAAGCCAAAAAAGAATCAAATATAAATAGAAAAAAGGAAATCCTGCTTTGTCAAATTTTTTCTGTACACCTAAAAGGTAGTAATTACTGATGATATTATTAATATAAACTATAATTATATTAATAGTAATTTACATTTAAATAGCGTTTTAAGGTTTTTAGGAAGAACTTAACTCCCAACGTTGTGACGTACGTAATCTAAGTGTTATCAGATCCATTTTACGTGTAAGGAAAGTGGGACTTAGAGAAGTTAACTAACCTATCCAACTAACCCACCTCTAACTAACCTACACAGTTTGTAAGTAATAGGATAAGTAGGTGATGCAGTGGAGAGAATATAGGACTTGAGATCAGGAAGACCTGAGTTCAAATCTTGCCTCAGATATTTGCTAGCTGTGTGACCCTGGGCAAGTCAATAAAGGCATTAAATAAATGCTGACTGGACTTAACCTTTCTCAGCCTCATTTTCCTCATCTGTAAAGTGGGGATAATAATAGCACCTAAGTCCCATTGCTATTGTGAAGATCAAATGAGATAACATATAAACAATATTTTGCAAACCGTAAAGTGCTATATAAATGCCAGCTAGTATTTTTTTATTTTTATTTTTATTATTATTATTATTATTAACATGAGCTGGGTTCTTCTGATTCCAAGTCTGGTATGTTTTTTTTCATAGTACTAATCCTATACCCCATTTTCCTGCCCACTCCAAAGACAAAACACAGAACTGTCTGATTTGTCTTGGGTTTTCAGATAAAGAACATGGGCCACTCATCCAGCTAAGACGGATTTATATAAATCTCCTTTGTGAGTATTGATTTTAATTGGCTAGAGGTAAAGGTCCTAATAAAGTTGGGAAGAAGGTATGTTTTAGATTCTGGAAAGGGATTTATTTTTTGCTTGGAGCAACATGGGGGAAGTCAACCATATTGGAAGACCTTTGTGCTTTATGATTAATAGGCTAAGGGCCCAGAGACACTGCTAAGAGACAGAGCTGAACATTTATAATTCATAAGGGGAATATTAATGTTCTAGAGGGAATGGAAGTATCTTTTTCTTTGGGGGTCATCTAACCAAGTATATCAGAAAGAATAAGTGGCTACAGAGCTCTCGGTGTTCAACTACAGACCACTTATATTCTCTGTACATAAGAGGCTAGGCCGCTGATTTTACACATTAGTATAAAGATCGTTAGGTAAGTTGATCCTACTTACCATCCGTTATCAGAGCCCTGCTTGTCAGAACCTTTCCCAACATAAATTTTAACACAGCCAAGACACTGCATAGGATCCCACTTAAAATGGAAACACTGAACAGGAAATCATCCTGAAAAAGAAAATTGAAGATTTCAGCAAATCATTTGCTACTATATCATAAACCAAATTAGTCTAAAATGTCAGCTAAAACAAGAAATTCTGACCCCAAAAGAGCACAAATGGGTCAGTAAAATGACTTATTTATCCAATTCAGTTCAATCAATTCGTTGAACCACAATTAACTGATTACTAAGAACTGGCTAGGGGACACACAATGTTTAGATGAGATAAGGCTTCTATATCCACGGGGTTTACAGTCTATATATATAGGAAGGTGCTACACAGATAGCTATTATATCAAACAGATCATTTGTATATAAAGATTGCTAAAGATCTTGTTGTATAAGACAATGAAGTTGGGGTGGGGGGGAGCCAATAGAAAATACAAACCTGTATTTATACTTTCCAATGCAATTCAACACACATACATGCCTGTACGTGCACATGTAGGTTCCAAAAGAGACACTTTCTTGACATTTTTCCAAGCTAAGTCACTTAACCTTTCTGAGCTTTGGTCAGCTAATGTTACAAATTACAGACAGGTTGTGATCCATACTTGAAATATTGATGCAAGATTAAAGTGAGTTAAGCACACACTGATTGATGGTTAATGGTAGGTATCAGGACAATCGGAACAAATCAGCCACTTGCTAAACACGGATAAATAATTCACCAAGCAGAGAGCTAAAAGTTTGGGCTCCTCAGAAGTACACAATAGCCCCAGAGTCACAGAGTGCCTAGATAGCTATATACACCAAGAGGTTAAATGTAGATGGAGGTGCTACATCACCTAAATTTCCACTGAATTCACTATGCAGTTGAACTTGAATATAGCCTTTAAGTTGAGTTAAAAAAAAAAGGTTCTAAAAATAAAATGTGCTACTGACATTATCTCAACACTTAGAATAAACTTTTATCTTATCATGAAAAGCTAATGAGTCACTCTTATGCAACACCAATAACCTTCCCCTGACATTGGGACCCAGCTGGGGCAAATCAGGTCCCAAAGTCCACATAAACATTGGCATCAGGACTTCGATGTATTTTTATTATTGATTCTCTATTTTTTTTTAAATCAGTGAAAATTAGGAAAATAGGGATTTGACAGTCACTGATTGACTGAAACAGGAAACTTTGTTATATCTGTAGCAAAGGAAAGAGATTCTGTAAACAATTTATCATCAGAAATCACAATTATAATTGAGGAAGGAAAAAGGAGTGTGTAAATGATAAGAGGAAGAAATAAAAGAAAGGGAAAAGAAAAAAATGATGGGAAGGAATATGGTCAAAAGAAAGGAACTTCAAAACTTTCACACTACTAAAATTTCAAGTCCTCCAAACATCTGTTTCAACAAAGCAGAGGATGGCCTACTATTTGGGATTTCCCACAATGACAAATGAATAAAAATCAAAAAAAAAAAAAGAAATGAGACATCTAATTTGTTCAGTCATTTCTCTAATTATGATATAGTAATATAATGGAATAGCATTGTGCCACAAAAATGTAATAATAGATAAAAAACATTTAGTATTTACTATGTGCAAGGCAAACACAAATAAAAAAGAAAAACAGATCCTACCCTCAAAGAGTTTATACCATAGGGAGACAACACCTAAAAGGGAGATGAAAAGCAGGGGGTGGAGAAGATTAGAGACAGATTGGAAGAAAGCATGACTAATCTTGGCATTTGTTCAAATGGAGATTCAGGACAGGAACTTGCTAATTGAAGGAGGGGGTCACCGGAGTGGAACATCTCTAGCTTGAGAAGACAGCTGGGGTAAAAATGGTAAAGTTGAAAGAGTCAGGAGTGCAGCCAGGTTAGAAATGAACAACAAATATGAGTAATTCAGAGACCTTTAGGATGACTCTATATAAACTGATACATAGTGAAGAAAGCAGAACCAAATATAATATACTCATTACCTACCAGAACATAAAGAAAAGCGATATTAAAATGAACATAATGACAAATCTTGATTTCCAAGGACTGACAAAACATTTGCTTCTTTTGAGAGAAAGGCAAGGGAAGATGGATGAGGAATGCTGCATACACTCGTCAGACACAATTCCTGAGTCATTTTGTTTAGCTCATCATTTTTCTTTGTTATGGGGAGGTGGGCTGATGGGAGGTGGTATTGGGAAGTGATAGTGATGCAAAAAAATATCATCAATACCATGTTTTAGAAAAGAGAGACAGTCCCTCAACCTGGGGAGTAGGAAAAGGGAAGACAGAGAGAAAGTACATGAACCTACCTGAGAACAATTAAAAATTAACCTAGAGCAAGGTCAAGATAGAATGAATATAAATTAAGCACTATGGCATTGGAGCCTTTGGGAACCTTGACCAGTCACTTTATTGCTTGGTTAAATGCCACCATGACTCAAAGAGAGAAATATGAACAGTCTTCTGACATGCTGCATCCCCAAGGCACTAAAAACAACTCCTTATTTAGAAAATCATAGTTTTTATATGCACAAGAAAATGATGTGGTGACAAAGCCTATATTTCCAACTCTTTGTACCCTTCATGGTGTCCCACGTTTTGTGGCCTTTTCAGGCCAACAGCTATACACTTGATTGCTTTCACAGAGAATAGTCAGTCTGCAGTGACTCCAATATCTTTCTCTATCATAAATGATAGCTCAGGGACCTTGTGTCCTCATTGCCTGGTCCATGAAAATGAACATGCTAAATCAGCTTAGAGATAAAAGAAAATGTAGACATGTTAAATGAATTCTAGTCTCCTCTAAACAAACATCAGTTTGTTGTAATAGACCATAACTACTGATATATATATATGTATATGTTCTCATATATACATATACAACAATATACATATACAACAAGCATCAGTTTGATGCAAAAATATTCAAGAGAAATTAAAATTAATGGATAATAAATCCATTAAAAGGTATTCCACAAACTTAAGGGATGTCCGTTATATATTTGTCACCCTTACAAGCTGACATCATAAAGGTTATGTGTAGTTTCTAATCACTTAGGCATGGAAATGATAGTTGCTGAAAATTGTCATGAGTTCAACAAGAACAAGTCGCTTCTGATTAACTTCATTTCCTTTATTTTTTTTTGAAGTGTTGCCAGACTAAATAGGTCAGAGAAATCACCCAGTCATGACTACCTGGATTCCAACAAGGCTTTTGACACAGCCTTTCATAATATCCCTGTGGAAAAGCTGGAAAGAGGTGAGATGAATAATAGTACAATTAACTGGATTCAGAACTGGTTGAATGATTAATCCACTAACTAGCATTATTTGGATCTGCTATCAATCTGATCTCTAGAAGCCTGTATTGAAGCTCCCTTCTTGATTCTGTTCTTCTCTACATTTTTTCCATTGACTTTAGGACATAGATTGTATGTTTATCAAAACATTCAGATGACAAAGAGCTAGAAGGGCTATTATATACAATGAATCTAGGTCCAAAAACATGAATGGGATGATGGGATCCAAAAATAAATAAATTAGCAGGTTAGAATATTGGGTGGATCATCTGATAAGAACAAAAAGGCAGAATCAACTTCATAAGAATAAATTTGAGAAGTATAGAGGAAATAGGAAGGAAGAAAACAAAAATTTATTAGGTACCTACTATGTATGTACTGAGAAGTAGAGTTACTATCCCCATTTTACTATTGAAGAAACTGAGGCTGACAGAGGTTAAGTAACTTTCCAGGGTCACACAGCTAGTACCTGAGGCCAGATTTGAACTCAGGTCTTCTTGACTGCAGGCCCAACACTGTATCCGTTGCACCATCTAGCTGCCTCAATATAAATGTAAAGACTTGAATTTTGGTTCAAAAATTAAATTGCGCAGACTTGAATTTTGGTTCAAAAATTAAATTGCGCAGACTTGAATTTTGGTTCAAAATTTAAATCGCACAGGCAAAAGATCAGAAAGCTGTAATCGGATAGTAGTTCATATAAATGTAATCGTAGATCTTAGTGGGTACAAGCTTAAAATAAATCAGCAGTATATTACAAAAATTATAATTTACTTTTTTCACAACAATCCTTTGAGTTAGGTAGACAAATATTACCTACATTTTACATGAGGAAACTGAGGTCCAGGGCAGGTAAGTAGTTTATCCACAATCACAAAACTGTGTTTTAGAGCTGAAATTCAGATCCAGGTTTCCTGAGCCAATGTCCAAATTGTTTTCTACTATGTCAAACGAATGCTAAACCTCAGACTTGGGTCATCAACAACCTGCAGCACACCCAAAGGCACGTGTAGCACATTGTTGGTGGTTGTTGTGCTTGTCTTTAGTTCTTGAAAAGGACCATGACATAAGGGAAATGATGACATGACTTGTAGTTAACTTTGTTTTGAGTGAGGGAGAACTGGGCAAGGTCACCAGCCTCACTTTCTCCTCCATAGCCATCTCAGTCCTGTGGCCAGATAGTCATCAAGGGGACTGGAGATGGCCCGTGATTCAATGGGAGACCCTGGCCCTTTTAGCCTAAGGTCTTTTCAGGTTCTCACTTTGAGTGAGGGAATGCTCATTCAGTGAAAAGGCCTCTTTAAGAGGTTAATCAAGGGATGGCCCCTTTAATCAAAATTCAAAAAAGAAAAAATCAAACTGGAGGGGAAGACTCTCAGAGTTTCTGGCTGAAAGAGAAACAGTTACTATAACATATGGTTATATGTTTATAAGGGTAATTATATTTATAATTTATATTATTTATTTACATATTTATGTATAAATTATAATGGTATGTGTAACACATACCATTAAGAGGAAGATACTAGTAACCATGACAACACAGCTAACAGTACTGATTCTTATAGGAGTTATGGATATTTACCTGAAAGAGAGGTAGCTGATCACACATAATAACTATTTTTAAATGCTTGAAGGGCTGCGCTGGGGAAGAGAGATTAGTCTTATGGTTCTTGGCCCAAGAAGGAAGAACTAGAAACCGATGAGTTACATTATCAGAGTTACATTGTCATAAAATGTAGTGCCTTTTTTATTTCAGCTGAAGCATAATAGATTCTGCTCAAGTCCCTTATTTTAACTCTGTGTTTAACTTGCTATTTCAAATGTGTTTCTTGTAAACAGCATATTGTTGGATTCTGGTTTCTAATCCATTCTGGTATCCTCTATCATTTTGTGGGTGAGTTCATCCCATTCATATTCACAGTTATGATTGCTGTGAATTCCCCTCCATTTAATTCTCTATGTTTATGCTTCACTTTTTTTTTATCTCATCCCTTCCTTAAGAGTCTGTTTTGTTTTTAACCAATGCCTCCCTTAGTCAATCCTCTTTCTTACCCTCCTCTTCTTTCTCTTGGTCCCTTTCTCTCTTTCTTCCCTGTTGGGTAAAAGGGTTTCTGTCCTCAATTGTGTGTATATATTCCTCACCTTTAACCAGTTCATATAAGAGTGAGAGTCAAGTGTTACCTGCTTTCATCCATTCTCCCCTTTACTGTATAAATGCTTCCTCAAGTACCTCATTTATATGAAATAATTTTCCCCATTCTTCCCACTCAGATTTCAGTTGGGCATATTTTTAGGTCATTGTGGAGGAGGCTTTAAGGAAGCCGAGGCAAAGTTGCCAACTTTTAATTCCACCATTTTAACGCCATCTCATAAAATGCAGCATCCAGACATGAGCGCAATATACCAGGCATGGTTCTGACCAGTGCCAATTGCACTGACTTTTGTGATGGGTATGTCATACCACATTTTGAGCTCCCAGCTGACTATAATAAAGCCCAAGTGTTTTTTTTAATGAACTGTTGACTATTGACATTACGTTACATCTTCTATTTGTGAAGGTGATTTTTTAAAATCAAGTTTAAAATTTCATGTATCCCTTTAAAAATTAATGCTATTAGATTTAGCCCAATGTTCTAGACTATTAAGATCATTTTGTATCTAACATGTTAGCCATTGACATCTTTGTGTTACCTACAAATTTAATATCATGGAGAGTCAAATTTTGGCTGACTATAAGGGAAGACTTCCTCAAAATTTGAGCCATCCAAATAAGAAAAAAGATAATGAGCTCCCCATCACTAGAGGCATTCTATTAAAAATTGGAAGAGAAAAAAAACATTTGAGGATGGTACAGAGGGAATTCAAGTATCAGGTGGACCAATAAGATGCCCTCTAAATCTAAGAGTCTATGATTCTGTTATCACTGTCAAAGAAAGAATTCCAAGCTTCTGTCATCCCCTACAAAGCATTGTGCTATGTGCTGTGACAGATCCAAATATAACTGAGATTATAAACTACATGAAATGCCATCACATACATAGTTTATAATCAAGCAGGAATTTATATTTTGATCCCTTAGTTACATTGACATAAAAGAAGCCTTGTTAAGTCATAAGGAACCATTTCCACAAACCATGGGACAAAGAACTTTCTGTCCTAGATAATACTCAAAACCCTCTCCCTGTGTGCTTTCCACTGGGGGCTCTTTCTCTCATCAAATGCTGGAGCAATGGCTGGCCTTTCATCAGAAGATCAAAGGTTGTGTCAATTATGGCACCTGAACTGAAGCAGCTGAACTCATGGCAGAAGGGCACTCATCAACTCTCATGGTGCCAAAAGATAGCCCATGTAGAATCTCCTTGGAGATTTATACCTCTAAAATAACTGAAGATCTTGGCCCTAAGCAAAGTTGTGGCAGTATCAAAAGTTGGCTTTCCTAGAGAGTCATTTTTATGACTTTTCATGTCAGAAAATAAATATGACAACTTGTGCTAGGCTCAAGTAACACACAGCTGGTCCTATTCACACAGAGATACCAAAATCTATTATTAGCATGAGCATAATGTTAAAGAGATATCTCAAGTCAACCAGTACAACAAGTTAATAAAGGAAGAATTGACTTCTAAAAACAGCCAAGTATTCAAAGTACATTTATTCAATTGTATTCCACACACAGTTATTCACCTATTATGTGCAAAATACTTTATTGGGCAATACAGATCCCAAGATGATATAAAGAACCCATACCTTCAAGCATATACCATCTAGTATAAGAGAAGAACAAAAAAAAACAATTACACATTAGTACCTTAAAATGACAAGAGGAGGATGCAGTGAGGGTTTATGAGAGAATGAAGAAAGGCAAAAAGCACCCAGAGAAATCTAATCATTTTCCTTCTTCTGACTCTAATCAGCCCTTCACATTTGAGGGTAGGTAACCTTACTAATGAACGTACTACTCCAATTACATCATAATTCTTCTCCCAGACAACCCTTCGGTGACATTAAGATAATAGGCACATTCAGGACAGCAGGATGAGGCGGAGGAGAGAGATGCATTTGGTTTTGGATAGTATGAGCCTGAGGTATGGGTAGAAATGTCCAACAGGCAGTTGATAGTACAAGATGAGAGCCCTGGAAATAGGCTTAAGGGATACAGATCAGAATCTAGGATCCATTTGTATATACCTCATATTTAAATAATGCATCATACTCAGAGGGCTCAAAGTCATAAGGGATCTCAAAGATCACCTAGTTCAACCACGTCCAAACAATAATGTGTTTATAACACACCAAATCCAAGTGCTCATCCACCCATCGCTTGAAGATCTCCATGGAGGAAGAGTCCCCAGATAAGACATTCCTCTTTGTGATAACTCTAACTAGAAGTCTTTTTTCTTCTTCTATGCAGTCTAGGTTTACTTCTCTGCAACTTCGACACATTGCTATGAATTCTTTCTTCAGGTATCAAGAACAAAACTAATCTCCCTTCCATGCAGTATCCCTTGAAATTTATGTAGACAATTATCATGTTCCTCTCTAAAGTTTCTCTTCTTTATGCTAAACAGGTCCAGTTCCTTCAAACAACCTCCATACACCACAAGTTAAAGACCTTTCATAGTCCTTGCTACTCTCTTCTGTATGCTCTCTAGGGCAATTGATGTCATTCCTAAAATGTGGTAACTAGAGCTGAACAACACGGCAGACTTCATTTACTTTCTTGGTGGCCATGTGACACCGTTGATTCATATTGAGCTCGAAGCCTCCAGATATTTAAAAGTGAACTTTTGATTATCTACGCTATACTGACTCTTGTATTTGTGAAGGTGATTTCTTGAACCCAAATTTAGGATTTCATATTTATCCCTCTAGAAGAAACTAATATCATATCCAGGATAGAATGTCTGCTTGTTGGTTTCTCCATCTTTTGAAGGATGAAATTATCATTACATAAAGTCAAAAATTATTAGCTCTTCTGATTTTGTCAGGCAGAGAGACAGAGAGAGATAAAAAGAGACAGAGAGACAGACACAGAGAGACAGAGACAGGGAGAGACAGATAGACAAGAGTTTTTCTGTTCTAATCCTGCTGATCCTCATCAAAATGTTCTCCCTATCTTTTCCCTCTCCCCTGCATGTCACTTTCCATTGTCCTGGTGCCTGAATATCTTCATAGGAGCAAGTTTTTAAAGAGCAATGACCCTTAGCCTTTCAGAGCCATATTAGTATCAGAGTATCAACACCAAATCTTATAGATAGCTATGAGGCCAAATGTGCCTTTGTGTTAGCATCTCTAGTTGATCTACACTTTGGTCATTTGTGTATGGACATCTCTAGTCAGGTGTTTTATTTCTGCTTCCTTTCTTGGATTTTTACCCCAAGAATTTCTAAAGTTTCTATTGTTGTTCCTATATTGTAAGTACTCTATGATAACTAGCTTGGTGGGGTGGACAGATGAAGACAATATTCTTCCTTCTCCTTTGTTGTTATTTTAAAAGCTCTTTGATTGGATTTTTAAGACTAAGTAAATACATTCTTATCAGTTCACGTTAAGTTTGTGCTATCCCTGGCCAGAAACCCATCATTTCCATATTTAAGGCATAGTCTAGAAATCCAAATCCTATTCTCAGATACATTTTTCACAAGCTCTTAACTTTGCAAATGAGCCTCTTTCTTCTGAGACCTTTGCCTTCAGTTAGCAGCGGGGATTAAAATGCCACCTGTGATGCTAAGATCTACCACTTCTTATCCAAGATTACATAATCTTTAGTAATGTTCTTAAATTCATTCTTAAAATTCCCATTAGACTATGAGTTCCTTTAGAGCAAGGACTGTCTTTTGACATTCTTTATGCCCCCATTGCATAGTGCACAATGTCTGCCATGTAGTAGGTGCTTAATAAATGCTTGTTGACTTGACTTCTTGAAGAATCTATGTCCTTGTGAGTCATCAGAAATGGGCAATAGTGGGTTTTGACAAGTATTGCCAGCTTTCCCATCACATCCTGGATCTGTGTCTAGGGAAGTCAGATTATTGGTATCAGATCAACAAAGAGACCATGACTGCTGTGCATTTCTTCTTCCTTTGACTCTAACTAGGTGAACTACCTCCAGTTATCTGATAGTGGGGAGGCACATCATTACTCCCTGGAGGACAGGAAAGAGCATCCTCAATGTATCCAGCTCCTTCACTGTGTAGACTAGCCTTATTAGAGTTTCTTAGCCATAAGTGTTCGGTAGTCCTTCTCTTTCTCTTCTGCATCAAATTCTTTATGCCTCCAACCTCCAGATACAAGTCAGTATTTCCTCCTGACATCTTCAGATTTTTCCTTTTTTGTTTTCACAAAAGAGGTATTCTGTTTTTAAGCAACTCTTCATTTTATTTGATAATATGGAGAGTAGTGAGGCATTTCTTAAGACCCTTTACCTTCTCTACTAGGAGAACAATATGAACTTGGTAAAGAGATAAAAATTACTTGGCTGTGACAGAAAGAGAAACAAAGCTAGCTCATAATATGTGTCCCCACAATATTTTCTTCTTTTCTATAATTTCCATGAATACAAATTTTTGTGTCAAATGATTAATTTAAAACCTATTCCAATCAGCATTATTCAGTTTAGTGTGATTCTATAGGGATACTGATTATTTCTATTATACTTGTGTATTAATATGCATTTAGCCAGTCTAGTCAACTACTGTTAGTACATATTTTATATGTCTTATGTTTAGAGATAATTAGATAAGTTTAGACAAATTCTTTCTTATATTAGGCCCCAGAACTTTAAACTATAGGTTATAAGTTCACTTGTTTAACCACGGGAAGCCAACTAGAGGACCTCCACTCTTTTTTGCCTGATGAGTAAGTGACCAAGCCTAGGCATGGCTAAGATATCCTAACAATATGAAAAGTCCTCCAGCATTTTGTTGATTTTTCTTCTTTTAACATTTTTACTTAAAGTTTTGAGGTCCAAATTCTGTCCCTCCCTCTTTCCTTCCCTCCCCTTCCTTCTCCCTGGGATGGTAAGCAATCAGATATAGATTATACATGTGCAATTATGTAAAATATTTCCATATTAGTCATTTTGTACAAGAAGACTCAAAATAGAAAAAAATGAAATAAAAATAGCATGCTTCAATCTATATTCAAACAATATCAATTCTTTCTCTGGAAGCAGATACTATACTTCATCATTAGTCCTTTGGGATTGTCTTGGATCATTGTTTTTCTGAGAAAAACTAAGTCATTCACAGTTCTTCATCAAACAATATTGCTGTTACTGTGTACAATGTTCTCCTAGTTCTGTTCATTTCATTGTGCATCAGCTCATGTAAGTCTTTGCAGGTCTTTCTGAAATCATCCTGCTTGTCATTTTTTATAGCATAATGATATTCAATTACAATTAATATACCATAGCTTGTTTAGTTGTTCCCCAGTTGATGGGCATTCCTTCAACTTCCTATTCTTAGCCACCATACAAAAACAGAGCTGCCATAAATATTTTTTATACAAATAGGTCCTCCCCCCACCCCATCTTTTTTTGGATGTCTTTGGGACATAGACCTAGCCCTTTGGACATAGTTCCAAATTGTTCTCCAGAATGGTTGGGTCAGTTCACAGCTCCGCCAACAGTGCATTAGTGTCTCGGTTTTCTCACATTCTCCAACATCCAACATTTTCCGTTTTTGTCATGATAGCCAATCTAATAGGTGTGAGGTGGTACCTCAGAGTTTTTTTACTTAGGTTTCTCTGATCAGGAGTGATTTAGAGCATTTTTTCATGTGACTATAGATAGTATTATATTTGTGTCTTAAAAGGAATTTGGTAGGACTCCACCTATTTTTTCCAAGTAGTTTATATAGTCTTGGAATTAATTGTTCTTTGAATGTTTGATTCAATCAACTTGTGAATCCATTTGGTACTGGGAATTTTTTCTTAGGAAGTTATTGATGGATTGTTTAATTTCTTTTTCTGAGATTGTGTTATTTAAGCATTTTATTTCTTCTGTTAATCTGGGTAATTTATATTTTTGTAGATATTCATGTCTTTTAGATTGTCAAATTTGTTGAACAAATTAGCTTCCAATAATTATCTTGATTTCCTCTTCATTGATAGTGAATTCAACCCTATCATTTTTGATACTAGTAGTTTGGTTTCCTTCTTTCCTTTTATTAATCAAATTAACCAAAAGTTTGCCTATTTTATTATTTTTAAAAAAATAAAGCCAGCTTCTAGTTTTAGTTACTAGTTCAATGGTTTTCTTACTTTTAGGTTTTTTAATCTCTCATTTGAATTTCATGATTTCCAGTTTGGTGTTTAATTGGGGTGTTTTAATTTGTTCTTTATCTAGTTTTTTTTTAGTTGCATGCCCAATTCATTGATTTGCTTTTTCTCTGTCTTATTAATGTAAGCAATTAGAGATATAAATTTTCCCATAAGTACCACTTTGGCTGTATCCATAAATTTTGCTATGTTGCCTCATTGTTGTCATTTTCTTTAATAAAATTATCTATTGTTTCTGTTTGTTCTTTGACCCACTTGTTTTTTTTAGGATTAGATCATTTAATTTCCAATTATTTTTTAATCTCTCTTTCCTTTGTCCATTATTGAATGTAATTTTTATTGCATTATGATCTGAAAGGGATGTGTTTTCTTTTTCTGCTTTTCTAGATATGCTTGTGAGGTTTTTAATGTCCTAATGCATGGTCAAGCTTTATGTAGGTGCCATGTACGACTGAGAAAAAAGTATATTCCTTTCTATTCCCATTCAGTTTTCTCCAGAGATCCATCATATCTAACTTTTCCAGAATTTTGTTTACCTCCTTAACTTTCTGTTTATTTTTTAGTTAAATTTATCTAGTTCTAAGAAGGGAAAGTTGAGGTCCCCCACTAGCATAGATTTCTTAACTATTTCCTCCTGCAACTCATTGAACTTCCCCTTCAAAAATTTAGATGGCATACCATTTGGTACATATATGTTTGGTATTGATATGACTTCATTGTCTAATGTACCTTTCAGTAAGATTTCCTTCCTTATCTCGTTTAATTAGATCTATTTTTGCTTTTGCTTTTCCTGAGATCATGATTGCTACCCCTGCTTTCTTTGCTTCAGCTGAAGCATCACAGATCCTGCTCCATCCTCTTACCTTTACCCTGTGTACATCTCTCTGTTTCAAATATATTTCTTGTAAACAACGTATTATAGGATTCTGGTTTTTAATCTATTCTGCTATCCACTTCCATTTAATGGGTGAATTCATTACATTCACATTTATAGTTATGATAACATTGTGTATTTCCCTCCATGCTATCTTTTCCTTGTTTATTCCCTCAATCTCTCATATCCCCCACTGTTTCCCTTGTCTCAAGTGTTTTACTTATGATCATCCATTTCCCCAATGTACCTTCCCTTTTATCAGTTCCCCCCCTCCCCTTTTTATTATCTATATCCCTTTTTTACCTCCTTATAGGGTAGGATAGATTTCTGTATCCAACTGAGTGCATATATTATTCCAGCTTGGAGCCAGTTTTGATGAGAGTAAGATTTGTGTTTTTCCTGCCACCTCCCCTATATTCCCCTCCATTATAATATCTTGTTCGTGCTTCCTTTATGTGAGATAATTTACCCTATTCAATCTCCCCCTCCTTCTTCCAGTGCAATTTTCTTTCTCAATGCTTTATTTTGGGTATGGGGGGGGGGTCTCATCCCATCAAAGTTATCTTATATCCATGCCCTCAATCTGTATGCACTTTCTGATTGCTTCTAATAGTAATAAAATTTTTAAGAGTTACAAATATTATGTTGCCATGTAGAAATAGAAACAGTTTAACCTTATTGAATTTCTTATATTTTCCCTTTCTTCTTTCTTTTTTACTTTTTTATGTTTCCCTTGAGTCTTGTATTTGGTGGTCAAATTTTTTGAAAGTCTTCTATTTCATTAAATATCCATTTTTTTCCCTTGAGAGATTATATTCTACTTTGCTGGATAGGTGATTCTTGGTTGTAATCCTAACTCCTTTGCCTGCCAGTGTATCATATTCCAAGTCCTCTGGTTCTTTAATGTGAAAGCTGATAATTCCTATGTGACCCTGACTGTAGCTCCATGATATTTGAATTGTTTCTTTTTGGCTACTTGCAGTACTTTCTCCCTTTTCTGCAAGCTCTGGAATTTGTTTATGATATTACTGGGAATTTTCATTTTGGGATCTTTTTTAGGTGGTGATAGGTGGGCTCTTTCAATTTCCATTTTGCCCTCTGGTTCTAATATATCAGGGCAGTTTTATTTGATAATGTCTTGAAAGATGTGGTCCAGGCTTTTTTTTTTAACATGGCCTTCAGGTAGTCCAATAATTCTTATATTATTTCTCCTGCATCTATTTTCTAGGTTGGTTGTTTTTCTAATGAGAAATTTCATATTTTCTCCTATTTTTTCACTTTTTTGATTTTGTTTTATGATTTCTTGATGTCTCATGGAATCATTATCTTCCACTTGCTCAATTCTAATTTTTAAGGAATTATTTTCTTTAGTGAACTTTTGTACATCCTTTTCCATTTGTCCAATTCTATTTTGGGGGGAGTTATTTTCCTCAGTAAACTTTTTTTATATCCTTCCAATACTGTTGACTCTTTTTTCATAATTCTCTTGTATTACTCTCATTCTTTTTCCCAATTTTTTTTCTATTTCTCTAATTTGCTTTTTTAAATCCTTTTTAAGCTCTTCCAGTAATTCTTTTGGGGCCTGAGGCCAAATTACATTTTTCTTTGAGACTTTACATTTGGTCATTTTGACACTATTGTCCTCTTCTAAGTTTAAGTCTTGATCTTCTCTGTCACCATAGTAACTTTCTATAGTCACGTTCTTTTTTTAATTTTTGTTCATTTTTTGGCCTTATTTTGGTGACTTGGTATTTTTATGTGAGAGTTGGGCTCTGATCCTGCCCTATCCCAAGCTATTTGTGCTAGGGCTCGGCGTCTTACCACCGGCTTTCACTGGGCTTCAGGACTTAGCTGCTTCCTTTCACTGGTTTGTATTGGGGGGTGGGACCTTCTTGCTGGCCTCTCCTGGGTGTGGGGTTTAGCTGCTGGCCTGCCCCATCAGTGGGAACTTTCTGCTGGGTTGCTATAATAACAAAATCTTTCTGGTGGCTGACCCTGGAGGAGGGATCTTGTTGCTGCTCTGTCCCAGGCCCTGATGCTGGGTTGCTATGGAAACAGGGTCTCTGCTGGCAGGCCCCATGGTAGAGGTCTCACTTTTGGCCAGCTCCAGGATGGGGCTTCACTACTGGTCAGCAATGGAGTCAAGACGTTGTTGGTGGCTTGTGCTAGGTGTGCGGCTGCTGGGGTGGGGACTTGCTGAGCTGCACAGATTGCTCACTTGCTTAAGGGACTGCTGGTTTGCAGGAGGGCAGGGCCTCATTGGTAGATTGCCCCAGGCTTGGACCCTTGCTACAGGTCCCTGCTTTGAGGCTGGCTGCTACTGCTGCTGCTCTTAGATCTCAATCCCCTCCCACCCAGTGAAACAGACCTTTCCTGCTGACCTGGTAACAGGCTTCCCTGCTCCTAGATTACTTCTAAGATGATTTTCTAGTTGTTTGGAGTGGAATTTTGCCAGGCTTCAGAAGGTTTCTTCCTCATCCTTCCATCTTGGCCCCTCAGCTTCATTTTTGTCCCTGGATCTTTTGTCCCTTTTTATTGCCCAACATTGGGAAATGGCCATGAGCATTTGACTAATGGGTGAACCTTGCCTTGCCTATCAGCCCTGAAAATTTTTCAGCCCATGTAAATGCTTTCTACCAACCTCATCATCCCTAGACTGGACTGTAGGTTCTCCTGGAGGGTCAAGATATAGGTCAACCAATGAGATCCTGTATTTTACTCTGCATTGTCTGTATCATCTTCCCAAACACAATAAAATCAAGGCCCTGGGGAAAGAGGGCATCTCACATCATTAGGAATATTTGAGGTCCTATTCATTAAAGGGGTCCAGGTCCCTTTAATTAATTGCTATTGACTTGGAGTTCCGCCTCAGTTGCTTTTATTTCAGATTGGACATTTTGGGGCCCATTTTTTGCATCTGTGATATCATTTAATTCTCAAAATCACGTGAGCTATCATTACATCTATTTGATAGATGACATAAAAAGAATGAGAATTTGAGTGATTTTCTTAAGGCCATTTTTCCAAGAACAGAATCAGGAACAAATTATCCCATGATAATTTAACTATTGACCCATTGTTTTTGACTCATCCTAACTAAAACATAAGCTTCCTCAGGAAAAGGAGGAACAATTATTTCAATCATGATATCTACTACAGAGTGCAGGTGATATGTGTCCAATGGATAACTAAAGACAAGGGCACAATAAGGGCCATTAAAAAAATGTGCTACTTGCCTCAAAAGACAAGAGGTAACATTTTCTACAGTGAAAATTGAGAAATTAAACACTTTCCCAAGGAACAATGTTCAACATTATCAGAAAAAAGAGATTATACAGATAAAGAGATTATACTCATATGGCAAAAGGATTGGAGAGACATTACAAACAAGAAAATTGTCCCAGTGTGCTCCTGTGGCCCCAAAATTAACAAAATGCTGGACATTATCAATAAAGAGCTTGACAACAATACATAAGATACTGTCTTACCCTTAATTATTTAAATGAACCATGATTCATTCACCCCAGGATATTATGCACCGTTTTGGAAGCAATACCTCAAACAGGCTGTAATGGAACCAGAGGTGGTCCAAAGAATGGCATCCAGAGTGTTAGAATAGTGTGGAAGACATGGAGAAAAACAGCCTAAAAAGAATTGATACTCCTTTCTGGAAAGATGAAGGACACATGATCAAGAATTACAAGGTCTTGAACGTAGGTATAGTTTTATTAAATTTTGATATAGAAGAATGAGAAAATAACCTTTCAAATCTGATCGAAGTAAATTTACAAGAAAAAAAGTATATTCATACAGGGAATAAGCTTCAAGAATTCATTTCCTCCAAGAAGAAGGATTAGCAAGAATAGACGGGTAATATTCTTTGACAAATTGATTTCTCATCATCACTGCCCCACCCCCATCTTCACAAATGACACTGATTCAGAAAGGGTTTAGGAATGACAAAGTAATCAAATGGCCACTAAGATAAATTAGGATATATCAAGCCTATAAAACCACTACACTTCCCACTGCACGTCCCTTGGGGCCTTTAGGAGTAACAGAGTACTGTGGTGGATGGACCTTGGACCTAATAGAAAAAGGCAGTTCCTGAGTAGCTGTATTCAAAAGTAAAACAAGTCAAAATACTTCAAAAATAATTTATTTGAAACAGGGCCTATCAGTCTTACACAGTTGTGATGTGAACAAATTATGTTCTCCCATCTCCCTTTGCTGTACTCCCTATTCTCCTTCCTCCTCATATCCCATCCCCCCAAATGCTCAATGCCCCCATACTTCCCTGGTCCTTCCAGAATTCATCCCTCTCCTCCTCATGTGCCAAGTCCCTCTTTACATTATTCCCAATCAAAATTTTAGCAAAACAAATTGGAAAAAGCAAATAGAAGTTACTAATACCTAAAGCTACTAAAATACTTCTACTAAAATACCTAAACTACTAGTGGTGGGTCATTTAATACAGGTATAATCTCATCTTTTAAAATTATTAATGATATTTTTGTCTTTACATAATTTTTATTTCTGAATATATCCTTTACCCCTCCTCTACTCACCAAGCCATCTTTTCAACTGAAGAAGAAAGAAGAAAGGAAAAAAGTTGAGCAAAGCTAAACAACCTATCAATAAAATTTGACTGCATATGTAATGTTTCACACCCATAGTCCCCCAGATCTGCAAAGAAGGGAGGCAGGAACATTTTTTAATCTCTTCTCCATTACCACGTAATTGCATTTTTAAAAAGGAATGACTATGTAGAGGTGGAATGAGACATCTGAGAGATACGTCTAGGGCTAACCCATCTCAAATCATAATACACAGTAAAATGTTTATCCATCCATGAGAGGTCTGGGACTCTTGGCTGGCTACCCTAGAGGCTCCCCAAATCTTTTAAATAAATAAGCTCCACCTATTATTCTAGCATTGTGGTTTTCCTAGTTTCGTTTATAGAGGGGTACTCATTAGTCAAATGCCTAGTAGCTGAGTGCCCAAGCTATGCCACAGGCACTAAAAAGAGCTATAGTAAGGTTCTCATTAAGCTTTATTCCTCTCCTGCTGTTTGTCCTCAGTGGTGCTTAGGCTGAAAGAAGAAACACTCATGTTTCACTCACTGTGATATTACTCTGCTACTACTGAGAGATCCCACAGAGCAAAGATTTCAAAGATACCATCAGCCTTCCTAACCACTGTGTAGAGAACTTGGACTTAGGTTAAAATGAAATAAAGTGAAGAGGAGGAAAGGAAGGAAGGAGGGGAAGGAGGGAGGGAGGGAAGGATGAAGAGAGGGAGAAAGGGAAGAAGAGAAGGAGGGATGGAGATGAATCTAGCAGAACAAAACTGGCTAAAGACTATATAGCATTCTAAATAACAAAAGTAATTGTCATTCTCACTAACTTTTGTGCTTCATCTCATTAGGCTATGTAAAGTTATAATCAACTTTCAAGTTAAGCTATAGACATTGCCATCTTTTGCTTGGACAGTCTTTTCCCTTTGAATTGGGGGGGGGGGGTTGTAGCTACAAAAGGTAGATTACATGGGCCAGGAAATAGCACAAAACATATCACATTACAACAGAACAAGAGTTAGATGTGGTTAGAAAGTCAGAAACAGTAAATGGAGAAATTAAGTAAAGAGGCATAGAAGTGTTATAGCCCTCTTCACTGTATTTAATTCATAGAACCATTGTGTTAGAAAGGAAGGGGAAGGAAATAAGCATTTATTAAACACATACTGTGTGCCAGGCGCTGTCTAAAGTGCTTTACAATTACTGTCTCAATCGATCTTCACAACAATCTTGGGAAGTAGCTGCTATTATTATCGCTATTGTATAGCCAAGGAAACTGAGGCAGACAGTGCTTAAGAGAGGAAGAGAGCATAAATAACTTGCCCAAGCTCAACCACCTAGTGTCTGAGGCCAGAGGCCCAGTACTCCGTCTATTTACGGTACCACCTAGCTGCCACTAGTTGGCTAGAAGCCAACCGACCCAGGTCCTTACCTCCGAGCAAACCTGAATCATTCTAGTTCTTCAAGATTTCCAGGGCAGGAGACTTTTACCATCTTCTTTGGTGTAAATCAAGAATTAAATGAGATAATTCAAACTTTAAGGTGCTATATAAATGTCAATTGTTATTGCTATGGTGTTGCTTTTGTTGTTGTCTTTACTGATGGGGAATTCTCCTTGGTCAACATAGTGACATAGTCTGATACATAATCCAGACTTTGGGAGAACATATTTTAGAGCTAGAAGAACAGGTAGGATTTCATGACCTGCAATTTCACTGAGGACGTCAATTCAAGATGGATGGGATACTCTCAAGAATGAATTCTGACGACACAAACACCAGTGATTATGATGAAGAACAAAAGGGGACCTGTCTAAATAGACAGATGTGTCCCTCAAGCAAGGAACTCATCAGCCACCTCAGATTTTAAAAAGACACATAGAGAATATGAAAGCAAGGGTAGGTAACAGTGGCTGAATACAAAAAGTGGCATCATACTGCAAGAATGATAGGAGAGCTAAAGTCCAGGGCCACCTGAGGCTTGTAATGAATGCTAAGGCAAACAAAAAGGAGCTTTTAAGGATATATTGGGAGCAAGAAGAAGATTTTTTAAAAAAGGATTAGGATCCCCTTTTGTGGTGACTGAGACAGTAGGGAACAATGGAAAGCTGGTATAACTGACTACTCAGCTCCTTGTTTGTTTGGATTTTTGTTTTTATTTTCTTACATGGAGAAGTGATAGATAAAAATGGTCAATAAGCTACTATTTACAAAAAGTAAATAATTTGGTATAATACTAAATTTGGAGTCTGAGGGATCTTTATTTGAATCCTCCCTCTACTATGCATGTGTCCTTATGCGAGTCACTTTTCTCTGCCTCAGTTTCCTCATCTGTAAATTGATGAGGTCTAGACTATATGATCTCTGAGGTCACTTCCAGCTCTAAATCTATGATCCAAAAATGATGTTGCGGAATTGGATCTGGATGTCTGTACCACAGCTTAAAGTATTAAAATGACAAACTTATGGTCCGAAAATTCATCTAATAAGGGTTGGTAAGTCTCAAAGGGCTTCAACCTGAAAAGGAAAAAGGAAGGAGAAAATTGCTTTCAGACAGCCACCAAGCTATATCGCATAGAGAATTGCTACAGTGTAGGAAGAATGGCAGTGGAAATGTTCAGAAATTCATGAGAAAAAAAACCAAAATTATGAAAGGAGCCAGGAATCCATCTTATGGCTGCAGATGTCTATGCACAAATGTGCTCAGCACAGATTACAAAGTAAACTAGGGATGCTATGCAGAGAGGTAATTTTGACCTCATAGATATCATTTAGAGTTGGCCAGACAAGAGCCACAACTGAAATATGCCTTTGGGAGGGTAGATATTTTTGAAAAGAAAAAAAATAGATGAAGGGTAAGGGGAATAATAGCTCTGTATATTAAGAAGATACACTCAGATAAGGAAATCTGTACACTATAGTAGGGAAGCAAGGTAAAGAGATCGGAAGCCAAAACTGTTATCAAAGTATACCTGGTGAGTCTATCACATGGCCTGTTATATCTAGAGAGCCCCTCCCATCCCCCCACCATGCTAAACATCCACCCCAGCCATCATCTTGCTATCTACTCTATTATAGGTGTGACCTGACCCTTTTCTAGCTCTGGAACCTTAATCAAATCAATCACCATTGCTACTGAAAATGGCATGTCACTTAACTCTCCTGTGCCTCCACTCACCATATCTATGATTTCCCACCCCTTCCTGGTCACCACTCTCTTCTGTGTATTTTCCCCCTCTTAGAATGTAAGACCCTTGAGAGGAGGGATTGTCTCCCTTTTGTATATGCATCTCTAGTGCTCTAGAGAATGGCACTTAGTAAATTATACATAGCAAGCACTTATTCAATTTTTTCATTCATCCATCCACATATTGTCATTTTTTCCTTCACAAAATGTCTCACAACTACCCCCTTCACTCCACTTCCGATCATCATCTTAGTTCGGGGCTTCAGCTCCTCATGTCTAGACTATTTTAATTGCCTTCTAATTGATCTCTCTTCCTAAAGTCTCTCTCCACTACAATTTATCTTCCACATGGTTCCTAAATTTCAGATTTCATCATATCACTTTTCTATTCAATAAAGTCTCATTGCTCCCTATTGCCTTTATTTTTTAAATTAAATTTTATTTTACTTCAGTTCCAAATTCTCTCCCTCCTCACCACCCCAGCCCTGTCATTGAGAAGGCAAGAAAATTAAAACCCATTACACACACACACACATACACATACACACAAACACACACACAGAGTCATCCAAAACAAATTCCTTCATTAACCATGTCCAAAAAAAAAAAAAAAAAACAAAGAGAGAGGGAGAAAAAATGAGCTTCAATCTGCATTGAATCCATCAGCTCTCTGTTTGGGAATAAATAGAATGATTCATCATTAGTCTTTTGGAACTGTGGTTGGTCACTGTCTCGTTCAAAGTCTTTCAAAGTTGTAATCTTTACAATGTCGTCATTATTGTATAAATTGTTCTCACAGTTGCCTATTACCTTTAGCGGTCCTCTACAAAGCCTTTCACAACTCAGTTCTAACCTACCTTTGTAGCCTGCGCATCACTCCTTTTCCCTGATATTCAGCCCAATTGGCCTTCCTATCATTCCCTCCTTACATGATATTATATTTTCCATCTTTGTGTCTTTGCATTGGCTACTCTTCCAGCTTGGAATTCAATCCCTCCCAAATTCCACATCTATGAATCTGTAGTTTCCTTCAGGAAGCTAAAAGGTTTTGTTTGAATGCCACTGTCTTCATGAAGCCTTTCCTAATCCTTCCAGCTCTTAGCACTGTCAAACCCAAACTACCTGGTAACTTATTTGTAGAAATACACACACACACACGTGTGTATATGCATGTATGCATATATATACATGTGTATGTGTATGTATGTATGTATGTATACACATTATATCCCCCAGCTAGGCTGAAAGCTTCTTAAGTACTTAAGTGCTTAAGACTGTTTTACTTTTGTCCCTACACACCCAGATACAAGTACTGTGGTCCTTGGCACATAGTAGGCACTTAATTATTTACTGATTGACTGAATCTACTATTCATTAGTTGTGTTTTGTGGGAGATTCCTCTTTATGTACAGGAATAGCTAAGTCTTTTCCAACCTTCATAATCTGTAGGAGAAAATTCCAAATCAAGGTGGTATAGAAACAATTAATAGATCTTATTTTTACATAGGAAAAAACTCTGAAGCTTTTGGTTGTTGTCCTTCTTTCTTGAAGAAGACCAAAAAGACATCACTATGTTGGAGTCAAGGTACAGTGGGTCTGACTGGCTGATCAGACCAATATGGGCTTGGAAGATTCTATCACAGGTTGAGCACAAATAGCCCTCACGAATATTTGGAGGGGAAATGTCTCTAAATTTGCACATCTCATGTTTCTTTTGAGCCACTACAATTCTACTTTGCTCATAGAGCATAGCCCCTTCTTTGATGCAGGCATGCCATTCTACATGGTCTACTTTAACAGTGTCTCCCATGTCATTAAATCAATTCCAAAGTTCTTCAGGCCTTTTATAAACTGATGAAGAATGAAATGAGCAGAACCAGGAGGACAATTCACACAACAACAACATTGTAAAGACAAACAATTTTGAAAGCTAGAATTATGATCTTGAAACTATGATTTGAAAATTATGAGAACAATGAACATTGATGATTCTTGAGGACTGATGATGAGACACACTATCCATTACAGAAAGGTGATGGATTTAGAGTAAAGAATGAAACATCTATAATTTTGTGTGCAGCCATTGAGGGAATATGTTTTGCTTGACTATAAATCTCTATCACAAGAAATGTGTTTTTCTTTTCTTTTTTTCTTCCCAATGGGGTAGAGGATGAGAAGAAGAAAAAATACATTTTTGCTATTTTTTTTAAGATAGAGAGTTGAAGGAAGGGATGCTACAGATAGGAAATGTTGCATGTACTTTCAAATGGAGTCACTGCATTATTTGCCTTACTTGACTGTTTTATTTGATTACAAGAGACCACTCATGAAATGGGACTAATCTGCAAATGTTTATAATGTAAAAAAAACAATAAAACTTTTTTGAAAAAGTACTCCATGAAATGAAATTTAAATATACATAAATATAAAGTCTTTCATTTGGGCTAAAAACATCAATTTCATATGAACAAGATAGGGGATATTTGCCTGGGTAGCAGATCACCCGAAAAAGATTTGGGGGCTTAATAAACTGTCAGCTTAATAGGAATCAACAGTGTGATATATAAACAATAACAAAAAAAGAAAAAGAATCTTGGATTTAATTCACAGAACATTGAGAGCATAAGAACATAGGACATAAGAACATTGGAGGTGACAGTCCACTATGCTCTGCCCTAGTCAGACTAAATCCAGAGTATCATGTTAAGTTATGGGCACCCCCATTTTAGCAAGGACATTGGAGCATGTACAAAAGAGAGTAACTAGGAATGGCAAAGACCATTTGAGTTCATACCATATACAGAATGGTGGAAGAAGCTGGAAATGATTCAGCTTGGAGGGGAAAAAAAGAACCATCTTCAGATATCTGAGGATCTGTCATGTCAAAGAGAAATTAGAGTTTACCCTGCTACCAAATGGTATAAGTAGGAGCAATGGGTGAAAGCTTCAAAGAGGTAGATTTATGCTTGACATAAAGAAAGACTTTCCAGCAGAATTATATAAAAGTGAAATGCTCTGCATCCAGAGTAGTAGATTAGCCTCACTACATAGGTTCAAGCAAAGGATGAATGACCACTCATTGGCTATATTATAAAGAGGATGCTTAGTTATGTTGGCCCTTTGAGATTCCTTCCAACTCTGAGTTACTGAGATTCCATGTAGCCAAAGACAGATAAGAGAGAGCAACAAGCTGACCTCATTAATGCAGGCCAATGGGCCTTCCTGAAATACTTCTCCCCCTACTGAAAATTCCTTCAGAGACAACTGCTGAGCTTCTATCAGAATCCTAGGGCAGGGGATGGGGAAAAGAATCATTGAAAACTGGAGAAATGTTGTAGGCCTGACTGGAGATGGGCAGATATTCTGATTGGATTCTTAAGGAGGCAGATTTTTCAACAATAGATTAAGTTTTACCTGGATTTCTCTAAAAATTTTAGACTACATAAATAAAAAAAAAACAGTCTGTGAAAACCCGGAAAGACAAGTGAGATCACTCCCAAGTCAACAGAGGCCCATTACATCAGTCTAGCTACATTTCATAGCCTGTCACCGGTATAGCGGATAGAGTATCAAATTTGGAGTCAAGAAGACCTAAATTCAAATTCCACTCCAGAGACTTCCTAGCTATGTGACCCTGGGCAAGTTATGTAACCTCTATGGCCCTTAGTAAAATAAAGATAATAATAGTGCTTACCTCACGAGAGTTGTTGTGAAGCTCAAATGAATTAAAGTAAAGCACTTTGCAAATCTGAAAACACTATCTAATTGTTAGCTATTATATAAATG
This sequence comes from Phalanger gymnotis, assembly GCA_028646595.1. Taxonomy (NCBI): domain Eukaryota; kingdom Metazoa; phylum Chordata; class Mammalia; order Diprotodontia; family Phalangeridae; genus Phalanger; species Phalanger gymnotis. Next base: position 577,441,708 of record CM053622.1, read on the forward strand.
TAAGCTATTTCTTTTGTGCGAGGGTTATTAGAGCAGTAAATCAAAGGAGTAGTTCATCTAAACTTCAGTAAGACATTTTTAAAGTATCTTGTGATAACCTTGTGGAAAAAAGATGGAGAAATGTAGACTGGCTGATATTTTACTTAGGTGGAATTAGAACCGCTTTGAATAACAAGACCAAAGAGTGGCAGTTAATAATAGAGCGACGTAAAAAAGGAAAATCTCTAGAGAGATGCCATGGAGTTCTGTTTTTTGGCCTCGTTGTTAATTTTTTTCTCTTGAGATATAAATGACATGCATGTCAAGTTTGCAGCTAACATAGAGCTGGGAAGGATGATGAACATGTTGGCCTAAAGAATCAGGATCCAAAAAGCTCCTCAAAAGCGAGAACTATAAGCCAATTCTAATAAGATGCCAACATAACTAAAATCAATGCAAATACACACTCGGATTCAAAAAATCAAATAGCATGGGGGAAAATGTGGCTAAACAGCCATTCATTTTAAAACATCTGTAAAATTTGATGGATTAACAGTTTTAATATGGGCCACAGTGTAGCATGGAAGCCAGAAAAGCAATCATACTTTAGGCAGCATTAATAAAAGTACAGGGACCTAGCAAGGAGAGTATAGTCCTACTTATAACCTATCTGAGTTAGACTACGATGGGAACTTAATGTTCAGTTCTGGATTACATATTTTGGGAAGGAAACTGATAAGCTGGAGTATATCCCGAGGTGGGCAACCAAGATGGTGAAGGCATGGTCTAGAGACCATTGCATAATAGGATCAATCTGAAGAAAACATTGGAAAAAAATGATCATCAGCTAACATTTAAGGCTAAATATGTGGAAGAGTAATTCAACTTTTGGGGGGGTTTGGCCTAAAAATCATAAAAATCAGAAATCATGAAAAAATGTAGAAATTGAAGAAAGGGAATAAAAAGAAAAACTTCTTTACATTTCAACTTGTCCAAGAGTGCCATGGGCTGCTTTAACAGATAATGAGTTCCTCATCATGAGAGATCTTAAAGCAGAAGAATCACTTGCTTCAGTGGGCATCCCAACCGAAGCATGAAGCAGACTGGATGACTCATGTGGTCCCTTCTAGCCCTGAGATTCTCTGATTATATGTGACGTAACAGAATTCTAGGCTAAGAGTTAAGAAACCTCAGTTCTAGTCATGGCTTTGTCACTAATTTGCTGTATGACATTTTCTTCCCAGGGCCTTAGTATCTTCATCTTTAAAATGAGAGAATTAGTCTAGACTCTAGAGAATACATCAGGTCACTCCAAGCACTGCTAAGTAGCCAGGTAGCTCAGTGGATAGAGCTCTGAGACCTGAAGCTGAGGAAGACCTAAGTTCAAATGTGGCCTCAGAAACTTACTGGCTGTGGGACCCTGGACAAGTCACTTAATTTGCATCTGCCTCAATTTCCTCATCTGTAAAAAGGAGACAATAATAGCCTCTACATCCCAGGGTTGTTATGAAGATAAAATGAGATGAAATTTGTAAACTGCTTTACAAATTTTTAAAATACTATATAAATCTAGCTGTTATATTATTATTTAAAGCACTCCTATGCAGTCTGAATGCAGATTGAAGCATACTATATTGTTAATGTATTGTTAAGGGAAATGGGAAGATCTTTCCCATCCATTAATAGGCCCATGTGACCTGCCTGAGTCACATAAGTCTGAGTCACATGGAGCCTGTGGTAAGAGGAGCTTGCGGAAGGGGTGGAGCAGGAAGTTGGAGCTTGGAGAGAGAGGAGGCAGAGAGAACAGAACAGCTAGAGTGAGGGAAAGAGGGAATGATTTTGCTTAAGGGAGTCCATTTGTGGGAAGACTGACAGAGGGAAGGCTTGGGGATGGTGGTGCTCCCTGCAATGATAATGAGTATAGATTTCTTTGTTGCTATGATGGATTTGGCTTTCTGGTGCTGGAATAAATTTTTTGGTTTTGTCTTCCATGAAGAGAAGCTGTTATATCTTGCAATTCAGAACTACGCCAGCATATTCATAGCAGCCACTGTGGGTATTGCATTGGCAATATACACTGTATTTTCACTTTTTTGTTTTTCTTTCTCATGGTTTTTCCCTTTTGTGCTGTTTCTTCTTTCACAACAAGACTAATATGGAAATACATTTAACATGATTGCACATGTATAACCTATATCAGATTGCTTGCTGTCTTAGGGAGCAGGAAAGGGAGGGAGAAAAAATTACAACTCAAAATCATATAAAAAACGAATGTTGAAAACTATCTTTACATGCTGTTGGAAAAAATAAAATACTATTTGCCAAAAAATAAATAAAGCACTCCTTTAGCAATATTGACCTCTTGTTTAGAAGTCAGCAGAGATGAGGACCAGATAAAAGGTTAGGAAGTTTTGGAAGCGGCACAGCTTGTGGAAAAGGTAGAAAGCTAAATCCAAACTTCACAGAACAAATCCCCTTAATAAAAAGATTAGTTCTGTAAAACTTGGACTCAGTCAAAAGGCTGCACCCAAGGACCTAGAAGGCCACATATGGCCCTGAGGCCTCATGTTCCCCACCCCTGGACTAGAATCTCCTCCTTCTCCTTTCCAGACTTTCATATACCTGAAAGTTCACATATTCAGGGATGGCTACCTGGGTTAAATGAGTAGTTCTTGTCAACAGCCAAGGGCAGCCCAGGATCCCTGGCCTATTCACCATCCAAAGTCCCAGCTATCAATTAATGTTAGCCCAATATTGATCTGCCTGTTCCTTACTTTGTGATGCTGAATTCTATACCTATGACTTCTTCCCAACCCACACCCCCTATTCCCAATACCACCATACAGTAAATAAATACTTACACCACAATAAATACCACCATACAGTAAGTAAATTCTTGACAAGAAGTGAAGAAATTCCACTTTTCTAAACCAAATCCTTTTTTCCTTCTGATTTATAACATGATTTGCAAGATGGTTCATCTTCATTTCTGTTTATCTTCAATCAAGAGTTGCTTTTCTAACATATGGATTTTATATTTCTCTGGCCCCTTCAGACTCTCTGTAAATCTTTCTTCTCTGTGCCACCTTCTAGGAAACCTTTTTTTATAAAAATCAGGTGAGCCATTTGTAGACAGTGCAGTGTGGTGGAAATAATGCTGAATGCGGAGACAGAGATCCTGGGTTCAAAACTCAGAACTACCATGGGCCTTGGGTCCTCTATCTGTAGGGAAAGGGCATAGGACAAGATGCCTTCTTGTACTATATCCTCCAGGAGTGGGAAACCTGTGGCCTTGAGGCGCATGTGGCCCTCTAGGTCCTCAAGTGCGTCCCTTTGATTGAATTCACACTTCACAGAACTTTTATTAAAAGGATTTGTTCTCTGGAGTTTAGATTCAAAGGGCCACACTTGAGTATCTAAAGGACCACATATGGCCTCGAGGCCACAGATTTCTTATCCTGTAGACCTAGCCATTTTTGTATAAAGTATTACCTCTACTTTCTATGTCTTTAAGTGTCTATATTTGAGAATCAGATTTTCTCAAAGCAGGACACACCTGTAGTCCTAATTCCCACTCACCATGAATGGCAGCCACTAATGTTACCAACAGATACTCCATTGCATAAAATCTAAGCCCACAAAGATCTCTGTCATTGACATGCATAGTCTATACCCAACACATGCCTTTTTTTGCAAGATGTGTGACAGCAAGTGGAGGAAATATGGAAGCTGGCTTGCTTATGTCTGCAAAAAGCCATCCTTTGCCATACTAATGAGGACAAATTTCCAACTGTCCTGACACTACATGTGTTATACTATTACCCAGGGAAATGCAAGTGCTGGCTGAATAATGCATTGGTATCGATTTACAGACCCAGGTGAAATTAAAACAGTCACTCTCTTTGCTGTATCATTTAGTCTCTTAAGCCGATGAGGAAAGCCTGCTGATGGAGAGGCCACTGCTCCAAAAAGCAGCCTGCAATTTCTTCCCCCTGATTATTAAATTACATTGATGGATTACTGTGGATTCACATTCAATAACTTTTTTTAATTGAGTTTCCATCGCCAAGGGTCAAGGAGGATTAAGGGTCAGTGTTTACCAAATCAGGTGAGGAAGATAGGAGGGCTCAACTGCCAATCATGACTGTGTCACATGATAAAGGCTGCAGATGGTCATGGGAGACAAAATCCCTGGTGCTCCTGGACTGGTTTACAGATCTGACAGCTCTGAACCTGTGAGTTCCCTTTAAAGAACAGAACAATAAGCACCAAGAGGCTGGAGGTCACAATAAGTCACTGGATGCTGTTAAAGTTGGAGAAGCAGAGGCAGCTGACGAGCTTTCATGTCCTTGGAGGACAAAGAGGATGTTTTGAAGTGCTTTGCTGACATATTCAGGGACTAGGACTGGCTTCTGTCAAAGAGTGCACCAAATCAAACACAAAGCATGCACCAAGGCAGGTAACCATATTCTGACACGCAAATGACACTGGAGGTGGGGAAAAGCAGATCTTCAAGACAATGGAACAATTCTTAATTGGAGGCCAAAATGTTGCCATTTAATCTAAATGGCGAGAAATCTCCCTTTGATGCTTATTGATTATTGTACAAGGAAGGCAGAACACGGACATAGCTTGCTGCCCAGCTAACACCTATAATTTTGGGAGACCGAAGACTAAAGGAGTCACAAAAGACCTGCTAGAAATTGATTAGCTTGAACCTATTGGTTCAAGGGGATATTTATAGGTTATTAGAGGCCTTTAAGGCCCCACAAAGCATCTTTCATATAGAATGTGTGCCTCAGCTGAACTCTTCTAAACATTCAGGAGGTACCCATTTGCCCATTATTTAAGCCTGAAAACAGTGTAAGCAAGAGAGTAATTTGGAATTGGAGCAAAGGGACTGGCTACTTTCAGCTGCCTCCATTTTCTTTAATATTTAATTTTTCATATTTCTTTAATGGCTAAAGGGCAAGAAGGCTTTTCCTTTCATTTTTCCTCAGCGTCAGGAGTTTAAATATGGACTACTGAAAGAAATATTATTAAAAACAGCAATGCTATCAAAGGTAAAATTATGCGTGGCTGACATAATGCCTCTAAAAATTTAAGAGAAGCAATAGCTGAGTACTGAGCTTGGGTTCTCAGTCTGCTCTTTGGGATGGCTACTCCATTAGTGGCTATGTACTTTGGAGTTTCAGTCATTTCTCATGGTCATGAATATATCACGCTTATTCCCAAACTCTATCATTCTAACTCAAAAGTGCTAAGATGGAAAAATTGAGGCAGACCTAGTAGCTTAGAATGATCCAACAATTTATCCATCTAATACCTGTACAATATGGACTGAAAAAAAGTGACCTTAAATGCTCTTTAACACTTATATATAGCCCATGTTCTGATTACAACTATTGTCTATGTTTCCTGGTGGCATAGATCCACCCTCCCCTCAAAGTGAGCATGGAATTAAAAAGAGGTAGATGTGATCAAATATGAGCACTGGTGTCTTGAACATCAAAAATGTCTTAGGAGAAGAGAGTGTTGGGACTTCTCATGGCAAAAGAATGGCTGTCTCACATTGAACCTTTAAATTGAAAGGGTCATAAAAGGTTCAAGTGTTCATTTATTTTCAGCTAGACAAAAAAAATGACTGGCAATGATCTGACTAAGCTCTTAACACTCCACAGCTCCTGAATGTCGATGGAAAAATTTTAAATAAAATACTAGCAAAGAGATTATCACAATATATCACAAAGATCATACATTAGGACCAGGTGGGATTTATACCAAGAATACAGGATTGACTCAATATTAGGAAAACTATCAGCGTAATATACCATAACAATAACAACAAAACTCATATGATTATATCTGTAGATGCAGAAAAACTTTCAGAAAAACCTGATGATATGAACTGATACAAAGTGAAGTGAGCAGACCCAGGATGATCATCTGCTAAAGGCTTAGTTACTTAGTTACTCTGATTGATCAAGATAATTCCAAAGGACCAATGATGAAAAATGCTATCCACCTCCAGAAAGAGATATGATAAACTTTCAGTGCAGAGCATACTTTTTTCCTTTCTCATTTTTTTATTGTCTTATCTTGTTTATGTTCTCTTTTGCAACATGGCTAATATGAAAATATGTTTTGCATGACCTCACATGTATAGTTGATATCAAATTGCTTTCCTTCTCAAGGCAGCAGGGGAAAGTTGATCATCACACAATGTTACTGTTATTGTGTACAATGTTCTTCTGTCTCTGTTCACTTCACTCAGCATTAGTTCATGGCTCACACAAATTTCTCCTCACTCAAGTCCATCATCCAGAATGATTTTCCTAAAGGGCAAGTCTAACCATGCCACCCTCCTACTCAATAAACTAGTGGCTCCTTATCACCTCTCAGACCAAAATCCTCTGTCATTCAAACCTTCATAACCTAGCCCAGCTGCTTCCAGTCTTCACCCCCTCCTTATGTACTTTTTATTTCCTTTCTTTTCCTCAAAAAAGATACTCCATCTCCCAACTCTGGACTTTTCCCTGACTGCCTCTGATACATGCAAGACTCTCTTTCCTTATCTCTACCTCCTGGCTTCCTTCAAGTCCTAGCTAAAATCCCACCTTCTACAAGAAGTTTTAATTCTAGTGCCTTCTTTCTGTTATTTCCAATTTATCCCATATATAACTTGTCTGTACCTAGTTGTCTGCATGTTGTCTTGCCCATTAGATAGTGAACCCCTTGAGAGCAAGCGTTGTCTTTTGCCTTTCTTTGTAATCCCCGGTGCTTAACCCAGTGCCTGACATGTAATAAACAACGTTTATTGCCTGAATAGTCTCACCCACCTCTTAGAGTTAATAATAACAATAGCTCGCATTTATATAGCACTTTAAGATTACAAAGAACTTGACATATTATCCCATGTAATCCTCACAACCTGGGAGAAAGGTACTGTTAGTATAGCCACTTTTACAGATGAGGAAACTAAGAGAGAAATAAATTAAGAGACTTCTCCCGAGTAACACAGCTAGTAAGTGTCTGAGGCCAGATTTAAATTCAGGTCTTCTTGACTCCAATTTCAATATCCTAACTATTGCATTATTTTAAAAATGTAATTAAAGTTTTTAAAAATGTACCATATACCTATATTCAAAATAATGGAAATGGAGAAGTAGACGCTTTTATAAGGAATACCATATTTTGATTCCTGAGCTCAGCCTAAACCTTTGCCAATCCGAAGAAAATGAATTGTTTCTATTAGAGTTATTTCCTAGGTACCAGTTGAAGTGAGAAGTATACCACCTTACAAAAGGATGAACTGTCCCACATGTTTCAGTTGTTAATATTCCAGTCCAAATGTGCTCAGGTCACTAGCAGGAAATATTCCCTTGCTACCTATTTGGCATATTCTCAGCTCTTGAATAATGTAACTATTTTTCAGCAAAAGCATTTCTTACCATCTACAGCCAGTAATAGCTGTTATATTTAGCCAGCTATTTACATTCGTTTTTGCTCTTATCAACTCTTTTTTTTAATTCTAAGCATTGCTCTATTATATTCCAACTTCCAGGCTGAAAAGGCAACACTGTGGGTGCTTAATGGATTGATTACATTCAAGCAAAAGTGTAATGCTTAGCAACTTAAAATTTTAGGCCACTTCTATTTTAATCCTACACAGATTGGACCAAGGTTCCAGCTCTGCCTCTTTATGGTCAGGTTTTGCCCAAGCTCAGCTACTGAAGTCATTGACACTCAGACTATAGCAGGCAGCATATCATGCTGTTTCTGTTAGCTTAGAAGCTGGAGCTTCTACCTGGATGTTCCCAGGGGCAGATGAAGAGGCAGATTCTCTTAGCAACCTAAAGTATTGGTCTGAATCTTTCTGACAAAAATTGAGTTACCGATAGCATAGAATTAGGAGTTTCTCCTCTTCTCTGTCCTATTTAAAGGTGTTTAAAAGGAGAATCATCAGAGTTCAACTGATGACAGAGCTGCCTTCCAGAATATGGCCAGATTGTATTTTGCTTGAAGTCTGTTTTAATGTAAGTAAACACAACCCCAAATGAATAACTTTAAATTTGTGCCACCTGGCTGCCTAGAGAAGAAAATTAGAATTGAAGTCACAAGACATACTTGGATTTGAAGCTTATCCCTGCTTCTTACTAGCTCTGTGATTGGTAGGAAATGTCTTGACCTTGGTTTTCACATTTGTAAAGTGAGGATAATATTTTTACTATATACCTCATGGGGCTGTTGGGAGGAAAGCAATGTTTAAAACTTACAAAGTATTCCTTCAATAAGTTATTTTTCACATTTATTTTGTTTTTACTTTATGGAATAAAACAAAAATATACATAACAATATAATAAAAAGATGCACATGAAACTGCAAATCTATTATGTACAACTTGCTATTCCTTTTAAATATATAATAAAATTATCATATAAATTTCTTTTTTCTCTTTTTTTTCTTCCCAACCCCCCCTACCTTAGAGATGGCTACCATTAGACACTAATAGGTATAGATAGAGAGCTGATAGATAGATAGATAGATAGATAGATAGATAGATAGATAGATAGATAGATAGATAGACGGATAGATGTGTGTGTGTATAAAATTATTCTATACATACCTAATTCTCTGGATGCTGATAGTGCCTTTCTTCATATGTGCTTTAGAGTTAATTTGGATATTTATAATAGTCAAAATGACTTATTCATTCAAAGTTGTTAAATGGCTTGCCTAAGGTCATCTATACTAATCAGAATGTCACAATGGAAAGCCAATTAAAACATCTATCCACATACCAAAGTCAAAAATTGATCGATATTATTAATAATATTATCAATTAATAATAGAGAAGAAAATTCCATTGCTATTCCATCCAAAATGAGAGCATCCTTTGTCTTCTACCAGTTGTAATCCAGCCTTGAGCACAGAGAATTTAAGAAATGACAGCTACCACTTAGTTTGGAATCAAAGATTTTGAGCTAGTAGGGACCTTAAAGGTTAGCTAGTCCAACTTCACAATTTTTCAAATGAGTGAACTGAGGCCCCAAAAAAAGGACCAACTAGGTCAAAGTCAAGAAGTAAGAAAAATAGTAAAGTTTTGAACTTTGATTCTAAATCCAGTATTCTTTCTCCACCTTTTATTCAGTTCCGCAAAACTTAATCACAAATGAGAAAAGTCTTAGCAGTGGGTTATAGACAAAGCCCTGAATTCAATAAAGGGATCTAGATTCTAGTCCTGGCTTTGTCATAAACTAAAAGTGGGAAGTTTCCCAAGTCAAATATCTCTTTATCTTTCTCATACTTCTGCTCTACCAGGGTTATAATTCTTATTTTACCCACTACACAGTGATATTATCAGGATTACTAATAAGGAAAGAAATAAGTGTTTATTTAGCACCTACTATGTGCCAGGTCCTGTGCTAAATGTTTTACAAATGTTATCTCATTTGATCCTCATAATAACCTTGGGAGGTACGTGCTATTATCATCCTCATTTTACATGGGAGAAAACTGAGGCAGACCTTGGTTAAGTGATTTACATAGAATCACACAGCTAGTAAGTATTGTAAGGACTCTTCATGGCCCCAAGCTCAGGGCTCCCTGTGCATTGTGTCATCTAGCTGCTCTTATGCTTTCTGATTTGATATGGGGATTATCTGTATGGAGCGATTCTGTTAGAGATTGAACCTATGATTCCACTGGTATAAGGAACTCCCAAGTGAAGAAATACCCTCTACATCTACCACTTAGCGTCTACTCTGCAGCTTATACTCATAAAGCTTTGCCTAGAACGATGACAGGTTAATTGTCTTGGCCAGGGCCACACAACCAGTAAGTTAGAGGCAGGAGAGGTGCCCACTTCTTGATGGCTTACAAACCAGGTCTAGCCATGAGACAATGAGTTCACTGAGGGGAAGAAATGCCTAAAGATAAGTAGCAGACTAAGGATGGAACCTTGGGGAACACCCACAGTTTAGGGGCTAGACTCAGGGGTTCTTAACTTGGGGTCTAAGAACTTAAAAAGATTTTGATGACTATATTTCAGAAAAATTTATTTTTTGCAATCCTATCTATTCAAATACATTATTCTGAAACAGAATCCAGTCTTTATCAGACTGCCAAAGAGATGACAATGACTTGACGTACAAAAGGTTAGGAACTGCTGCTATAAAATAGCAAAGCAGCTTTCTTTGTATAAGATTAAATATAGGCATCCTACCATAGAAATTTTCTAGTGTGGACAATACAGTGCAGTTTCATAGAGAAATATGGGGGGTGGGCAGAAACTGCTGCTATAGCAATCAGCCATCTGGAAAATGCAGTCAAAGCAATCACAAGAAGAGAAGGGACCTAGAAAGAAAGAGTTGTCAAATGCCAAAGAAAGATTGAAAAGGATGCCTGTAATCTCAATCATTGGATTGGTCAAAAAAAAAATCACTGACAGACCTCAAGAAAATATTTCTAGTAAGGGAGCAGGAGAGATCGCTACCTATCTGTATTACAGTCTGATGCCAGACTAATCTTCCTAAAGTACAACTTTGAAAAAAAATAAGTACAAATTTGATGCTATCTTTTTCTTACTCAATTTTTTTTTCATGGCTTTCCATTGCCTATTGAATCAATCTGAACTCAGACCACTGAGATCCTCTATAATATATAACTCAAACATATCTTTTGAGATTTCTCTCATTACTTGCCTCTATGTACTCTAAGCTCTAGCTAAACTTGCTATTCTCTAAAAGTGGTTTTTCTTACTCACATAATTTCCTCCAACTAGAATATTCTCCCCAACTATCTCTGCCTATTAAATATGTAAAAGCTTATTCCAAATGCCCTGGGGAGGTAGATGATGAAGTGGATAGAACACTGGCCCTGGAGTCAGAAGGACCTGAGTTCAAACCAGCCTCAGACACTTCTAGCTGTGTGACCCTGGGCAAGCTACTTAACCCTGTTTGCCTCAGTGCTTCATTTGTAAAATAGGCTGGAGGAGGAAATGGCAAGCCACTTCAGGATCTTTGCCAAGAAAACTCCAGTTGGGGTCATGGAGTGTTGGACACAACTGAAATAACTCAATAACAATACTCCTTCCCAGGCTGATGTGATCTCTCCTACTAAAGTCCACGAAACTTTGAACCTCCATTATGACATTGATTTTATTCTATCCTGCATTATTTCTTCTGTATATGTCTTTTGTCCACCTAAAATTTTCAGTGTCATAGAAGGCATCCTCTAAAAACTCTGAACAAAACAAGGATTCCCTTTAATGGCAAGGTTTTCTCAATGTTCCTATTTAAAAATGACAAAGTACTAAAATTCATCTAATCCTGAAAAACTACAAGACCTCTTCAATAATATTCAAAGCAATGATGAAAAGAGTAGCCTAGCTAGTCACATAGTAAAATCAAAGTGGATGAAAAAAATATTGGCCAACCAAAACATGGAAATGTTCAGGTAATCCATCAAATTAATTGATTGATATAGACCCTCAACAGGCAATATAGATGAATTTAGCCCAAAATTGAGCTAGAAGAGAAGGGGATGGATTGCATCTGGAAAATTGTATAGATCTTTCAATTATCTCAAACTGCTTACTGCTGTAAAAGCTTACTCCCAACATAAAAATTACTCCAGTAATACTATATGATCATGAATCACATAATGCCATGATCTCAAGTGAATTCAAGATAAAAAATAAATCAAATGACAATGACAGGACACATTATGAGCCTAAATAATCTATAACATGGTACCAACAACATATGTGTATGAAATAAAAGACATTACTGACATGTATGACCAGAAAAAAATAGTGGGCTGGCCACATAGCCAGAATGAGAGACAGCAGATGGACACGTCTAATGAGAGGTCTTCATGAAAACAACTTTGAAAAAGTAATAGGCACTATACAAATGTAAATTGTTAGGAATCTAGAAGTTTCCAATACATATAAAAGGGAAAGATGAGGACAGTGAATAAGAGACAGAATAAATATAGATGAGTTGCCTCAATGAATTTCCTAGTCGATCAATAGGGAAAAAATCAGATTCTAAAATGTTTGCTAAGTGCAAAAGGTCATACAGGTGTTAAACTGTAATGACCACTTCTACTCCTCCTTTACCAGAGTTCACTTCTGCTGGTAGGATGGTTCTCCTGAAATGCTGCTCATTGTTCAAAATGTAAAAGAAAGCATATATAGAGGCATGCAGAGAAATGTTCTTTTCAGGTGCTCTAGAAGCTCCATGCTTTGTTCAGCTCCTAACACTGTACCTGGAACATAATATAGGCTTAGTGAATATTAGCTGGATGAATGAATGTACGTAATGCTAGAGATCACATTTCCAATCTATATGAGCTAAAATAGATGAAACTAGGCTGGTTCTCATGTCAAGAATGTCATGTCTAGGTTGAAGTAGTATGGTTGAAAAGGTATTTTGAACCCAGGAAGGGAAAGATAAAGTATCTACTACCTCCTTTCCTCTCCTCCTGGAGCTTTTCAATCTTTTTTTTTTCTTTCTGAAAGTCATTTTCATTATGAACTTCTTTAACTTTGCAATAAAATATTTCAATCCAAGCTATTTACAACATTTAAAATATATTTTAAAGAAGACAAAAAGATTCTGCATCTTTATAAGTTTTGTTTTGGTGAGTGATTTGACAGTTTAGGGAGATTTTATTTAAGCATTTAGAGAATATCAATTGAGAAGGGAAATGGAATAATAATAATATCTGACACATGGGGTTTCAAGGTCTGCAAAGCACTTAACAGACTTTAATTCACCTGAATGCCCCAACTACCCATTTTATAGATGAGGACATTTAAAGGTTAAAAATTTTACCCATGGAATGAAAAATGGGAATTGTTGTTCATATAGTTAAAAGTGGAAACAGCTGCACTCAGGAATACTTTCCTTCCCATAATGCAGATTCTCTTCCTTCATCTTTCAGTCCTTTCTTGTTTCTCTTCCTTCCTTTCTCCCTCAATCTTTTCCCTGTTCTCCTTCCTCCTTCCCTTAATCATTTCCCCTTTTTTCCTCCTTCCTTTCTCCATCTTCTTTCCTTTCCAGAGACTGTCATGTAAACAGGGACCAGCGAAAGTAGAGATTTAATTGTTCTAAATTATTTTTGATAACTAGAACATCAAAACAGTATTTCGTGAACCATGGAAATGGCTGAGCATTAAAGAATCCCTTTTGTAGTACGTTACTCCTTGCAAAGAGATTCACTTGTACTTGACAAGTACCTATCAGCTAATTAGTCACATCATGTATCCATGGAAAGGTACAGATGTCCATTCCTTACTATCCTGCCCAGTCATTGTTTTTCTTCCACTGAGATAAAGAACTTGAAATAATTTTGGCCAACTTTAGAACTAAATGGCCACCTCGCATCTGCCTGCACAGACCTGAATCAAATACAAAATGGCTCTTGCACTCTGAGGTTAATGTGAGATGTAAGATCCACAAACCACAATCACTTTAAAAAAACTCTCCATCCCCATTTCAGCCATTTTGCCTTTTCACTGTGGCCAGCTGATTAGCAGAAGAAAAGAACGTCATGTCAAACTAAATCTTGTTCAACGACCACACAAAGCAACCATTGCAAAGTCAAACAACTGACAATCTTGGGACAAAACTTACATCAAATCCAACTCAAAGTAAGTGTAACAATAGATCAGAATGACTCTCACCTTACTTGGGGAAGGGGGGGAAGTATTATCTAGTTTTCACATTTAAGATATCAAGGATGGAAAGAAAGGAATCAGGAGACTTTGGGCAGAGCTCGGTCTTTCTCATGGGATACCTCAGTGGCCAGGCATCAGAGGATATCCTCAAGAATCTAAGGGCAGGGGAGCAATCTGAGCTGGATTGTTATCATTCAATGAGCTTAATCCACAGGAACATAGAACCTGGATGGGAGATTCAAGATCATCTAGCCTGACACCCTTTAGTTTTCAAATGAGAAAACAGGCCCTGGCAGCTCAAGCATGTCTATTCTCTCCACACTGTAGGTATACTGGAGCAGCTCAAATCTACTTGAGCCAAATGTTAAATTGAGTTAAAAGAGTGGCATGACTCATACTTCACTTACTAGGTAAAGATGCTGAGAAGTAGAATCGGAAAAAGTAACAGATTTCTCTCCAAAAAGCTCACACTCAGAAATCGGTAAATGCTCCAAATGAGGGCTTGATTTATTGCTTTGAGATTGTCTAGACTTAAGAAGAGTATGAAGAAAAGGTTATTGATGCAGATTATACTTAAAAGAGTGGCATGCATTTTGAAGAATCAATTGTAAAACATTTACTAGCATGTTTCTGTCTACCCCAACAAATAGGTTTGGGTCATTCTCCCTCAACATGAAACAAGAACTTAGTGAGTAGCCCCAAAGAGATTTGAGTTTTGAAACAGGACATGAGGGATTTTATTCTGGTTAATAGATCTGTCTGATACAATGCTGAGGAGCACCAGAAAATCTGATGTCACCTACATGGATACTTTAGAGACGAGGCCCAGGTGATAGCTTGGGAAATAAGTGAAGAAATGAGACCCACATTTTCAAACACAACCAATACAATGCAAATTCATTTTGCTTCACTCTGCTTGGGGGGAAGTGTGGCTTATGGATGGCCTCTAAGCCAGGAGCACTTGGGTATAAGTCCTGCCTCTGATGCATACTAGCCCTGGGTAAGTCACTTAACTCTCTGTGCACCAAGGCAACTCTCGAAGACTTTAACTTTCAGAGAAGGTGCCCATCTGCATTGGTTCAGGAATTTCTTCAGCTGAGTATTGCCTATGCCAATGATAATGAAGGTCTAGTCCTTATCCCCATATTTATTCAAACAAGGAAAGTGATCTTTATTAAAGAAAAAAAGAAAGAAAAGAAAAGAGGAGAAAGAATTTCAGAAGGGGACATAGACAATAAGGGCCATCTAAGTCCTTAAAATAATATATAAAATTAGCTATACATGATAGATTCATGGTTTCGCAATGAATGCTTCTTTTTCTGACCTTTGAATATGGAAATGCACATGTTCGTTAATGACTATTAAGTTTCTAATTTTAAAAAAGTTTTAAAATCACTGTAAAATGGAAAATAAGTGAAGGGTAGGGAGAATCTGCTTTTAACAACTGAATAACATAGGTAAGTTCAACAAGACAAAATAAAATGTGTCAAGGAGAAAAGTAAGTCTTATAGGAATAGAAATCTCCAGGATTGTCAAAGAAAGCAAAAGTAAGGTCAATAAAAGATGGCCCAAGCCCCAGGACTGATCTTTTGAGTGTCAGATTCTTCTTCTTCAAGGGAATTAGAACAGCTACAGAGAATAGCCCAGAGTCATAAGAAACAACCTGAGGCTTATACATTCAGATAAAGATCAGGAATTAGATTCTGAGAGATTTAAGATCCCACCATTAGTGGGAGCAAAGCCAAGCCAACCACACCTCAGGCTAGAAAACCAGAATATCTCTGTTCCATAGCCAGGCCAATTCAGAAAATTGTGTTCTTTTCCCTAAAGCTTTGTCTTTCTTACTACTCCATCCTTTCACCCATAACCCTCTCTGTAGTTTTGATGCTTTTCACTTATTTTAGTTTTTAGAATTACCCTTCCAAACCTTCTAGTTTCATATGGAAAGAAGCAGTGTTTCCACACATGGCACAGCAGAGGTAGGAATCAGTACTATGGTGTTGGCAGTGCCTGGACCCTCTTCAAAGCGAACGGAAGTCAAGGGAGTAGAGTTATCAAGGATATGTGTGTGTGTGTGTGTGTGCGTGCGCGTGTGTTCTCGCACACACATGCATGTATGTTTGTATTTGGGGAAGGGGAAGAGAACTGAGGAGGAATAAAGTAGGGACTGGCTGTGGGGACAGGAGCTCCCATGTGACAGACTCATACTTCACTTACTAGGTAAAGATGCTGAGAAGCAGAATTGGGAAAAGTAACAGATTTCTCCCCAAAAAGCAAACAGAGTCTAAATCAAATAGCTAAAATACATAAAGCATTTTTCAGGCTTTAAATCACTGTATAAATGCTAGCTATTATCATTATTGTTAATAAAGTCACTTTAGCAACAAAAATCTGCTGTTCATCTTCGAGACATTTAATATGAAACTGAATTAGCAAAGATCTTAGATGGAAGTTACCAATCTATCTATGCCTATCAACCATGACATCTCAGCATTAACTAGGAGTTACTGACATGTACAAACTGCATGGTCAAGTTCCACATTTCTAGCTAATCAGAGGAAATGCATGGAGGTAGAAAGAAGAATGAGCCCAAATCCTAAAAACTTGGTGTTTAGTTCTGGCTCTATAAAAATCCATCTCTCTAGGCTTCACTTTCCTCATCTGTAAAATGAAAAGAATACCATCTGACCTACCAGACTCACATGGTGATCATGAAAATGAAATATAGAGTTGTGTTAAGAACCCTCACCAATATAAAGGATGATAATACCATTTTTCTTTCACCAAAATTCTGATTTCATCCATGAAGGAAACTCCCATTGAGTAATTTTCACTACCAATGCAATGCAGAGGAGTACCTCTTCTGCAACTTTTAGGATTAGAGAGTAGTCTAGGGTAATAAGAGAGCAAATTGATGGCCCAGATTCACATAGGTAGCCAGTATGTGTCAGAGCAGGGACCTGAGCCCAGGCTTTCCTGGTTTTGAAGCCAGTTCTATTTAATTTTATATATATATATATATATATATATATATATATATATATATATATATATATATTTATATATACATATATATATACATATATACACATATATATAATCTGTAGACATATTAATAGATGGATAGTATATTAATATTGTATATTTTGACAGTTCTAATTATATATACTATGTCTATTATATCTATTATAGATACATTTGTTATATCTGTAGATCATATGGAACATATTTTATATATCACATATCCATTATGTCTATGTTTAATTTAGATCCATATAGATTCATAAATCTGTATGTTATTGGGTACATGGATTTATATAGCTCAGCCCTATCGCATACTTCCTTGATATAGGTCCCATATAATAATAGTATTACAAACAGTTATAATCCTGTGTATGCAAATTAAAGTGCTGGTTGAATGACTATAGGATTATCGAGTTTAGAGCTAGAAAGGTGATCATTTAGTCTAGGGGTTGGCAAACTATGGCCTGAGCACCTGCTGGCTAAGAACATCTTTTTTTTAAAAAACATTTTTCAATACACCAGCTCAGTACCAAAGCAGGAGGTAAGCCAGGCCATCCCTTGATTTTATAGGCAAGGAAATCGAAGACTAGAGAAGAGGAGTGATGTGTCTGAGGTCACCCAGGTGGTAGTAAGTCACATAGATGGGAGGTTAAACCTCTTCTGACTTTAAATCCAGTGCTCTTCCCATTATATGCTGATCCTAAGCATAGTACTTAAATCATGTTTATTTTGAGGTATATGGTGGATGTTGCATTATAAATAAGGAATTATGAAAGAGTCCTGGAATAAAGGACATTGTCAAATAAATTATGAATAAAAAAGTTGGACCAGTCACATGGTAAAGAGAAGAGTGACCAGACTACATATTGCAGTAGTGTCTTTATTAGGTTGAAAGTGAAGGTCTGAGCTCTTTGGATCCCCACCACCACCACCACCATGCACCTCTCTACCTCCTAACCACATGGTGAACTGTTACAAGAGGGCAAGAACTAGAGTTACACGGGATGGGCAGGCATGAGTTGCAATCAGCATCTTTGGAGGGAACACCTGAATTAAGCATCAGGTTCACTTGAGTATTGGAGTATGTGCATACATGTACATATATATATGTGTATATATATATATATAAAATGCATGTGCATATATATATATGTAATACATGTGCATATATATATTCTAGCATGAGAGCCATTTTCATATAGGGGACAGAGCACTTTTCTCCATGTCAAGAAGACCCAGAGTCAAGGCTGTATTATCATGGGAAAATCACAATCTCTCAATGCAGCAGGCAGCTGTCCAAGTCTATAAGTATGTGGCGCATTGGAATGAGCATTGGATTTAGAGGGAGAAGAACTAAGTTCAAAGTCTGTCTTTTACTCTTTCTGCCTGAGGAAATTTAAACTGTTTCCTTATCTGTAAAATACAGGGTTTGTACTAAACAACTTAAAAGTTCCCTTCCAACTCTAATACAGTGATACCATGATCTTAAGTTATTAACAAGTTACTAACGTGCATCAACGGAGGGAGTTTCCATACCTGGAGTTCTTCACTCCAATAAAACTTCAGGTCTAGGACAAGAAAAAATATGTGTGCATTTTTACGGAAGGTTATTTTCTTCTTTTCCAAAATCTATTTCATTTACATTCCAAAGAATCTCCATGTACATTGAGAAGCAACACAGCTTATGTTATTTGCACATTATGCCCTAGCAGCTGAATGTTTAACTCGTGTTATACATAGCATAAGAGAATAAAGTTGGCATGATTGCTTCAGAATAACTCAATGGGAGGGAGCAACATCAAGGCATTTATCCAAAGAACTTTACAATTAAGAAACTGGTAATTATAGCTCCTACTCAAAACTTATGCACTGTTGTAATTATTCTCACTCTAAAAAAAGTTATGTACGCAGATTAAATTATGATCTTAAAAAACTTGGTTTGTAATCTGACTGGGGGAAAGCAATGGAATTTAATGCATAAATCGAAAGTGTAAAATCAAGTTTTATAGTTTGGGACAATGTTCAAAGTACTTATTAATTCCATATTCGTACCATAGAATTGTATGGCTCAATGGGCCAACAAGGCATTGAGTAACATTCTCCTTAGTTCAGATATTGATTGAAAATAATAGCTTAGAACAAGGCTTCAAAGAGGTTAATTTCACAAAACATGTTAGCATCTGAACCTTTTGAACTTAAGACAATGGACACAAGCCTCTCTTTATCTCTACAGCATTTCAAATGTTCACAGGCTAATGGATAAACAGCTGAATGGCATTAATACTCATTGACTTAACATTTAACAGCAATATTCAGAGTCAAGATGCCTCAGTTCAGGTCTCAGCTCTTGCCATGTGTGACCTTAGACAGATCATTTCAGTTTTATGATTTTCATCTATAAAATGAGAGAATAGGATTAGATAATCTCATGATCTCTCCTGATCATGACACACACAGCTAAAGAGAAGGATGCCTGGGAGCTGACCAATTTAATTTTTTTTTTGCATTGACAGTCATAGTTCCTGTCTGGAGAAGAATACTATCCAATGTATTCAAGAATAGATTAAAATTTATCTCCTCATTAATCTTACGGTATTCTATCTGTCAGGACTTTCTATTAACTGGCATACCCATAATACAATGATAATTAGCATTCATAATGATGACCCAAAGGTACTATTAAATCCTGAAGTGCCTTCTATTCAGAGAATTCAAGGTAGCAAGGGATTAGAAGGTAAGAGAGAGTAGAAGACAGTGTAGAGCTGAATTATTTCATTATAAAGTCAAGAGAGGGAAGAAAAGAAAGTAAAGTCAGAGCAGGGATACCTGAAAAAATACTAATATTGGAAGTTTCAAGATGAGAAAATAGTTTTAGGAAGGGCGAGACACAGGGTAGGATGAATTGATAGAAAGTTTTGGTCATTTTGATGGCAGGATGTTAGGTTCTTTTTTTAACCAAGGAAGTGAAACACTTGAAGATAATGGTGAAATCCAAGGAATGACCATCCCTGGTCATGACTTAAGAGATCTTGGGATATGAGGGACTGAAGAACTAGGAGGTTAGGGTGAGTGAAAGAGCATTAATGTGAACATTGAAGCCTCCTTGTATAAGAGCAGAAGATGGAGAATCTAAGAAAATAATAAGCTACATGTTGAATGCTTTGATAAAAGAAGGAGATTGAGCTGAATAAACACAATAATACATACAGGATGAAAAATGTTGATAGCATGAGCTTCCAAAAGAGAATATGTTGGCTAAGGGATAGTCTGGAAGTGATAGTAGAGAATAAGTAGTATTATGACCCCCTTCAGGGTCAGTGTGTTAAGGGATTTAAGAGAAGATACAGACAATATTAGAGAAGATGACCACAGCTGAAATGTAATCTGGTGATGCCATGTCTCAGTGTATGCAAATAAATGGAAGGAATATGAAAGGAAGAGTTTCAGAATGGGGGAGTTTATTCATCATGGCATGGGAATTCCAGAGGGACACAGAAGGCAGAGTTAGAATGGGACATGAATGAGATTTGGCTGAAGGTGATGGGGAATGAGAAATTGAGAGATAGGAGATAGTTTATACCAAGGTAGCTGACATTTATATTGCATTGATAAATGTAAAGCACTTTGTAAACAAGCCTATGATGTGGATACTACAGGTATACATGTTTTGAAATTGAGGAATTGAGGCTAAGAAAAGTTAAAGTACTAGTCCAGAGTCACACATCTAGTAAATGATGGAGGTAGGATTCAAATCCAGGTCTTCCTTACTCTTTCCATAATTCATTCTTTAACAAGGACATTTTTAAAGAGTTATGAGCAGATATAATCTGTATGTGAGGAAAATTAATTTGGTAGTAGTATGAAGGAAAAATTGGAGAGCATAGGGGATGGAAGTAGGAGAAAAGAAGGGAAAGGAAATGAATAAGCATTTATTAAGCACCTACTGTTTGCCAGGCATTGTGCTAAGTGATTTTACAAACCACTTGATAGGTAAGGAGGTCAATTAAGAAGCTGCTTTAATAAATAATAGAGGTGAGTAGCAAAGAGAGTCTATACTAAAATTATTATAGTGGGAAAGCTATTGTTGTTCATCCCTCCTTCCTGAAGGGGACCAATGACATCACAAGGGTGATGTCTTGATTTGTGGGCAAATTGAATTTAAGCAAGGCAGAGCTGCACAGTCATCAACTTTACTGTCTCCTCCAGAGTCACTGACAAGATAAAAGTCAAGACAACTGGTGATGGCCCAGGGTAACCTTGACCTTTCTAAATTAAGGTCTTTTCCAGGTCTCAATTTGTCTGAAGCAATGCCCATTCAATGACTAAGGATTAGGTAAGAATTGAGACAAAAGATGGCCTAGTTTGTCATGAGAAAACTATCAATTTGGAAGGGCAAGACCCTCCAAAAACAGAAAACAATTGCTACTTACACTCATTCTAAGCCATCAAAATCTAAACAATGAGCAACAAAGGCCTGGGCTAGGCCTTATTATTGGCCATTCAGTGAAATCCAGAGATATTAGGGTTTAAAGATACAGTCAAGTAGCTTCATTTGAATCACAATGGACTTTTAAAAAGCATGTTTTTTCAGAGCTATATTTCAAGAAATCATAAATGAAAACTGTGCAGGACAAAAAGTAAATAATCCCAGCTTTAAAAAAAAAGACAAAAATATATATTTTTAAAAAATCTAGTCCCCAAACCCCAACATATCTTACAATAAAGAACAACCGAAAATTATATTCCTCTAGACAGAACCTTGTAGTGGGAATAGAAAACTGGGAGAAGGATTTCCAGATATACCACAGAGAAAATCAACAGGCCTCAGCAAGTGGTTGGATATGTCAGATGGAGAAGAATGAGTTAAAAAACAAAACAACACAAGTTTCAAGCACTAGTCACTAGGTGAAGAATGGCATTTGATAAGATGGAATTATATTGATTCTCTCCACACCCATGTAGATCATTCATGTCCAATCCTTGTCTTCTTATCTTATCCTTTGGAAAATTTTCCTGATAGGATCTCCCAATGTGCTGGGGGGAGAAATGTACTTTTAGATTTTTTAATATGGGATCAGGATCATTGACTTAGAGCTAAAAGGCTAGAAGGCCATAAGAGACCATGGTAGTCTGATCCTTTCATTTTACAGATAAGAAAACTGAGGCTAGAAAGTTTAAAGTGACTTGCACACTTATGCAGTCAAAAAGTGACAGAACTGAGATGTGAATCCGGGTCCCCAGATTCTAAATTAAGTACTTTGCCTACTGTATCACTTTGCTTTTCAGTATAAGAGGTACAGTATTCAAATTGCCAGTTATTTCTCATAATCATTGCATGACCTGCCCAACTCTTTTTCCAATCAAATAGTTCCTTGATGATAACAATATATCACTTCTTAAATATGCTCATCATGGTTGACGATATGCTGTAGCTAAATCACACCAACCATACATCTGCCATTTCTGGAGCTGCAGAAAAAGTTAAATGACTTGTCTAAGAATCACGTGAAATAGGAATGATACAAGGACGATTTCAGTCCAAATTTCCAAGGTGGGGTGGGAGCATAGGGAATATACATTATATTCTTAGTACACACAACATATTCTTAAGTAAAAATATATGGACTCCTTAAAAATTTTTTAGATTCATAGGATTTGGGACATTAGATATCATCTAGTCTAATTCCATCCTTTTAGAGATTAAGAAGTTGACACCCAGCAAGGTTGTGTAATTTGTCTAATGTCACAAGGAAAGAGAAAAGACTGAATTTGAATCCAGGTCCTCTGACTCTAATTCAATGAAATATCGACCATGTGGCAGTGCTTTTTTTTTTCTAAATAAAATGCCTTATTTTATACACTGTGTGGATCTAGATTGGATTCAGAAGAGGCCTCCAAAAAGCCTTTTCCAAACAAGGCGCTAAGTATTTTACTAGTAGGGCATGAGGAAGGTCTAGCAAGTTATTGTTTTAGCTGCATTCCCAGATATTGGTGCCAGCTCAGACTTTTCTTCCTATGACATTTTCTCTCTTCTGTGACTCAGTCAATTACCCATTATCTTCAATTTTCTCTTGCCCTGTATTAAACTCATTGAATGAAACAAACGTACTATTAATCATTATAATTTTAGTATGAACTTAAGACAATGTGCTTCTTTACCTTCTTTACTCATCTCCTAACTCTTACGCCTAACTAAGGAACGGAAGACTTTCCACTATTCAAAAAATTTCACATGTCATCCACTAGAGAGGAAAGATGTCAGATAAGAAGGAAGCCCTTCTTTGGCCCCCTAAAATTATAGTGTGTAACAACATCCTAAATTATTACTTTGGTCAAGTAAGTGTCGAAAAGAAATGAGACAACAGATAAAGGGGATGGGAAAGGCTGGTGTTCCAATTTTATGAATATACTCTAATCTCAATACTGACTGCAAAAGTGACCCCCTTGTACTCTCTTTTTTTCCATCTTTGAAGGATCAGACACAAGTCTGATCACAAATCAATGGAGATATCAAACACTGAAATTTGTAACATCTACTTGTGTGACTCCAGTCTCTTATAAAGAGAAGGAATACCTTGAGGAAACCTCTGGGACTACAATATAACTGCCTTCATAACCTAGAGAAATTCACTTCAATGTCATCTCCTCAACATGATCATAAAATCACTCCTAAATAAGGAGAATTCAGGAAGAGCCTGCCGTATTTCCTCCAAATGGGTTTCCCTGCATGATCCCAAACAAAAATTACATAAGGTCTAATAATTCTGGTCTTGCAGAGGTACTACAGAATCTCAGCCTGACTCACTAAATCATATGCTACAAGATCGGTCTAGATTTCACCTCTGAATCACTGCATGGTTTGTGTATACAGAAGAGTTATTGTCAGGGCAGGGCTTTCATCTCAGAGTAATCACAGTGACTCTCTTTTGTGCATATTCACTTATAGGAAGTTATTCAAATACTCCTACTCTTTGGGCATTCTTAGAAAAAAGATCAGAGCGCAGGTAATGATTTATATCCTAAGAGTTGGGCACCCATGGGAAGGTCTTAGTTGGGTTGTTTGTTTTTGTTTTGTTTTTTAAGTCATGGAGATTTTAAAAATCATACCCAATATCATTTTTCCCCCCAACCCAAAGATTAGTTTGTGCGACTGGAATTTCCATTGCACTGGAAAACCTAATGCAAATAGTTTTGTGTACTGAAGTGTAACACAATCTGGGGGGGGAAGGGGAAGGAGAAAGAAGAGGAAAGACCATTAATTCTATTGAATGGACAAAGAAGGACAGATGGAAGCAATATGAAATGTATCACTTTGCCATATGTGGAACAAACAGATTCTCAATACAAAAGAGCTATTTAAAGATATGGTACTTTAAAGTTAAGAAAAAGCATCAAACTCCAAATATCTACAGAAAATGATGCTGAACACAGTAGTGACAAAGCAGATGGCCCATATGTCGAGAAAGGCTGCTTACGTTTTCTCTGTTGCTGTTCTTCAAGTCATTCCCCTCTGTGCTGTAGTCAAGTTACCAAAATAAACATGAATTCTAATATCCTTCCTAAGCATGGACATGCTGTGTTCTTTTTCAATGTGACCATCATTCCCAGCAAACTTAACTGGTTTGAGGACTGCATAGGAGACTGGTGTCACTAAAAAAGAGAATCTTAATGAATAAGAGTGACCTTACCACTTCTGGGAGCAGCCTTGTTGAAAGGTCATGGATGGCTTTGACCACTATACATACAGATGATAGAAGGAATATCACCCCCAAGATCACACAGGCTCTGCAAAGAAACAAGAGGTTGAGAATCTTAATTTGGAATATACTACCCTACAAAGGCATTATTACAATCAACAATGATGCTGAAAAGGATAAAGAGAGCAATTCTGAAAAGTTTATGGCTCACTAATTTCCCACTGAAGATGCAGACAATTCCAGAGTTCCCAGGAAGGCAAAAATTTAGAGTCAAAAGGTACCTTATACATCTTCTAGTTCAATACCTTCATTTTAAAGTTGAGAAAATTGAAACTCATGAGAGTAAAGTGAGTTTCCCAAGGTCATACATTGAGTAAGTAGCTAGGCTCATATTCAGACCCATGCCTTTGTACTATATAAATGGTTTTTGCTACTCTAAGGAATATGCCTTTATTAAGCACCTGCTATGCACTAGGCAATATGCTAAGTGCTTTCCACATATCATTTCGTTTGAACCTCAAATCAACTCCATAAGGTAGCTGTTATTATGATCTTCATTTTACCGTGGAAGAAACTGAGGCAAACAGGAGTTAAGTGACTTGCCCAGGATCTCACAGCTCATAAGTATTTAAGGCTAGATTTGAATTCCAGTCTTCCTGGCTCCAGGCCCAAATCTCTAACCAATGTGCCACCTCTCTTACAACATGGCTACCTGATATGGTAGACAATGGAGACAATGACTCTTTTTCTGCTGCCTAGCCCAGTACTCCATCCATTAAGTCTTCACTGGACTCTACCACCCCCTCAAGGTTTGTCCTATACCTTTCTTCACTTTCACAGCCAAAGAGCTAGTGAAAGCTAGCTTTAAGCTAGACTAGACGCCATGGACTAACCATTAAAAATCAGTACAATGTGAAAAGCACTTAAGGAACTTCAATAAATTCACAAAACCCATGAATGTCAAGAACAGAATAAACTTCCAAAGATTATCCCCCACCTTGCAAAAGAACACTTGAATCTAACCAAACCAGATGCAACCTATACTTTGCATCTATTATTGTGATGAAGCACTTGATTTAAGGTAAGTGGAGCCCATTATGTTCCTTTGCTTTTTTAACTGTGCATTCTCTACACAGTCCTAGAGCAATAAGATAAAAAAAAGTCAAGTAAACCACTTTGAACAAGTCTAGACAGGTGGGTTCTCTACTGTCTGGCACTCCCTTTTGTTATGTGTTATCCTACAGGAAGGGTTAGTGTTTCATCATGTGATTGACAAATAAACAAAGAATACTAAGAGGACTCTATATGGAGCCAATGTATGATGTGATTTCCCAAAACTGAGTCAAGAATTAGACATTTAAAAGACCCAAGAATTTTGGGAAACAGAGGAAGCTTCCTAACTTATAAAATGGGAATTCTACTAGTTGCATCACCTACCTCATGGAGTCATTGAGAGCCAAAGGGCTTATAAACCTTAACAGACTATAGGAATGTGATTTATTTTTAAAAGCGGTCCTTATTAAGTGTGCCTAAGGTGTTCCAGATTGTAAGAGAGTTAAAGGTCTCAGATCAGAATAGACTTAACTTCCTGTTTTCAGTCTTCTTTCTTTATAAGGGAGGGAGTCACCCAGGAAGAAAACACTGAGAGAACTTGAAACTCAAAAAGATAGAAACTTCTCAAATCAAGAAAGCCCATGAAAGTTTGAATCCAAAAACAGGAATGAGAAATAGGAGAGAAGTATGTTTTTCAAGACATCTGGATATAAGACCAAAAAAAAGCAGGAATTCAATTAAGCAAATATCTAGTAAATGCATCCTGTGTACCAGGCACTATGATAAGTGCTAGGGATATAAAGATTAAAGAAAAACAACAGTCTTCCCTTCAAGGAGCTTATATTCCACTGGGGAGAAATAGCACATACACAAATAAGTATATAAAAATATTCAAAATAAATTTTAGAAAATAATTTGAAGGCAAGGAACTCCAACAATTGAAGGGAGTCAAAAAGGGCCTCCTGCAGAAGGTGGCATTAGAACTGTGCCTTTAAGGGAGCTGAGGATCCCAAGAGACAGCAGGGAGGAGAAAGAACTTATGCAAAAGTCAGAAGTGGAGTGTTAGAATATTATTTATGGAGGTGGATAAAGGCTGGGCAAGTAGGCCAGTTTGTTTGCTGTGTGCTGGCTTGTATAGAGCCTGAGGGGTATTCACCTGGAGTCAGTCTGGAAAGAAAGGATAGGGGCATATTGTGAAGGCTTTTAAATAACAAACCAAGGAGTTTGTAGTTTATCCTACAGGCAATTGGGAGATAGTAATCTTCTTGGGCAGAGGAGTGACATAGATCTGTACTTTGGGACTATCAATTTGGCAGCTATTTTGAGGATAGTTTAGGAATGGGGAAAAGTAGATGCAGAGAAACCAATTATGACTCTATTAGAGTAGGCCAGATGATTGCCTGAACTAAGATGGTGGCCATGTAAGTGAAGAGAAAGGGACAGATATGAAACATTGGGGAGATAAAATCAACAAGACTTCTTAACTTATTGGATATGGCGCAGTCAAGAAAAAGTGGTAAAGTAAAGGAAGAGAGAGGGATGACTAAAATGTTGCAGACATGGATGACTAGAATGATGGTGGTATTCTAAATATTACCACCAACAGAAATAGGAAAATTAGGAAGAGGAGTTCATTTTAGAGGGGAGAAGAGACAATGAGTTTTGTTTTGGATACTCCGAATTTTAGATGGCTATGGGACATCCAAATGGAGGTCTGAAGGGCAGGAGAGAAATGAGGTCTGAATTGTACATTTTGGGTGTCACTTGCAAATAGATGATAGTAGAGCTATGGAAACTAATAAGATCACAAAGAATATACTGAAGGAAGAGGATCCAGAACAGAGCCATGACAGATACATTCATGCAGAGGGGGCAGGCATTGGATGATGAACCTGAAAAAGAGAAGGAGAAGGAATGTCAAAAATGTAGGAGGAGAGCAAGGACAGAGTAGTGTAACAAAAACCTAGGAAAGAAAGTACCAAGGGAGAAGAGGTTATCAAGAGTGCCAAATGCTGCAAAGAGGTCAAAAAAGAGGAAGGTAAGAGCAACCTATTGGATTTAGCAATAAAAAAAATTCTTGTGATATTGGAAAGAGAATTTCAGCTTATTGATGAGGTTAGATGCCAAATTTAAAGGAGTTTAAAAGTGAATAGAAGATGAGGAAGTTGAGAGAATGAATATAAACAGTTTTTACTAGTTCTTTGGCTGTGAAAGTGAAGAAAGGTATAGGGCAATAGCTTGAGGGGGTGGTAGAGTCAAATGAAGACTTAATGGGTGAAGTACTGGGCTAGGCAGCAGGAAGGGAGTCAGTGGAGGGAGGAGTTAGAAGGAGAGGAGGGGAAAAAGAAAGAGCAATGGAGACTAGAGTTAAATGACTAAAAGATCAAGCTTTCAGAAGAGATGGCATTAAGGGCATATGTGGAGGGGCTAGTCTTAAGAAAAAGGGATGCCTCTTACACTAAAACTGTAGCAAAAAGAGAGAGAATGAAGGGATCATGTGGAGGAAGTTTTAGGTATAGAATTGGGCAGAAAAGGGAATTCAAAACAGATGGCTCTGATTTCTCAGCAAAGTATAAATCAAAGTCTTCTGCTGTGAAAGAAGGGAATTGGGGCAAGATAGGTGACCCAAAGAAAGAAGAGGACTGGCATACAGCAGTGAGGACCCGGTCATATTCAGATTATATACAATTTTAGATGGCCCCTGTCAGCATGGTTATATGACTTCCTCCAGTGGGTTTAGCATCAGAAGAGCAGGAACAGACAAGGTGAAGGGTAGGAGTAAACCAAGGTTGGGGAAGTGACTCAGAAGGAAAATAATGCTGAGATAGAGTGATATAAGACCTTAGATGTTGATCATCATGCAGGAGCCCAAGACAAAGTATTTAAGGAAGGGAACCCAATAATACTTAGGAAAGAAGAAATCATCTAGCAATGTTAATTTCAGTATAAAATGTAGGGGGGGGAAGAAAGGTGGTAAAAATAAGAGAATGACAAGGGAGAGGTTCAAGAACAACAGGAATAAAATATCATAAGTTGTGGTTATGAGGTGAAAAGAAAAGACAATAGTCATACTAATTTTATCAGTTCATTATCTATATGCCTTATATGTGGCAAATTTTTAAACCTATGTTATTTCCCCATAATTCAACATATTTCTAGACCTAATCTGTGCTCAGATAATATCGATTAATTTTGACAGTAGCCTGAATGACTTATGATTAATAGGTAAACCCTGGGGTGGGAAACCTGCATCCTTGAGACCACATGTGGTCTTCTAGGGCCTTGGGTGTGGCCTTTTGACTGAGTCCAAGTTTCACAGAACAAATCCTTTCATTAAGGGGATTTGTTCTGTGAAGTTTGGATTCAGTCAAAGGGCTGCAATTGAGGACCTAGAGGGCCATATGTGGCCTCAAGGTTTCAAGTTCCCCACCCCTGTGTAAACCTATTACCCATAAACACAAGATGCATGTGTATAGATCTGCATTTACAGGTGTATGGCTATATACACCCATTTGTGTATTTCATATCCCTAGACTTCCTCTACTAGAACTCAGATATTCTGTTACTATATTGGAAACCCCAAAGTGTTACATGATCCAATTAGATTAGGAAATGCTGATAGTCTATTAAACTGATATTATCCCTATTTGTATTAACAAAGCAGAATGATTTAGGCTTATTAGGGTCAGTTTTATGGAACTGCAATCCATAGCCTCTCAAATTTAGATTTCTTTATATTCAAACTCAATGCTTCCTAGAATACAGATGTAATCCTAAAAATCAATATGGTTAGATGATAATTCAAGAAATTACAATCATTTCAAAAAGAATAAGATGCAAGATAGAAAAAAGAAAAAGGAAAATTTAATAATGACTAAGAAGTAAAAGTATGAGAACAGTTCATGGAAGATGAGATGAAAGTTCCACCTATCTCAAATCTTTGTAATGAAACACTTAGGAGAGAAGATATGATTAAACCTAATAATAGCTAGCTAGCATTTATATAGCACTTGAAGTTTCCAAAGTGCTTTACAATTATCATCTCATTTTATCCTCATAACCTAGGAGGTAGGCTGCATTAGTATATTTATTGTATAGTTGATGAAACTGAGGCAAACAGAGATTAAGTGACTTAAGTAGTATCTGGGGCAAGATTTAAACTTAGGTCTTCTTGATTCCGGATCTAGCAGTCTAACCATTGTGACACCTAGCTGCCTTTAAATGAAAAAGAAAAGGAGAGAGAAAGCAAAAATCACGCCAAGAACAAGTAGCCATAAATTATTAACAAAGTACATAATCCTGAAGAAGGGCACAATGAAGAATTCTAAACTAGGATTTGTTAGCAGAAAGCAGATAACCAGGGCTCCCATTGAAAATTCAAAGTTGGACAGAGGAAGCACCATGGACAGCAGCTCAGTGACAGCATGACAAGGAGGAAGAAAGGGTAGGGATCAGAGATAGATGGAACTAGAAGTTATTTTTGAAAGCCTAAAAAGAAGGGAGAAGGAAAAAAAAAATGTGTGCTACTGCTATGACATTGGCAATAGTATAAAAATATGATGAGTAGACCTGAGATTTGGTAAACGAGGCATACATTAGTTAATAAAAGCAAGAACGTCTTTAGGCAGACTCTAAATAACCTTATGACCAAGTTTATTGTAGAGGGGACTCCTGTTTAGGAATAGGTTAGACTAGATGACCTCTAAGGTTACTTCTAACTCTAAGATTCTGATTTTACTTGTAATGAATAGTGCACACACTCAGAGGTGGGTGAAGCATTTGTGCACCTGCAACATAATTCAGGACCTTGTTGCCCTCATCTGTTGAATTTCCAAATAGCACTCTCTGTCTATTGCTGTCCACTGGAGGCTTTGAGCCTTGCTTAGCATGTGACTTAATTTACAATATAATTAATATCTGTGTATTATGAGCAGTAGAATGTTCTGGCAGTATAAATGTGTATTTACAAAAACAACATTAAAAACTGTCCCTTTATGGCTCTCCTCCCCCAACCCTGCTCCACCCCATCATGGGATGCATCTTAGGCAGCTATCTGCTTCAAGGTATATGTCTAGTCCCAACTCCGCATATAGTTTAAAAATTTTATATTTGTTAGGAAGCACTTCAATTCAAAAGTCTTTTATTTTGGTGGAGAATGGTGAGGGTAGTGGGGGATTAATCTTAATGTGTGAGGCCTGCCAGGCTGCTCCCAGAACATGGGCTATAACCCTAAAATGAGACCACTTTGAAAGGAGAAAATATGGATACTTACTTAAGAGAGATTTCAGGGGAAAATATATCTCTTCCTGGAGAATAATTTGGTACTGAAGGGAGAAAAAAGCTTCAAATTTAGACCCCAAGAATTTATTTCTCTTTGGAGGGTTCTTGTGCAAAATCACTGGGACTTCATTATTAAACTATCATTTAATCTTGAACTTATGAAATGGCATCTAACAAATTCTAAAGGAATAGCTATTGCCTGATCAATTTCATTTCCTCAAGAAAATGGTAGAGTGGCATGTTTGGGTATGACAGCCACAAAGGCAAAGGAATTACTCTTCCCCTTCTCTAGAAACCAATCTAAATATGGGGTCATTTCAGTTTTAAAAAAATCAATGTCCCAAGAGCTTAACAAAGGAATATGGATAAAGTAGGGAGAAAGATAATCATCTCCATTTTTATCACACAAAAAGTCATTTTTGGCATGCTCACATCTACATATACAAATACAATGTGATGTAATAGCCAGTCTTGGCATAAGAAAGAACTGGGTTCGATTCCGACTGGCACATACTAGCTGTGTGACCACAAGTAAATCACTTAACCTCCCAGTGCCCCCAGGCAACTCTCTAAATCTACAAAATTAAAGAAAAGTTACTGAACTCCATAAACCAAATGAGTTTGCAAACTGGGAATGTTTTTGTACTGATGAAAGGAACCCATCTTCCCATCAACCCCCACTCTCACAAAAAAGAGTATACATTAAAAAAAAATCATGTCATCTAAGTGATATAAATAAGATTATGGAACTTGTTTGCGTCATGAAGGGATTCCATTGTCAAAGGCATTTCTTAATGGTTTAAGTGAGAGGGGCTTCCCAGCATCATCAAATATGTGCTATGCTTGGATGTCTTAAGTTTTATTTAATTGCTAATGAGCTCTCAAAAATCATTTATTTATCAAAGAGCCTAGGAAGAGGGAGAATAATAAACCTATAAGTCAAAGTGTTAGGCATCAACTGTCTGATGAAGATCAGTCAGAGATTTTAAAGGGATCTTTGAAATGTAGAATAAATCAATAAGGGCCTACAATTTGATGCTGAAAAATTGACTTTACACGCAACTCATCAACTTCCCTGTTACATAAAAGAAAGCACACCTGTACTATTTTGACTATATGTCCTTCACTACTGTGCCTGTAAGCAGAGGATCAAAGTAGAAAATGTCTTAAGATCCATTTCTAATCCAGGATGCTTGAAATTCTATGTATTTGAAAAGAAAAAAGAAAAACTAGTTTTCTAATCTTTTATAAACCAAGAGCCTGTAGGAGCTTTATAAAAAACCATTTTAATTTTCCTTCTAATGCTATAAATTTAAAAGAAACCATCAGCCTTTCTCTAACATGGTTGTTGGCCTCTACCTTGGCACTTATCTGTTAGCACAGCTAAGATGGCTATTATTAGCAAAGGAGTATGATGCTATTTTTTAAC
Source organism: Phalanger gymnotis (assembly GCA_028646595.1). NCBI lineage: Eukaryota > Metazoa > Chordata > Mammalia > Diprotodontia > Phalangeridae > Phalanger > Phalanger gymnotis. The sequence goes on from CM053622.1 coordinate 577,473,857, forward strand.
ATTTTATTAATAATGCATTGTGTTTACATAGCATCTTCCTCTCAAGCACTCAAAGTTCTTTGCATATCAGCTCATAAATCTCTTGGAGGTCCCTCATCTGCAGAGTTGTTTGGGGGAGGGGAGGAAGGAAGGGATATAAAGTTATTTCTTAAACAAGTTTAAATGCAAGAGTTTAAGAAGTTTTTTCCAAGGTCACCTATTGATTGCCCAGTTAATTTAGAAAGAGAATCTATATCACTTAATTTACGGGCTAGTGCTCTGACCTATAGACCATCAGCTACTCTCATGTTTTGGGCCATACTCGTGACAATCTTATAACATTCACTCCAGAGACTGTGATGAGATTTGGGACATTGCCTAGATTATGGTCAGGAAAAAGCAGAACAAATGCTGCTTACTCAGTCTCTCCTTTGGTACTTTGCTCCTATCTTGGGAAAAAAGGTGAAAATGTTTGGGGGAAGGGAACAGGAAGAGAGCATATGAAAAATATAATCAATGTAGCTTGACCAGCAGACAGTAGAATGGGCACCCAGAAGCCTGCATAGCAGTTACACTTCAATGCAGCAGAGGTACAACAGCCAAGAGAAACCTATGCAAGAAATAAGCAATCTCCCCCAGCCCACTTCATCTCCCCTGATAAAGCAAGAGGCAATTTTGGGGAGAGAGTATGGAGGATTTTAAAGGAGACAGGCTACCTGCCATCCACTGCTTTCAAAATTTTCTTGTTCTATAGTTTTATAATTCCCAGATTGCCTTAAATTCCAATTACTCTTGTTTCAGACACCATCGCTGTCAGATATTTGTGCCCTAATTTAAGGGTGAAGAATGCTAATTACAGACGTGATTGAGAGTCTCTAAGTGTAATTAGTTGAAAGTATTAATTTTCAGCTCTGAAGGTGGGACATCGAAATATGCATAAGCACTCAACTCCTTACATCAACTCTCTGCCCTCCAAATGCACACAAAAACCTTCTCATGGTTGATATTGATAATTAGACCTTAAATAGTTTATGCACTTGTGGGACTTCAGCTGTTATTAGTAAAGCCAAATTTATTTTTATCGTATAAATTCTAAACTACCTGCCTATTTTTAATAGGAGAGTGAAATTCACTGACAGGCTTCTTTCCATTTTTCCACCTTTTACTTAAACTCTAAAATATGCAATTCTCACAATTAATCAAATTAATTTAATATTTCATATTTGATTATGATCTTTCATGTCAGATTTCAAAGTATTAAAGCATTCCACAATATAGACCCTTCTGGTTTCTGTAGCTAGGTACCACAGTGGATAGACTGAACCTTGAGTCAGGAAGACTTGAGTTCAAAACCTGCCTAAAAAAGACACTTATTTACTAGCTATCTGACCTTGGGTAAGTCATTTGATTCTATCCAACTTCAGTTCTTTCACCTGCAAAATGGGGGTAATGAATGAATAAAGCATTTACTGAGTATTTACTATATACAGAACACTGTGCTAGGTGCTGAGGATACAAAGGGAAAATGAAGAGTCCCTATTTTAAAGGAGCTCACATTCTTATGAGAGAGACAACACATGGAAGGTTTCAGCAGCACATTGAATAGAAAGATCCCGTGATCCTTAGGGCATGGGGCAAAACATCTACCTCTCAAAGTTGTTGTAAGAATAAAACATGGCAATATTTATAAACACACTTTGCAAACCTTAAGGTACTATGTAAATATTTTTCCTTTTTTGGTAATTTTTAAAATTTATTTTAAACTTGAATACAAAATGAGAAAAGAAAAAAAACCATTGCCATGTACACAGCAGAACATAAGAAAGGATTCAATATAGAACAATATTTCCATTTCAAGAAAGCCTGTATAATAAATCCTAAGTGCTAAAAGCTTCCCAGCTTTTCTTTTCTTCCTTGTAGGTTTTCTTTTGTTCTTTGCAGTGCACTTTTTATTAATTTTTTCCCTCCTTCCCACGCCTCTGCCCTAAAGAAGGCTACACTTAAACTCAAATATGTGTGTGTGTGTATGTATACACACACACACATACATGAATTTCTATAAACATACACATACACTCATATATACATATGTAGGGCCATACTATGTTTATTTCAACTTATCTATTTACCTGAAGGTAGATAGCATCTTCCTTCATAAGTCTAAGTCGTTCCATGTTTTTCTAAATCCACCAGCTCATCATTTCCTGCACCATAGCAATATTCCAACACAATTATATTCTATCTGAGAGATAGTCTATGAAAGATTTTTCCAATTTTTTGCATCATCTATTTTTGGCTTCATAAGTTTTATTTACACAAGAAAATTTTAATTTAAAATTATCAAAATATAATATTAATAAAACATAATGATATATTTATATATTACATAATATATTATGTAATATATCTAAATATAATATATCATGTATGATAAATATAATAATCAAAAATAATTTATACTTCAGCAATATTCATACCTTATAATGTAGTTTAAGATCTGATACTGCTGAATCTGCTTTCTTTATATCCTTTTTCTCCTGGTTTCTTTGAAGTTCCTGATTTGTTCTTTCAAACGAACTTTGTTATTAGGTTTTCTTCATTCAGGCCAGTCTCCACCCCTGGAGATCGGGTCTTTCCATGAGGTCCTCTCATGTTGTCTTAGGAAAACAACTGCTTTACTCTGACTTTTGTTTACATCTCACTGCTCTAAGTTCACTCTGAGGTAATGTTCTATCTTTATTTGTGGAGGAAATTTGGAGAGCTGAAAGTTTTCTGACCTACTCCATCTTCCTATAAATGTTAATTATTATTCATTATTATTATATTATTATTATTAGAATTTACCAAAATTATTTAAAGGTGTGGCCAATGATGAAACCTAAAAGATCAAGTTATGAACACATGCTGTATTTATAGATTCTTAAAAGTGGATTGTGTGTTACACTAGCAAGGGTCTTTCTTTGCTTTCATGTATAAGTGCTCAAAAGGCAAAGCAGTCAATAAAAGGTTTTTTTCAACAGGAATGGGAGGGTGGGGACAGGTAGAAAAATGTGCCATAATACAAATAGATTTTGCAGGAATGAAAACTTTTCTCCACAGAAACATAATAATAGTTAATAATAGCTAATATAGCATTTATTATGTGCCAGGCAGTGTGCTAAGTGTTTTACAATTATCTCACTTGTTCATCACAACAACCCTGGAGGTAGGTGCTGTTATTATCCCCATTTTATAGCTGAGGAAACTGAGACAGATAGAGGTTAAATGATTTGCTCAAGGTTACACAGCTAGTAAATGTCTGAGATTGGATTTGAACTCCAGTCCTCCTAACTTCATACCCAGCATTTGATACATTGTGCCATCTAGCTGCCGGGAAGCATGTTGCCTACTGTCCAAGAAAGAAAAAAAACAAATATTTATTTCTTTAAAATGGAGCCTACTTCAGTGGATTGAATACTCAGAAGTCTATAGACTAATTTCTTGGGAACTGGAAAAGCTTCTTTGCCCAGGATTATTTTTTCCAAAAGGTCTGTAACTGCCTGAAAGTCTTCTATTAGAGATGAATAGAATCTTATTTTGGGAGAAAAAGCCTAAAAATCATTGAGTCCAAGCCCAACCTTCTCCCAAAGAAGACCTCTCTGTTACAGTGTTTCTGAAGGACAATTTTTCGGTCTCTACTTGAATGTTTCTAAGCACCTGCCCAGTTTCAGGATGTGAGCTATTCTGCAGTTGGACAGTTCAACCAGTGAGAAAATTCTTACATAGAGCCCAAATATGACTCCCAATAACTTCCATTCATGAATCCTATTCCTCTTCTCTAGAACTATGAAGAATAAGACATCCCTTTTCCACATGGCAGCCAAAGATATTCAAAGAGAGTATCGATATTGTTTCATACATGTAAAAACCAAAAGTTGAGCCGTTCCTTCACTTATTACAGTTTCTAACTTTCTGACATCTTGGTTGTGCTGTTTCTAAATTCTATCTAAATTATCAAGTTCCCCTTTAAAACATGACACCCAGAAACAATACTCTAAATGTGATCCAAACAGCACAGACTATTATGGACCTTTACCTAGACACTAATTCCTTTGAGATAACAGAATGACTATTTTCAGTTATTTATTTGTTTGTCTGTTTGTCTCCAAGATATTTTTTAGCTCCATATCCTATGATCTATCATCCCATGACAACTGAAGTCCTTCCAATTTCAAATTTCAGTGATTTTTAAATAACCAGCTAGTTCTTGGTGAAAAATTGTCTCTGGTGTCTTTCTCCTTTCTTTCATGTACCCTCTCACATTGCAATAAGTGAGCCCCTATCCCTCCTCGGTACTCTCTTAGATTATCCTTTAACTATCTGTGCACCTCATTCAGAGCTACCCTCTTCACAAGTATGAGCATCGATCCCAAAGTATTCTTCTTCTTAGCATTGCTAATCCTTCCCACCAATTCCTATAGTATTCTATTAAGCTTTGGACAAACTGATTAAAATAATTTATAAGAATATGTGAATGTGGTACACTGGATAGAGTGATGGATTTCAGAGTAAGGAAGACGAGTTCAAATCCAGCCTCAGACATTTACTAGCTGTTTCACCCTCGGCAAGTCCCTTGACCTCTGTCTGACTCAGTTTCCTTATCTGTAAAGTGGGGATTAATAACAGCACCTGATGCCCAGGGTTGTGGTATGGCAATAATGAGATAATATTAATAAAATGCTTTGCAAACCTTAAAACTGAAGTGTTAGCTTATTATTATTCATAATAATACATTAAGATGGGTATTAGAGATCATAACACAAAAAATGGAAGAGAAATAGATCATATCCCTTTCATAGTTATGGGTAGGAGACGTATTCTTAACCAACATGGGGACAAAAGCAATTATGATAAAGGAGATAATTTTGATTACATGAAATCGAAAAGCTTCAATTGCACAAACAAAATTAATGCACATTGGGTGAAAGGGGAAACAGCAGAACGGGGAGTAATTTTCAACCAGATTTCTTAGCAAGGGGTTTAGCATCCAAGAATATAGACAACTAATAGAAGCAAATAGACCCGACCAAAAGCCATTCCCCAACAGATAAGTAGTCAAAAGATGTGAATAGTTCTCAAGAGAATTGCAAACAATTAACAACCATATGAAATATTGTTCCAAACCACAATTAATAAGAGAAACCTAAATCAAAACAAGCCTAATGGGGGAAATGGAGTGGCTGGAAAGCAGGGACTAGAATGAGCTCGCCGCCAAATCCCTCCAAAAACCTATAAAAAATGTCTCTGAACGAATTCTAGAACTGCAGAACCCACAAAACAGCAGAGCGAAGCAGGGCTCCAGCCCAGGACAGCGTGGATAATCTCTGGGTATGGTCTATCCCACATGGAGCTGGGAGCAGAGGGGAGCGGAGCTGAGCAGAGCAGAGCCCAGTGTGGGTGGCACGGACCAACCAGACCGAGAGCTGGGTGGAGCGTGCCCTAGCGCCCTGAATCAGTGAGCTGCAGCAGTTATCAGACCTCTCAACCCACGAACACCAAGGACAACAGAGTAGGTTAGTGGGAGAAGCTGCTGGGGACAGGGATAGAGTTTGTAGTTGGGCCACTGCCCCAGGGGCAGTGGAGGTGGGGCAGCTTTAGAACTACAGCTGCAGTTGCTTCTGGCCCCAGGCCCACCTGGTGGGAGGAATTAAGTGGTGGATCAGAGCAGGAGTGAAGAGCCTGCTGAACATCTAAGTCCAGTCCAGGTTGGGGGTTCTTGGGGAAGGAGGAGTGCTGGTGTGCAGCACATCCGCCCAAGCTTGGAACATAGAACTCTTTAGTCTATAAGCAGTCATACCCCTATGAAAAACTCAAGGGTCAAGTAAGTTGACTGGGAACATGGCCAGGCAGCAAAAATGCACCCACATTCAGTCTCGGACTCTAGAATCCTTCTTTGGTGACAAAGAAGACCAAAACATACAGTCAAAAGAAGTCAACAAAGTCATA
>CM053622.1:577480320-577523466 GCA_028646595.1 Phalanger gymnotis
GTGTTGTGGAAAGACAATCAGAATAACCCAAGATCTAGCAGCTTCTACATTAAGAGATCAAAGGGCTTGGAATATGATATTCCAGAGGTCAATGGAGCTAGGATTAAAACCAAGAATCACCTACCCAGCAAGACTGAGTATCATGCTCCAAGGCAAAATATGGATTTTCAATAAAATAGAGGAATTTCAAGCTTTCTCAGTGAAAAGACCAGAGCTGAATAGGAAATTTGACTTTCAAACACAAGAATCAAGAGAAGCACGAGAAGGTAATCAAGAAAAAGAACAAGAAAAAGAAATTGCAAGGGACTTACTAAAGTTGAACTGTTTTGTTTACATTCCTACATGGAAAGATGATGTGTATGATTCATGAGACCGCAGTATTAGGGTAGCTGAAGGGAATATACATGTATGCATATGTGTGTGTGTGTGTATACATGTTTATGTATATATATGTATATATGAGTGCATGTGTATGTGTATATACATATATATATATACATATATATGGAGAGAGGGGGGGGCACTGGGTGAGTTGAAGATGAATAAGGGATGAGAGAGGAATATATTGAGAGAGGGAGATAGGGAGAGATAGAATGGGGTACATTATCTCGCACAAAAATGGCAAGAAAAAGCAGTTCTGTAGGAAGAGAAGAGAAGGCAGGCGAGGGGGAATGAGTGAATCTTGCCCTCATCAGATTTGACCTGAAGAGGGAATACCATACATACTCAATTGGGTATCTTACCCCACAGGAAAGAAGGAAGAAGAAGATTAAAAAAAAGGAGGGATGATAGAAGGGAGGGCAGATGGGGATGAAGGTAATCAAAACCAAACACTTCTGAAAAGGGACAGGGTCAAGGGAGAAAACTCAATAAAGGGGGATAGGTTAGGAAGAAGCAAAATATAGTTAGTCTTTCACAACATGAGTATTATGGAAGGGTTATACATAATGATACGCATGTGGCCCATGTTGAATTGCTTGACTTCTTAGAGAGGGTGGGTGGGAAGGGAAGAGGGGAGAGAATTTGGAACTCAAAGTTTTAAAAAATAGATGTTCAAAAACAAAAACAAAAAAGTTTTTGCATGCAACTAGAAAATAAGATACACAGGCAATGGGGCACAGAAATTTATCTTGCTCTACAAGAAAGGAAGGGAAAAGGAGATGGGAGGGGAGTTGGGTGACAGAAGGGAGGGCTGACTGGGGAACAGGGCAACCAGAATATACACCATCTTGGAGTGGGGGTGGGGTAGAAATGGGGAGAAAATTTGTAATTCAAACTCTTGTGAAAATCAATGCTGAAAACTAAATGTATTAAATTTTTAAAAAAAGGCAAAAAAACCCCAAGCCTGATGTTTTACCTTATACCCAACAAATTGGCAAAGAAGCAAAAAAATTATAATTGTCAGTGGTGAATTAAGGAAAGACACACTAAGGCATTGTTGATGTGTACTACAATCCAGCCAGACTGGCCTATTTGCTGACATGGCACTCCATGTCTTTGGAGCCTTTGCACTAGCTGTCTGTCTTGCCTGGAATCACTCTCCTGACCTCTGTTTCTTAGAATCTCAAGTTTCCTTCAAGGCTTAGCTCAAATGATATCTTCCATGTGAAGTCTTTTCTTACCCTCCCTCAACCCATTCTTCCCTAGCTGGTAGAGCCTTTCCAGCAAAATTTACCTTGTAATTATTTTGTATCATTTTGAATATGCCTATATATGTTCCCGTTGCCTCCCCTGTCTATATTGTAAACTCCTTAAGGACAGATATTGTTTTAATTTTGTCTATGTATTCCCTACACCTAATACACTGCCTGGCACATAATAAGGTACTTAAGAGGTCACATGTTAAATCCTGCTTTGTTCCTAGACAGATAGACAGCGACCAACTAGTGAAGCTTGCATGTGGAAAAGCAAGAGAGAGAGAGGAAGAAAGGAAGAAAGAAAGAAAGGGGGGAGGGAGGGAGGGAGAGAGAGAGAGAGAGAGAGAGAGAGAGAGAGAGAGAGAGAGAGAGAGAGAAAGAAAGAAAGAAAGAAAGAAAGAAAGAAAGAAAGAAAGAAAGAAAGAAAGAGGAGGAGAGAAGGAAAGAAGGAAGGAAAGAAAGTACAATGCTAAACAACCATGCTTTTGTTGGTAGTAGTGACCATTTTCACTACTATTCTTACTGTTTGTTCCCTGGTGACTTTTAAGTGCTTCTTAATCTGTGTTGCCCAAGTAGTGCAATAGGCAGGGGGAGACCCTTTATTGCTTACTCACCTTCCCCCTCAAATAACCTCATAGATGTCAGACCCACCCTCAAAGAGCTTACAGTCTACCTAGGAGAGACAACATGGACATATACATGGGCATATTCAAAATAGAGACAAAATAATCACGAGGTAATTTTTTCTTGGAAGGCTCTAGTAGCTGGGAAGGGAGGTGGAGATTCAGAAAAGGCTTTATGTAGAAGGTCTCATTTGAGGGGAACCTCGAAGGAAACTCAGATTCTAAGAAGCAAAAGTCAGGAGAGAGTGATTCCAAGCATTTGGAACAGCAAATACAAAAGCATACAAGCAAGAGATGGAGTGTTATGTGTGAAGAACACCTGGAGGGCATTCAGATAATCAGTCAATGATTATTTATTAAGTGCCTATCATGTGCCAGACATTGTGCATAGCACAAAGGAAGGTTAAAAAAAATCCATGCTCTCAAGGAGTCCACAGTTTAATTGGCTGGGGGAGGGGAGGGAACAACATGCAGATAACTATGGAGAAACAAGCTATATATAAGATTAATTGGAGATAATCAAGAGAGGGAAGGCACTAGAATTAAGGGAAATGGGAAAGGCTTCCTATAGAAGGTGGGATGTTAGCTAGGACTTAAAGAAAGCCAGGGGGCATAGAGGAGAAGGGAGAGAATTCTGTATATGAAGGACAGCTAATGAAAAGCATGGCTTCAGGAGATGGGGTGTCTTGTTGGAGGAGCAACAAGGAGGCTGGTGTGAAGAGTATGTGGAAGTGATGGGGGATGTAAGAAAACTGAAAAGGCAGGAGGGAGCAGATTACATAGGGTTTTGATTTTATATTTGATCCTGGAGGTGAAAGGAAGCCACTGGATAGGAACCATCCCTGTTGTGGAGAGGGGCGACATATTCAGACCTGCATTTTAGGAGGGGTGCACAATAAGGCGAGAAAGGTAGACTAGCAGCAGACAATGAAGAGCTGAAAATGCCAAACAAAAGAGTTTATACTTGAACCTAGAGCCAATAGGAAGCCACTAGAATTTATTAGGTAGAAGAGTATTTTGGCCAAAACTGTGCTTTAGGAAAAAATCACTTTGGCAGCTATGTGAGAAGAGATTGACACCGAGAAACCAATTAGGAGGCCCATTTCCAGACAAGCCCAAGTCCAGACAAGAGATAATGAGAGCCTGAACTACAGTGGTGACTGTGAGATTGATGAGAAGGAAATGGACTTGAGAGATGTTGTCAAGATAGAAATGACAGAATTTGGCAATGGATGGATATGTGAGGTGAGTGAAAATGAGAAATCTAGGATGATACAGATTGCAAACCTGTGTAAACCTGCTTGTGATATCTTTGATGAAAAAAAAAGACATCCCAACAGTAGCAATTCTCTATCCTCAATCAGCTCCTTTTCCAAATAGAGGGCTCATTATAACCAGATTTTCAAACCATTAGGCAAACATTATCGCATTCAGTCTCAGTCATATCCCCAAGAGGCAGAAAAGAAAAACAAGCTGTCCTATGGATATGCAAAGGTTGATACTACAGACATACTCTCATCCCACTCTGAATGGCTTTTCCTTAGAATTGTGAGGGCCAATGCTGAGCCATCCCCACTCTCTCATTCAGTAGTTCTTGTGATCAAAACCAAATATTTACAAGATATGCTACAGTTTAGGAAGGTAGGCTATGCTACAATCTTTCTTCAGGTCAAAACTTAGTGGTTTATCTTTGAACTTTACTCCATACCACCTCTTGGCAAGATTCATTCATTCAATTCACACTTACTGAGCATCTATATGCCTGAGAAACCAAAACCCTGGGCTAGACAAAAACAAAACGGTTTCTGTCTTTGAAAAGCTGAGATTTCATTGGATGCAAAACATACACAGGTACATGTATATTATATCCAACATGTATGCAAAATAATGTGAGGTAATCACAACTAGGGGAAAGCAGGAAGTGACTCTTACAGAAGAGCTAAGTCCTTGAGCTAAGCCTTGAAGAGAATATTAGAGGTTACAAAGTTGGAGGTAAGGAGAGAGAGCATTTTAGGCAGGGGAAACCACCAATGCAGTCTTGAGGGCAAGAGACTAAATGTAGGCAACTGCAAGTAGGCAAATTTAGGGGGAATGGAGAATGTGTGATGGTGAACATATAATCAACCCTGAGACAGACTAGGAGAGGTTTTTTAAATGTCATATAGAAGGATTTGCATTTTACCCTAGAGGCAATAGGAAACCATCATGCTTCACCAGCAAAGGAGTGACAACAATTACCCCTAACCAAAAGAGCTGAAGCTGGACTGACTGTCAGTCAAATGTGACTCAGTGCTTACTCTCAGAGTGGCCTTGGGATGTCTTTTCTCTGGGTCTCAGTTTCCTTGTTAGTAAAATGAGAGATTTAGGCTAAATTATCTCTAAGGTTCCTTCTGCCTCCTCTAAACTTATGATCCTATAACTCTAAGAAAGCCTGAAGAAAAAAAGAGTGATTCACCCTAGACTAGCTGTTGAATCAGTCATCATAATTTGCAAAGCCACATATCCACTCCTTGTTCTAGAACAGACCTGTACAACTTGGCAGTAGGTAAGGGCCAAAATTAAAACAGGTTAACTTGCTGTAACAGTAAACTTGTTAACTCAGGTCACAGATAGGTTAGACTAGGGACAGACTGTTGATGGTTAGTTGCCTCAGGTCACACGACAAGCAGGAGAGAGTGTGCAGTGGCCATCCTACAATTTTCCAGCTGCCTGAAATCCTTTGGCAGCTACAAGACCTTATGTTGTGCAGGCCTCTTCTAGAAAAAAGTAAGAACTGAAATGTGGTTATTTGAGATTGACAGCCTGACCTAACCAACTCCCTATCCAGTTGTGAGAAACAACATTTAATGAATAGGCTGTGCGCGTTCAATTTCTACTTCCTGTTGAAGAAACAAGTCAAGAGGACAACTGCTTGCCTGAGTTCAGGGAAATGAACTGGATGACATTTAGAGGTTCTTTTCAAGTCTGTTGATCCTTTGGACAAAACTAGAAGAGGAAAAAAAGGTTGTAGACTAAGAATGTAAGTTAAGTTACAAAAGAAGGAAAGGGTGATCTGAGAAATCTAAACGTAGAGAGTTTAAACAGAATAACTTTTTGGTCTTTACAAACTTAGTTCAACAGACCCAGAAAATGAAAGTGTTAACACCAGTGGGACCAGGTGCATCAATTGCCTCAGTTAACACATAAATTATTTTATAATTTAAAAAGTAAATTTGGAATAATTTTACTATAGTTCCTCCTATCTGTGCAAGTTAAATACAAATAATTACAAGCAGATATTATAATTTTACTTTGAAATAGAAATTTATATTCTATCTCTATGTTCTTTGATTTATGTATAAAATAAAGACCATGAATTGAGTCAATTGGTGCAGCTTGGTCTTTTTAGGTATTCTTAAATTCTGGACCTTAAGAAAGGAGAATATTATCATTTAACTCCAGGTAGCATTACAGAATTACAATAAAATGAACCTCTGCTGAAAATTCTTCCATTCAGCTGTCTGAAATCATTGCTGTTTCCCTGGCAGCTTCCTAAAATCCTCAGAACAGGCCTTTTTTCCTTCTCTAACTATAGTCAGCTCTATATAAAATTAATTTGTCTATTTTTTAAAACATATATGAAAAAGAGAAGAATCCATTTGAAGTGGTAATTAATTTGAAAAAGGACATGAATCTTTTTCATGCTGAGATCACCATCACTAGTGTCTCTTTAACCACAACCCCAAACAAAACGTTTGGCTTAAATTTTCAGTGAAACTTTCATTGACCGGAAACTTTAATTAATAAAAGTAACATTTAATTAACCCTAAGTAAATGGAACCCCTAATTAGCCAGAACTCTATATCTGTATGAAAATTTTTTTATTAAAATAAAGAAAGTTGATATTAGGAATTTGTAGAACAAACAAACAACTTAAAGAGAATGACAAGAATCAAGGAATATGCAAATCCTGATCTCCAGCAGGTATTGGAATCCAAGGATCAGTTGATTTTAAGGAATTATTTTTAAAAGGTCTCTCTGAAATAGTAATACTATAAGTCCTTCAGTGCATTCTCCCAACCCTTAGGGTTTGGTCCATTTTTCTAACCGTAGCCATTTCCCTTGCTATCCTCCCGTCACTCCTCCCTTCTCTCCCCTGTCCAGTATTTCTGTTCTTATTCTCAGCCGACTAACATCTAACCTCTACTCATTGATAATTACAGTGTTAGGTGATAGTTCTTAAAGTCTGGAAATACAGTCCAATTCTCCTACTTACTACCTGTCTGTCCTTGGACAGATAACATCCCATTTTCTGTTATCAGGATTAAGAGCCAATCAGAACCTTTTGGATCCCAACTTGACTATGAACTCCTTGACAGTGGGGACTGTCTTTTGCCTTTCTTTTTAACCTCAGCTCTTAGCACAGTGCCTGGCACATAGTAGGTGCTTAATGAATGTTTACTGACTGACTTAGTCATCTTAGATATTATCTAGTCTAAAACCCTATAATTTTACAGAGGAGGAAATTATGATCTTTCAGTCAATGGAGGGCTTACAATAATGTAATCCACCCCATCTCACCCCCATTGCCTGTGTCTATGTGTCCAATGAAGGGATTTCAAATCATGAGCTCCAAGGAGATACATACTATACATTATTACTTTGCATATAAAGGATCACATGCAAGTGAGTACTTATTAAAACACTTATTTGCATGGCAGTAATGGACTAACTAATCTGGAATATGAATAAGGAAAAATGGATCGGATCTTTACAAAAGCATTTAGCAGTTACTGTCTAGAGGCAGAACAGAAGTCAAGTTTTGGCCATTACCACCTTTAGAACATTATAAATCATACAAGTTACATTTTCTCCAAATCTTCATAAAGGGAAGTGGCAAACAACTTTGCAAGATCTCATTAAAATAGAACAATAAAACCTAAACTATAGTATCATTAAAGCAGAGGCAATAATTCCATTAAAAAGAAAACATGGAAACCATAGGTGGGGGGACATTCCTAATCTGACTGGGGCTGTGGGATCAAAAGTATAATTGGATTGCAGATATGCTACAATTCTACTTTAAAGTTTATTAAGAAGTGACAGTGACCAGGAAATGAAAGCTGGATGCTCCCTGCAAAAAGAGGAAAGAAACAGTTCTAGATGGAAATTAAAGACCTCACTGACAATTTCAGTGATGGTGGGGCGGGGGAGGGATGTCAAAATTTTAAATTGTTCTGAGAGACATTATAGATAATGGAAAGTGTTAGAATTGGAGAGCCAGGAGGAAGCAAGACTCTACTCCTACCTGAAATTTGCTAGTTTTACAACAATAAGCACCAGTTTCAGCTTCAATTTCCTCCTCAGGAACCCTTTAATCTTCTCTGTTGCTATTCCCCAAACCCTCCTCAAGTCCTCCTTTCAAGTGGCCTAATTCAGAAATGGAGAATGGCCTTTATTATACACACCTAAAGCTAAATAAAATAAGACTAAACTACTACAATATCTATCAACTCAGGAAATGCCTTAAGTTCAAATTTAGACATTATATCCACATGCAGGCTACATGCATCTCTGGCTAGAGATATTGGTAAAGTGGAGCTGGGGCAGAAAGAACCCCCATAGAAAATCCTTCTTGGTTCTTAGAATTTCTTCTACTTGACTAATATTGCCAATGCTCTGACAGAGCCACATAAATGGGAATTCGTGTTCCAAACATGAAGCGTGGGCATAAAATGACATTAAAATGTAAGTGAGATATACACAAATATAGATGTATACATTTAGGAAATTTCTAGACCAAGAAAAAAAATGCCTTAAAGTCAGTACACCATAATTTGTTTCTAAGCATACATAAGTGTTAAGAATGACATTTTAAACTTGATTCTGTGGCATTTTCCCTATCCTCCAAAGTCCCCCTATTTCATAAGCAAGAACCTGACTTTTATACTGACAATCTGGTACATATGGCATATAACGTATCATGTCAGTAGCTGAAATTCGTAATCTGGTCCTGTGGGTCTTACTCCCTGGAAGGTTATTGAGTAAGTCAGAATTTTGCTCTTCCCTAGCTCAGTAGAGCTCTCTTAAAATAAATTTAACTATATCTGGTCTGAAAAATCTTCTATTGGATGTCTTCTTCCTGGCTGACGGGCAGAAGAAAGAGAACTAGACTGGAAGTCATCAGGCCTGGGGTCTTATTCTGGCCCTTACAGCTGCCTAGCAGTGAGAACTTATACAAGCCCCTTAATATGTCTAGCCTGATCTGCCCTATATGAAAAATTACATTCTCCAAGTTCTATTCCCATTCCAACAGTCTATTCTATTTTAAATATTGAGAGGGTAACATTTCTAATTCGAATTAGAATTTTACTTATCACTGAAAATATTAATTCTTATTCACTATGAGTTAAAGACCCTGGCATATTTGCATAATTTAAATGGTAGAATTAGACAGTAGGCATTTTATAGTCACTAGTGAGTTAAAAATAAGCTTTCTGCTGAGCAGCTAACAAATTATTACAGGCTTTCCCTCATTTATCAGCAGAGAGTTGTCAGATAATAGTCAAGTTATAACTGAAAACATGGCATCTTACTTATTTCTGCAATTTCTCTGTGAATGTCATTCATCCATGAATCATCAAGTTGGTTTTCTAAACTCCTTTAAAATTTTACTAATTTGTGCTGCAACAACAGAATCTCATTTAATCTGCCTTGGAGACAGCACAGAATTTGGAATCAATGTCTTGAAGTAGTGGACAGTGCTGGACTTTGACTCAGGAAGACCTAGGTTCAAATCATACCTCAGATACAAAATATCTCTGTGACTCCGGGCAAGCCACTTAACCACTCTGAGTCTCAATTTCTTCATCTGAAAAATAGAGATAATTAAATGCAATAACGACTAAATCTTTGCACACCTTGAAGTAATATCAACTATTTCTAACTCTTCCTAGAAATTCTAGAAAAAAACTCCTTTACAACATAATCTCAGCTATGACCCAGTCTCTTGACTTGGCTGAAGTCAGGTGTCTCTTGTCTTGAACCCTGAGAATCTAGTGAACGACAAAATATTGACCACGACACTTTATATCCTCCTGCTGTGGTTTTTGTTGTTGGGTCTTTTTTAGTCACGTCCCACTCTTTTTCATGCCATTTGGGGTTTTCTTGGCAAAGATGCTGGTGTGGTTGGCTCCTTTCCTGTTCATCTCATTTTACAAATGAGGAAACTGAGGCAAGCAGAGTTAAGTGACTTGCCCATAGTCACACAGCTAATAAGTGTCTGAGGTCTCATTTGAACTCAGGTCTTTCTGACTCCGAGCTTGGCACTTTATCCACTGTACCCTCTACCTGCCTCTTATGTCTTCCTAAGTGATTATTAATGCTTAGTATTATCCTATTCAATTTATAGTTGGAAAACAAAAAGGCCAGGAAATTTTCTCCAGTCTTGAGTAGATAAAAAGATAGTTTGGAACAAATGGAAGGAAGATGCTTTTTACCCTTAGGGGTTGTACCAATAATCAAAAGAAAACAGTCACAGGTTCCAAAAAAGTCTTAAAGGGTTATACACATTCTGGGTTGGATGGATCATTAGCCTAACTCAGGATAGCATTCTTCATGTTCCCAGATTCAAATTGTGGACCACTGAAACTATTCAACAGAAGCATGTTCTCCTGTACTCCCTGCTATTATAACATGTTCCTGGGCTAGCCATCTCTACGAGTAGAGTTGTTTAAAAAGCTGATCTTTTTACGACACAGGAAGTACTACGTGATGAGAAGGCCCAATCAGAGAGAGGGTTTAGGGGAAATCAAAGAAAAAGGAAACATTTTGTTTTTGTAATCCCATATGTCCCCTCTGAATTTCATTGATTTTTTTTTACCAGGCATATATGGTGGAGTTGTATAATACGTAAATATAACTTATGCAAATCCAATTACATAGGTTCACAAGAAAGAGAAATAAGAAGTTAAATGGGGGTGGTGATTGATTCCACCTGATATTTTACACAATAAACATATGACCTGGAGTAAAGCCTGAGACAAGAACTTTGAATCTGCCTCCTCACCCCTCTCATGGGCGGGTGAGTGGTGGGAGAAGGGAGGTGGTAACAGGGAGAGAAACAGTAGCTAGGCACTGAGAGGAGGGCCTTGTGTAATCAAGTCTTGAACCCAGCTCCACTTTGCTCACCAGCTAATCCTTACCCCAGATTTATGGATCCAGTTCATGAACCTCCCTTACCTATATTGTTACAACCTGCCAGATCTGCCTACTTTGGAGACCTGCTTTGAGGAGAGTGTAAGTTAGACTATATGGGGGTTTTGTCTCCTGGTTTGACTTTAGAACCTAATCTCTGTATAAGATATAAATTTATTGTATTTGAAATCATTCATAACTGTGAAAGGTAACCCTATTAATCTAATTCTGCTGAACTAACCTTAAGGTGTGTGTCTGTCTCAAGTCATCACACTGATCAGTTACCAAAAAGACCTAACTAGGAGGGAGGCACAGGTTTATCAACAGAAGATGATGAGTTTTGGGGGGAACAAGATGGGAAGTTTAAGATATTAGAGATGTTGAATGTCAAGAGGAGACAGCTCTGACTCCCATGAGGTCTGTACTTCAGAAAAAAAGGGAGAGAGCCAATCTAAAAAGACCCAGGTTAAAAGAAGAGCCACATGTAGCCATTTTTCCACTTCTCAAATGCTTAACTTGGGCTTTGGGGTCAAACAAACTTCCCCCAATAGAAATTAGAGAAAGTCTGCCTTTCCTTTAATAGGTCAAAAACCTTTTAAAATGTCAATATTTTACTAGAAAGGAATGAAATATACATTTATGTAGTACATAACATGAGCTAGGCACTTTGCTAAGCATTTTTATAAATATCATCTCATTTGATCCTCACAACAACTCCATAAGGTAGATGCTATTATTATCCCATTTTACAGTTGAGGAAACTGAGGCAGAGGTTAAGTGAACTGCTCAGAGTTGTACAGCCTGTAAGTGTCTGAGGCCAGATTTAAACTAAGGTATTCCTGACTCTAGGTCCAGGGTTCCATCCACTACACTGCCAGCTACCTCATGATTACAGTTCAAGCTTATAGAATAATAAGAACTAAGCTATTTAATAAATAGAAGAATAACAAACTAGAGATAGGATTGACTCAATAAAATGAGCAACTTTCAGGAATGTCATTATGTCTTATGATATGCATGTTCTATAAAAATCATCCTTTTGCTCTACTCCCTCCAAAATTGCTTTTGCATTTACTTTACATATTTTGTCTATACTTTGTAAATATATGACATTGCTCTTAGGTAGAATATAACCTTTTAAGGTCAAAGACTATATCATTTTTGCTTTTATATTGCTAGGGACCAACACTTGCAAACCACAAGTAGTACTCAATAAATGCCTGTTCCATCGATAGGTGTAAGTCATTCCTTCTTTCGATAGAGATTTATTAAGTGCTTATGCATGAACCAGAAGCTAGGTTCACAAAGACCTTGCCCTCAAGGTGACAGTGCAAAATGCGCTGGGAATCAAGAAGACCTGAGATCAAAGCTGGCCTCTGACACTTACCAGCTGTTTGACCCTAGACAAGTCACTTATCTACTCTCAACCTTTGGTTCCTCCTTTTATAAAACTGGATTAAAATAATTGCATCTGCCTCACAGAGTTGTTGAAAGGAACAAATGAGCCTTTTACAAATATGTACAGTGCTTTCAAGCCTTACCACACTACATAAATGTTAATAATATCATTAAGGAGCTTATGGTCTGCTGAGGGATTATAAAATGAATTTTGAAGAATGGGTAGTATTTGGATGGAGGGGATGCATTCTCCTCTGAGGAGCAGAATAAATAAAGGTACAGACAAAGGAATGAGCATGGAAGGGTTAGATATAGTAAGAAAGCTGTTCTAGCTGAAAGGGAGTTTTCGATAGAATAAAGAGGATGCAGCACCCTAGCCTAGGTAGCTACCCCATGGGCCACCTTGCTCTTAGAGTAGGGAAAACAAAAGAGATGCCCCTGGCCACAGCTAGGCTACTCTCTTTAAGGCTCTTCCAAAATTTACCTTTGTGTGTAATGATGCTATTGACTCACAAGCCATCATTTTAAAAGCATTATATAAACGAGAGTAGTTATTTACCAGTAGTAGAGATAGAGCAGAATATCTGAGCTGTAAAGGACACTAGGTTCCATCTAGCCCAACCATCTTATTTTACAGTTAAAGAAACTGAGACCCAGAAAGGTTGAGTATTCTCCAAAATCTCAGAGCAAGAGAGAGAATAACACTTGAAGTCAGATTCAATCTTACTCCAAGTCCAGAGGTTTTTCTGCCATACTCTGCTTTGCACAGAGCCATGTGTGTTCTTACCAGGGTTTTCTTGTGCCTAAACTAGGTGGTTTGGGGAAAGAACTCAGGTGTTTGAGTATCCTAGACTAGATTTGTTTCCTGTCAACATCTCCCTTTTCACTTGATGAATTCTATAGTGAGACCGCCAAATCCTAAGAGAGAGACTAGAGACACTCTCTCTCAGCAGGCTAGTATGGCAAGCTAATTTTTTCCTGTACTAACAACGTTCACCCCACCAGAACTCCAGGGCTTCATGGGCACAGAGCGGATAGCTGGTGAAAACAATGCAGAAGATTCAATAGCTTTTCCATAAATAATCCAACAGGCTTTTGTTGAAAGTACCAAATTTTACAGACCTCACTATCCATTTGCTTTATTTTGCCAACAAAGAAATCCAAGAGCACTAAGCTGTAAACCAGTGGAGTAAATAGCTACAGTAGCAATAAAAACTATAGTCATTTATTATTCCTACTGCAATTATTTCACTGGATTATCTGAGGGTCATTACACTCCAGCCTAATGTTGCGACTATCTCATTTTTCGTTTAATTTGTTTGTCTGATGATTTTGAATTAAACAATTAAGTCATTGCCTTTAAAAAAATGTACCTTTGCAGGTTAAAAAAATGTGCTTGTTACAAGTTGTCCCTGTGATACACATCTCCCTCCTAATTACCACCCCATTGGCTTTCTGACAGATGGACTAAAGGGACACAGCACCTAACCAAGCCTTAAATGAAGCACAGCATAATTGCTACTCTACACTCAATCTGCTCCATTAATAGCAGGGGTGGTAGAGAGAAATAAGGGTCCTGCAAAGATTAGTGATGCATGTACACACACACACACACATACACACACACACCATCTTTCTTCTTCTCTCTCTTTTAAACTTATAACTTCAATGTAGAAAAGGCTCCCTTCCCACTGGATGTAGTAAAATAGTCTTGTCTTTTACCAGACACAGTGTACACTTTGCCTTAGGGTACACTCCGAGGGTGGCATCAGGCACACATTAAATCACTGAACTGCGATGACTTGTCTAGATAAAAACAAACACTATCTGGTCAATAGAAGTTGAATTATTCATCAGCTTCTTAAAAGGTATTGTGCCAAAACCTGATCTAAAAGAAAATAGCAGAGGTATAAAGCTTGGTGATTAGGTTGTTTGTTGGAAAGAAAAACCTAGGTTTTTACTTCATGTTTCCTGATGTCACCAAGCAAAAGCTTGGACTTCTGTTAGCAATTTTCTTAACAAACTATAATAGCTTCTGAAGCAGAGCAGCACTGGCCACATGCCATCAACTATGAGGAGATAGAAAGAGCCCTGGGCTGACAATAGGGTACCCTGGATTCCAGTCATGACTCAAACGCTAACTAGTTGTGTGGCCTTGGATAAGTCACTTTACCTCTTTAGGCCTCAGTTTCTCATCTGTAAAATGAGAAGTCCTGTCTAGATGATCGTATTAGATTTTAAGTGCTTTGGGGACCGTCTTTTGCCTCCTTTTATATTCCCAGAGCTTAGCACAGCTCCTGGTACATAGTAAATGCTTAAAAATGTTTACTGATTGATTGATTAATGTACCATAATTGGAAAGGACCGTAGAGACTAAATTGGGGTGGGGGAAGATTTCACATAAAATTATAACCCAGATGAGTCATCGTCAGCTGTGAGTTCTGAAGCTGCATGTGATACAAGTGTACAAGCAAATCCCTACATGGTTAGCTAGACTATATATGTAATCTACCTGGTGGAGGGAGGAGGAGAGAGGGGAAGAGAGAGACAGAGACAGACAGAGAGAAAGAGAGAGACAGACAGAGACAGAGAGAAAGAGAGACAGACAGAGACAGAGAGAAAGAGAGACAGAGATACAGAAAGACAGAGACAGAGAGAAAGACAGAGAGAGAAACACTATATAGACTTTTGCTTGCTTACTCTACTCTTTATTTTACTTTATAAAAAGTCTCACTGTACAAAGAACTCATATGTGAATATAAGGATAGAAAGTAGGCAATATAGCTGTGCTAAATGTGATGGCCCCATTTTTTCTTTCCAACTAAATGGTGATGCCCCAAAATTTGGAAACTTAGATTTTGGGATATAGGAAGAAGATAACACATTAGGATCATAATATCATAGATGCAATCTGGAAGGGACCTCAGTCACCATCTAGTTCAACCCCCTCATTTTATGGATAAGGAAATTAAGGCAGAGGGGGGTGAAAAGGCTTTCCCAAGGACAAGGTAGTGTTTGGACCTGAGTCCTCTGACTTGGGAACTAGTATTCTTCCCACTGACAATACTGTAGCCCAAAGAGCATGGAAGCCTCTCTTTAAGTACAAAATCAAAGTCAAGTCGCCGTGCAGCCACTCTATCCACAGGCAGAGTGCCATGCATTGGCATGTAACCACACGGGCCCAGAAGATGTGTCCCTGGGAATTAAAAGGCATCTACATGAAGGCCAAAGGCAGGCATATTTCACCCTAGCATGTATGCTTGAAGGCACTAATGAATGGAAGTAGCATCAAAGACACATAAATGTATTGTGACATTGCCATGATGACAGAAGCACAGTGTCTTGACATAATATAGATTTCTGAGTTAGGAGGCACTGACCACCCAACCACCCAAGTATCACTGGCAGAACTTGGCACCGAGCTTGCTTATCAGCCAGGTACTGAAAATTAGACTTTTCCCACCCCAAATCAAAGACCATGGAGTCTAACACCTTCATTTTACAAGTGAGGAAACTAAGAGGCCCCAACATCACACAGCTCGTAAGCAGCAGAACCCTCAGGATTCAAACACAAAGTCCTGTGAGTTCAAATCTTACCACTGTGAAACACTGCTTCCACCCTGACAATATCTGTATTTATTACAAATTATTTACCTGTTTTACCACCCAATAAATTCCCCAAAACACAAAGCCAAGTGCCTACCTGGGGGTGATTCACTGAAAACCAGTTTGGGTCCTTTGTGAAGGATGCCCATGGGGAAAGCACTCAGGAAGAGAAATCCAGCTTACCCCAATCAGATAGCAATAAGCAGGGAGAGGTGGGATGTGGCTGTTAGTCCTATTTGAGCAAAGGAGGATGTTTGAGGAAAGCTTCTAGAAACAAGCAAAGGTCTGGGTCTCATATCTCATGAAGCACCTTGCAGGAACACTGCCTACTCTCAGTTCTGAGTATTTCTTTATCTTCCTTGCCATCTAGAAGGGAGGGATCAAAGTCTTCAGCTTTTCCATCCTCAGGTCCAAGAGCCCCTAGAGTCATCACTGACCAGTCTCAATTGTCTTCAACTGGGAGATAGACCATATTGCCACAGGTGGCCCTCATGCAGTGCTTTTAAAACTAGTCTAAATATCTTAACTCCGGCATTCCCACAACAGCTGCAGACAGAGCCCTAGGCAAATTGCCACATGGACAAAGTTTGTCTTTGTTGTCTTCCATCTCAGCTTCTGCATCCTCCTCCCAGTTCTTGCTTGCTTTCCCCCATCCCTCCCCTGCCCCTAACACCTGGTGCCATCAACACTGTCCTGGTATTTATTCGTTCCTCCCAAGGTTCTTTATCTTTTTTGTGTCACAGGCTGGCCCTACTGCAATGTGGAGATGTTTATGAATCCTTTCTCAGAATAATGCTTTAAAACTCATAAAAATACAAACATCACAAAGAAAGCCAATAATATTTAAATATAGCTATCAAATTAAAAAAAATCATGGACCCCAGGTTAAAAAACCCTTGATCTAGAACAGTGCTAGAAAAGGCAAATTACTTAGTGTCTATCATGGAATTATGCCTATTAGAAAATGTCTATTTGCACTAAACACTTCAAAATTTAGAAAATTATTATAGAACTGACAATTGAAATAACACTGAGATTTACTGAGGTGATTTAATGATACGTGTAATTTTAGCATCAAAATCGAAAGCCTTAAATGTCACACTACTAGTATAACTCCCTACCCAGTATTTGCATCCTTTTCTACAACACTGTTGCTGTTCAGTTGTTTCAGTCACATCTGACTCTGATCTCATTTAGGGTTTTCTTGCCAAAGATACTGGAGTAGACAACATGCACACCATATTTAAACACATCAAGATATGGGGAACTCATTATCTCATATGGGAATGCCATTCCATTTGGGGGGGGGCAGCTCTAATTAAATTCTTCCTTATATCAAACTAAAATCTTGCTCTAATTCTGCCCTTTAGAACAATATGGAATGTTGAAAATTATCATGTCCCTTGAAGTCTTCTGTTTTTCAGACTAAAATCTTTTGTTTCTTTAGCTAATGAAGTGGCATGGCTTCCAATCACACTCACCAGGCTCCTCTGGGTGTGCTCTAACTTGTCAATGGTTCTTTTCCCACCTCTCTAAAAATTTGACATGGATAATTAGACACAATACTCTAAGCATAGCCTGATTTTTTAAAGAAATCATTTCTCTAGTGTTACTTATTTCCTTGCTTGAGTTATTCTATGCCTTTAAAAAAAAGTAAGCTATACACAATATTTTCAGATTGAAATGAAATTCATCCATTCTTGTTTTACTATGTATATGGAAATACTTTTTATGTAATAAAATAAAACAAAAAAAATTAAAAATAAAAATCTAACTGAAAATATCTTCTGTTCTATGATCCATGGCAAGCTCAACTTCAGTTTTGGAGAGATGACTTGCATGTTTATTGTCAATTATACAGTCTTAGCTATTCATGCCTATCATATCAAAAAGAGAAGTATGTAGAATTTATTTGGGGGACTAATATGATGATGTGAATTTTCTAGAGACAACTCCAGTATTTCCCCCTAATTTATTGTTCTAAGAAAAGGATTGGGATACAATTCCATAAGCATCTCATATTAAAAGTGTCAGAATAATTTTAAAAATAATTATCTTCTTTGTTTTCTGTATCCTCTATAACCTTAACCTTTCTTCTATTGGAGAGTACATTTTCAAGGCCAGTAAGTAAATGTTGTTTTTTTCTTAAATACTAATGCAAAGTTTGGAGAGATATTTTCAGAAGGTTGGCTACTGAGTGATGAGTTTTTTGTATCATAACAATTCACTAAACCATCTGCTAAGTCATAAGGGACTCCACTGGTAGAAGGCATTTAAATGATTTCAACAATTTTTCCTACTGCCCTTGAGATAAAATACAGACTCCTCAACCTGACATTCGAAGCCCTTTCTAATCAGGTCCCCCCACCCTGACTTTTCCAGACTACTGCTCAAGCAGTAGAAAGATGAGCACCTTTCAAAAATTGTAAAAAGGTATTTCACGTAGTATGAAGGAGGACTAGAGGCTTTCTAAGGTCACCTCCCAACTCTAAGTTTCTACATTTCTGTTCTATATGCCATTAGAGTTTAGGACCTTCATCAAGTACATTAACCCACTGGATACTCATTATATTAGGGATCAAATAATAGCAACAGAACCAATGATTTAAGGAGTTTGGTGGACAGGGATGGAAAGATTGATTCTTCAGGAATCTTTTTTTTTCTTTGCTACTGGACTCCTGCTTATGTGAATGCCTCCATCTTTGGAGCCCCAAGAAATAGCACCCTGACAGCTATAGGAATCATTTAATTCTGCTCTTTCAATCTGTTATAAAAACGACTCTGTGTACTTTTCAGAAAATGTGCCTCTGGCTATTCTATCCAATATGAAACTTGGATCTCTAAGGAACAGGAAGGAGTTTCTTCTCTGTAAATCTATCCAAGCCATTTTAGTCTATAACAAAAATTAAATTACTAGTTTAAACTTCTTCAATAACTCAGTAATGTACCTTCTTTGGGAATAAACCTAATCATACAGAACTCACTTCTGGGGTTAGAGGGAGACAGAATGAATTAAGATAGTTATTTAACTAGCAGTGATTTCCTTCTATTTCTATTCTCAGTTCCCACCCTCTCCCATCACAGTTACTCACACACAGAGACATCAACAAAAGACAGACTTTTCCCCCTTGAAATAAATTGACCACCCCTACATTATAGGGTTTAAGAACACATTAGAGATTAACTTGCAAACCCATCCAGAATCCCTCTTCTCCATTCTGCTTTGATTTTAATTCCAGTGATTCTCTTTGGTCTGAACCATACAATTCAATAAATATTAATTAAGTGCCTACTATGCACCAGGCACTCACTGTGCTAAGCATCAGGGATATAAAAAGAGGCAAAAAAGAGTCTGTGTCTTCATAGAGCTTACAATCTAATAGGGGAGACAACATGCAAACAAATATATACAAAACAAGCTATATATTGGACAAGTAAGAAATAATTAACAGAGGAAAGGCACTGAAATTAACAGGAGTTGGGAAAAGTTTCCTGTAGGAAGTAGAATTTTATCTAGGACTTAAAGGAAGCCAAGATCAACAGTCAGTGAAGGAGAGAAAGCATTCCAGTCCAGGTATGAGGGACAGAGAGAATGCCCCTGAGCTAAGAGATGGAGTGTCTTCTTCCTGGACAAACCAGGATATGGCTGTCACTGGATGAAAGAGTATGTGATAGGGAGTAAAGTGTAAAAGACTGGAAAGGTAGGAAGGGGCTAGGTCATGAAGAGCTTTGAATGCCAAACAGAGCATTTTGTATTTGTTCAGGTAGGCAAGAGGAAGCCATTGGAGTTTATTGAGAAGGGGGATAACATGATCAAACTTGCATTTTAGGAAAATCACTTTAGTGGAGCAGAGTGGGGAGAGACTTGAGGACTGGAGGCAGGCAGTCCCACCAGCGGCCATTACAGTAATCAAGGCACAAGATCACAACAAGGTCCTGCACTACAGGGACGGGGAGAGAAGGAAGGAAGCTACAGAGGTAAAATGCATATCTTTTTAACAACTTACATCATGTTCTAATGGTGATGGGGGGAAGGAATAGCAAAGAAAGCAAAAGCAAAAGAAAGCAAAGGAAGTATTTAACAGTAAGGTTGGAAGGATGTTGTTGTGAACCTATTATTAAAGGGTCCGTACTCATTAAGTATTTGCTTGGTACTATACTGGATACTACACCAACCATAATTCCAAAATAATGATACAGCGTCATTCCTATAAAGGGTCACCCCTTCAATTTTTTTTTAAATAAGCCATATTAAATTGATCTCACCTGTTCTATCAATTATTTAATTAAATGCCTGCCACCTGAGCATATCCTTGTTCTTATTATATGGCTTAGTCCTTTTAAGGTCCACATTAAACCATGAATCAAGCAATCTAACTCTTGCCCCCAGTCTCGATGCACTTCTGTGTTCCCAGCTATGGTTCCTTTGCAAAACAAGCCTGGATAAATTCATGCCCTGGAACTCTCAGCTTTGCTATAAAGTCTTCATTGTCTACTTAACTATGTAACATGACTCAACTGCCTTCTTCCTATCTTATCCCCATTTTTCTGTTGTTGTTGTTGTTGTTGTTGTTTTCCCAGAAGATTGTTTTGACAACTTTTTCAAGGCTTCAGCAGACAGAAACTACAAGCAAGATCATTAAGTGATATTCTAAATAAGCCAACAAATGCAGCCAGGAAGCTCTCTCCTATCCCCATCCTCTATACCCCAGACCAACAATTATGTTCCAAATAGTTATCATAATTGAAAGAGTAGTTGGAATTGTGCTTCCAGAATCAATTCAATTCATCTTTTGTTACATACAAGATTCTGTGATAAGGGCTAGAAATAGAAAAAGAGAAAAATATTCCTTGGCTTCAAAGAGATTACAATTGAGTAGGGAAATAAAAGGAAATAAGACATGTACAAAAATAACTGAGTGCCCCCCATTTTGCTCCCATTCCTCAACTTGGAACAAGCAAAGACATCCTCTGACTTACCCCCAGGAACTGTGTAGAAATTTGAGCATGCACAAATATCCTGCCTATTTCTGGCTGTGTGTGACTCTGCTGGGTTGAAATCCCCTAACTGGTTGCTGAACTAAAACCAAAGCTAATGATACAAGGTACTGTAGTGGTTAGAAGAAGAGGCAGCTTCCAGCTGATGACCATCTTGGCTTCCACACTTCTGGCAGCAACATACAACTTCCACCAGGAGTGGGAAAGGAAGCTATTTCCTACCCTGGCAAAGTGGCAGCAGGAGCCAGTGACTCAATTAACTGGGCTTCTACCAAGGCCCCTGGCTGCCTCTTCCTTTAACATATAACTTGTAAATACTGAGTGGTCTTGGAAGGCCTCAGAGAACTAGCAGCACCTATTGGGTATAGCAGCAGAGGAAACATACTGGTAGCCAGGGAAGAGTCAAAATCAGAGAGAAAGCAAGACCATTGCGGAAAAGATCTTCCTTAATGTTTGAATGAATTTTTGTGTCCCAACAAGGTTTAAACATCAGCCTCCCAAATGACTGCATTGTTGCTGACAAGGTGTTGGATCCTAATCATTCTATTATTTTTTATCTTAGTTTTCCCTTTTCTGTGTGGGAATAAACTGCCTGCTTCATGTTTGTGCATTATCCGGTTGCTAGGGAAAACCCTAGACTTTGAGCCTATAACTATTTCTGTAATTAACAACTCCATAAGTAACTTTCCCCAGGAATAACAGGTATGTGTATAGGGGTAGGGGACAGTAGGATAAATTATTAGGGAACCTAACTCCCCTATTAAGGAAACAGGCAATACTAGGTCAATGGCATGACCAAGAAATCAGGTAATGCTGCATAGGGGGGTGGTGAAGCTAGTTTATACTGGCTCAAGAAAACTAATCGTTAAATTTCCAGTGTAATCATTTATACCTCAGAAATAGACAAATGCTACAAATCATGACTTGATTTATTATTTTATTGATTGTCTAGACTTAGAGTGATGGAGAAAATGTGAATAATGGAACTTAAAAGTTAATCATATGTTTATTTTTCCTTTTCAGGAGTCCATTGTTAAACATTTACCAATATACCCCTGAACTGGACAAGGATTTGAGCAAATCTTCAGCCTCCATGGCCTCAACTAAGCCATGCTTGGCTAGCCAAGTGATAGACAAATATATCTATATATAAGTATACACATAGAAGTCAAACAAATGTATACAGTAAGGAAGAAGGAAAGCTCTTCACTGAAGGGATAGTACCTGAGCAGAACCTCGAAAGAAAGGAAGGCTTTCAACAGGCAGAGATGTGGACAACAGGCCTATCAGGGAGAGCATGTACAAATGGAATAAGCAAATATTTGCTGAGGGCCTAGAGTGAATGTTTGTACTCTAACATTCGCTTGGGATACATAGGAAAGAACAGGCACAGGGCTACTAATTGTAGGAGGGAAACAGTCTACTGGGGAGACAAGACAAATGCAATCAACCAAAAGGGAGAGATGCAATACTATAATGAATTTATTAAATGGGAAAGGTGAGAGCACATTGAAGATGGTTTTAGAGAAGAAGCCTTGACAGATGAACCTTTGAGTACAGGGAATCCTACATTTTGTGTGCCCCATTTGGTGGCCAATGGGAAAGTATTCATGGAAACAACTGGAAGGGGAGAAGGGGAACTCCACTTTAGTTAACATATATGTGTGTATATACATATATACACATACATATATATATGTATATTTGCATATTTATATATGTATATTTAATGACGTGAAGCTCACACACCTAAAATTAGACTATAGTCAATCTAACCATTACCCAGGTAAAGTTGTTGATGGTCCACCATTTTTCAGCTTCTCCAAGAGGGTATCATGTAGTGGAAAGCATGCTGGGCCTGGGGTCAGAAGACCTGGATTTGAATTCTGGCTCTGCCACCTGTGTGGCCCTGTGCCCATTTAATCTCTCTGGGCATCAACTTTCTCATCTATAAATTGAGGGAGTTGGTCTCTATAGATAGATGATCTCTAAAGTCTCTTTTAGCTCAAAATCTATGATTCCAACTCTTGGGCTCCTCTTTAAAACAAAAAAACAAAAACAAAACCATCTTTTCCCCTTCAAGGCAGCCCTTAAGGTTTTTCACTTGATTTCACCTGTATGGAAACGATGGGCAGAGGAAATTACACAGTATAATCTACTTCTGCCTTAGAACTCCCTGGGGATGGAATCTCCCCAGTCTCGAAGCCTCATTATTCTGTCTTCAGCAAACTGCTAGAAGTCTGACTTTTCCTGTGGCACATTCACACTAACGTGGTTCAGAGGTCTTTGTTCTGGCTCAGCTGCTATGGTCGGCTTGCCGCTTTGTGAACAAAAGAAATCCCTTGCCACAGGTTCTTAACCTGGGGTCCTTGAATTTGCCATTTTAACACATATTTTGATAACTGTTTTTCAATATGGTGTCCTGTATAATACTATGTATTTTATTTTATGTATTTAAAAACATTATTCTGAGAAGGAATCTCTAGGCTTAACCAGACTGCCAAAGGGGTCCATGACACCAAAAAAAAAAAAAAAAGGTGAAAAAGCCCAGCACGAAAGTAAGCCTGTTTTTCACCTACACAAAAATGATAACTTATAGGCAATTCTCTTTCCAAAACACATCTCAATGGGTCAAGCAATTCTGATGAATTCTTTAAAAAGCATCAGAGAACAATGTTGTAATCACATGCAGAAAGGATATACCCTGAAGGAGAATATTTTCCTTCAAAACCCTTTCTCCACCTAAAAGTAGTAGTAGTAATAACTAGCATTTATGTAGGTTTGAAAAGCACTTTTACAAATATTGTCTTATTTTATACTTACAATACCACTGGGAGATAGCTGCTATTATTACCATCATTTTTCAGATGAGGGTACTAAGGCAGACATAGGTTAAGTGACTTGCCCAGGGTCTCACAGCTAGTAAGTATCGAAGGCTGAATTTGAACTCAGATCTTCCTAACTCCAGACCCAGTGCTCTATTCACTGTACCACATAGCTGCCTCAGGGAATAAGACTTGACCAATCTTTAGGACTAAAGTAATAGAACTCACTTTTGGTTAAAAAATTAATTAAGATGATTATTTACTAGCCAAACTACCAAATTTGAGTAAAAAAACGATGAATTAAGACAATTATTTACTAGCC
Source organism: Phalanger gymnotis (assembly GCA_028646595.1). Classification (NCBI taxonomy): domain Eukaryota; kingdom Metazoa; phylum Chordata; class Mammalia; order Diprotodontia; family Phalangeridae; genus Phalanger; species Phalanger gymnotis. Next base: position 577,503,905 of record CM053622.1, read on the forward strand.
AAATTGCCAAACAGTGAATTTGATCCTGATAGTATCACATATTTAAAATTCCAAAATGCAAAAAGGCAATGATGAATACATCCATTTTCACCCCAGTTGACAGACACAAATACCTTGATTCTCAACCTATACCAATAAGGAAAACCAGGTGAATGATGGGGTTGAGCATCTCAGGCTTTCTGCCCTGTTTAAGTCTACTCTGACTTTGGTTACCAATGACACTAGGTAAACTGATTTAACACAGAATCACAGCTGTGACTGAGACATGAAATGTGCTTAGGGAATACCATCATTCTGCTGTGCATAAGAAATAGGTAAATTTATCAGTCCCTACATATGTTCCTAATTCTCTGCTCCTTCTATTACTATTGGGATTGGCAGACTTCCAAAGCACAGCTGCTATGGGGGGGCAGTAATCAACATTACAAATCAGGGGGATTTCAATGGAAAAACTATAGGGTCATATACATATCTCCTATATAATATATACTACATGCAAACCAAGAGCTTCCACCTTCATTCTAAATGCAAACAAGTGTAACATACAACATTATATTTGAATTCACTCATGGCTTAGATTCTGCCTTTGGAGAGGAAATCTTATTAATTGAAATAGGATTATAAAAATATAAGTTCTTAGAGCAGGAAAACACTATGGATGCCCTCATTTCACATCTATGGCAACTGAGGCCCAGAGATATACCCCCAATCTAGTACTAAGGGCCTCAAAATGTATGAATAATGGATGATAGGAAAGTCTCTTGTATAATACAACATTATGGCTCAATAGTAGGATAATTTTTTCATGTGGCAAGAATAACTTCCCCTGACTTGAAACTTCAAAAAGGACACAGAAGGCTCTAAGACTCTTCTCTCTCACATAGTATGAAGCACATTTGAGCAATGCAAATTCATCTGAATCTGTGGCCTTTTCCTCCTTATACTTTAATACCTAGAATGTCATCCCTGTTCCAAAAGCCTCAAAGCATCTTTAGAAACCCAGACTAGGATGAAGAGGATGTATCTGGACAACGTTCATTGGGTTTGATAACGGTTTAGTCACATGAGTCCTTCCTACAACTGGAAAAAAATATATTGAGCCACTCACAAAGCCTGCCTTTCCCAAGCTGAAATCACTCCAAACTGCCAAATGTCTACTTTTTATAGAACCAACCCAAAATTCACACTGGAAAAAAGAACTTTGATCCTGATCAGACTTGATAAAGGACCTTAGATGTTCCAACCTGAATTACCTAGCATGTGCCAAAAAATAAAAACAAAGCAACAGGCAAGGGCCAAGGGAGGCGCACTCACCATCTTAAGTGGTTGGTACAGATATGACAGGTCAGTGGAGCCCTCAAACCACTACTCCTTCTGCTAAAGTCAGCTTGCAAGCTCCCTGAGAAGTCAACTTATTTTGGGGTCTTCAGACTTTGAAGTCGGTGCTAAAACTTAATAAATGCTTGCTGGACTGAATGTAATTAATAGGCCTCTGGAGCACAAACCACAGCACACACCCACATGTTCCCAAAGAATGAATATACCTACTGAATGAATATTCCCAAATGAATATACCTACTGCACCTTGAGGGAACTGAGTTATAGGTGAAAGAGAAATGGATTTTAAGTCAATTGGCTCAAGTTCTACTTCTGACACTTGCTAACTATAGCTTGCTGTTGAGTCATTTTACAGTTGTGTTTGATTTTTCATCACCCCATTTAGGGTTTTCTTGGCAAAGATACTAGAGTGGTTTGCTGTTTTATTCTCAAGTTCATTTTACAGAGGAGGAAACTGAAGCAAACAGGATTAAGTGACTTGCCCAGGGTCACATAGCCAGTAAGTGTCTGAGGCCAGATTTGAACTCAGGAAGCTGAGTCTTCCTGCCTCTAAGACCCCATACTCTATTCACTGTACCACCCAGCTGTAGGATCCTTTGGTAATTCACTTAGGCTATCTAGGCCTCAGGTTCTCCCTGTGTTTAAGAAGAATTTGAATTGTAAGTCATTTCCAAGGTCCTCTCCAGCCTAAGATCCTAGAATAAGTTTTCAGTTTCCTTGGCCCCACCCATTCACCAGAATGGAAATAGGGAGTTGGGAAGAAAATGAATATCAAGTAAAAAAAAAAATTAAAGCATCTTGAATGTGCCTTTTATGTTCCTTCTTGGTTTTCTCGTAAGACTACATAAAAGACACATATCTTTTGTAGACAGAGTAAAAGAAACCCACGTGTGCCAATGTCTCCCATGCCTAGAAAGCTCTTCTTCATCCCCACCTACTGGCTTCCCTGGCTTCTTTCAAAGAAGGAAGAAAAAAAAAGAAAAAAGTTTACATGATGATTTTGTTGTATATTTGAAAGGAATAGTAAGTTGTGCATAGCAGATATGCAGTTTCACGTACAATCATCTTTTTATTGTACTATGTTATGGAAATGCTTGTTTTATTCCATGAATTAAAAAGAAAAAGTTATTTATATTTTCGACTTCCACTTTGTCTCTTTTCACTTACTCCTTAAACCTTTGTGATCTGGCCTCTTCAATCGACTGTAATTGCTTTCTCCAAACTTACCAAATATCTACTAATTGACAAGCCAGATGGTCTTTTCTCTTACAGATCTGCTTTGTTTGGCACCTTTTACCACCTTTCTCTACCGGATCTGATTTTCTCTCTGGATCTCCATGACATTACTCTCTTCTAGTTCAACTCCTACCTTCTCAATTTTCTTTGCTGGCTCATTATACACATCAAATGGTCGTTCCATCAGGTTCTTGTCTTGGCTGTTTTTCTTCTCCCCAGTGACCTCATTAACTCCCGTTGTTTCAGCTATCATTTCCATGCCGATGACTCTCCGATCTATATATTCAGGTCCAGTTTCATATCGAGCTTTAGTTCCATATCACCAATTGTCTACTGGATATTTCAGATTAGATATCCGAGAGACATCTTAAACTCAACATATATAAAAATGAACTCACTATTTTTTACCCTAAACCTTCTTTTCTTCCAAACTTCTCCAATTCTAAGAACTTGGCGATAGATTGGATGTGTACAATGAATGTGAGAGAGGAGCCAATGGTGGTACCTAGGTTTCAAGCCTGGGTGACTGGGAAAATGGTGGTGCCCTAACAGTAATAGAGAAGTTTGGAAGAGAGACAGAATACATAATACCTTGCAATTAACTGCTTGCATATGTATGTATGTGCATTTATTAATTTTTATTTATGCCATACATATTTTTATACATAATTTTTATCTCCCTTTTTAGAATATTGAACTCCTTGCGGACAGAGATTATTTCATTCTTCATACTTGTATCCCCAGCACCAAGCACAGTGCTGGCACATAGTAAGCACTTAGTAAATACTTGTTGAAACAACATTGTAAAAACAAATAACTTTAAAAGACTGAGGAACTCTGATGAATGCAATGACCAGCTGTGAGTCCAGGAAATCAATGATGAAGAATACTTACCCACCTCCTGACAGAGAGTGGTGAACTAAATTTGCGAAATGAGACTCACATTTTTGGACATGGCCAATGTGGGAATTGATTGCCCGATTATTCATAATTGTTACAAAAGTTTCGTTTTGTTTTGTTTTGTCTTTCTGGGGTTGAGGGAGTTGGGAGTAAAGTATAAAAAGACCAGAAAAGAGGGAGAGAAAATCACTGCTTGTTAATTTAAAAAATAAAATTTAATCTAGAAGATATAAAACATAATTCATTGGTTGATTGAGTGATTGCTTAAAGGATGCAAGTCACTGGAAATCTGTCCCACACCATTTAATGGAGCAAAAAAGCTAGAGCTGGAATTTCAATGGACCCCATGTCACAGAGCTCTTCATCTCTGAGATACCTTTGATACAAAGCATTGCTTATTCCTTTATTTCCCCCAATATCAGAAGGGAAAGATGCTACCAACCAACTCTAATTTTCTATATCTAGATGGCACAATGGTGGACCTAGAGTATTCAAATTCAAATTCAGCTTCAGACATTAACTAGCCGAATGACCCTGGGCAAGTCCCCTCTTCTGTAAAATGGGGATAGTAATAGTATCCACTTCCTAAGGTTTTTTGTGAAGATAAAATGAATTCATATTTGCAAACCTTAAAGCTCTATGCAAATGAAAACTATCATTATTATTATTATTATTTGTTGTTGTTGTTGTTGTCCTCCTCCCCTTCCAGATTTCCTGGTACTTCTGAGGGGTACTTTTTTCTCATTTTAGTCACAGCTAGGTCCAAGCAACGAGATTTATTTTCTTTCAGCAATGATGAGAATTACAAGAAAGATAGCCACCATTCTTTCTAGTATAATATTTACAAATTACCCATAGCAGTCTTGGCTAGTTTGCTGTCCCCAGGGTGAAACAGAGTGCTTTACCCAAGTTCTTGGCTATGACGTAGCCTACAATAAATACTTTAAGGGTTTTTTTTTCTCCCTTGAGTTCCCAACCACGGCACCTAATGCCAGATGTGGACAAATGAAAGGTGTTTTCTCCCTAACAGAAAGGCTGAAGAATTTTGCTAGATCTCTTCTTAGGCTGGGAATATTGAAAGGCTCACACACAGCCGCTAGAGTTGCCTTTAAAAAGTACTGGGATGTAAATGAGCAATGAACGAGTCCAGGCAGAAGCCAAATCAAACCACCCTCATCTGCAAGGCCATCAGAGCATCCAAGGCTGCAGTAATTTCAAAGTCAGTCCTTTGCTCCAATGTGCACGTAAAATACAGCCTGATGCTTTTGGGAAATGCAGATATAGAGCCAGAGAGGAACAAAAAGGATGTCTGTAGCTGAGACATTTAAAGCACATCCCAGACTTCAAATTCTACATCTTTTGACATAATACCAAAGCCCAGGGCTATGCTACAGGTTAAAATGTTTTCCTCAGGTACCAGGGCTCCTTGACCTTTTTCACGCCATGGACCGCTTTGGCAATTTGGAGAAGCCTATGCACATTTTCTCAGAACAGTGTTTTAAATGCATAAAATAAAATACTTAGAACCACAAGAAACTAATTTTTTCAAAATACAATTATCAAAAAGAAAATTTTAAACAAGTTCACAGACCCTATGTTAAGATCTCTTGGCATAGTGCAGAGGTTAGCCCTCTTAAAAATGGTTTTTACATTTAGAAATGAAGTGTTACTGTATTTTAAAAGGTAAAAACCATCCTTAGCTCTCTGGCAGAGCAAAAACAGGAGGCAGCCAGATTTAGCCCTTGGGTGTAGTAGAATCAGGAAGACTTCCTCTGATGCTTAATAGCTATGTTACCATAAGGCAAATCCCCTAACCTCTCTGAGATTCCGTTTCCTCATCTGTAAAAAGTAGATAATATACACATAATACATACTTTACAGGGTTTTCATGAGGAACAAATGAGATAATATAGCCTGGCAAACTTGAAAGTACTATATAAATATCCATTATTATCATTATTATGTATTAGTTCTGTAGGGAATTAGTCCTTTTACTCTTTAATCCCTAATATATCCATGGATTTATTTTCTTAGTACTATATTCGAAGAGCTGAGGAAGTTGGTCAATCATAAGTTACACTGGATGTAACTTGAAAAGGAAGAGCAGCTTTGATGGAAGGTTAGCTCCACAAAAGGTCATTCAGGGTGAACAAAATTTTCCAAATGGTACAAGATGGGGGTGTGGCCATTTTAACACACTTTCTTTCTGTATATTTTGTAAGGATGCCAAAGGATTGTAATTAGACTTCCATTGTCTTTTCACCTCCAGAAATTAAGAATCTGAAGAAAGGTCATCTTCATCCATTTCCCATCCCCTTCCAGACTTCCTTCCTGACTCCATTCTACCAAGAGCCTCAGTATCAACATTTTACAAATCTGCTGGTTGGTTCATTCCAGGAGGTAAAGGGAAAACAACTTTAATCCACACTGATGTGAGATGCCAAAGCCTCAGGGGTACACATTTCACCCTAGGCACTCTGGCTTACCAGTGTTCTGTCTATCTTAATGGAAGGTTTCCCATGTCCTTTTCATGACAGTGGAAGGAATTTGGTCTGACCTTTTCCCTTAAGGAGAACTCCCCAGAATAGCTTCAAGTACCCAAAATAATGAATTAAGGGAACTGCTGGCAGACTGGGGAGCCGAAGGGTTTCAGGGAGAAGAAGTTCTAGCATGTCAGAATCCCAGAAGACTTGTGATAAGCAGCATGGACTCAGAAAAAGAAAAAGGAAAGTGGAACCACTGAAAAAAGAGAAAGAAATAAGACATGGGGCCAAATTATGCTTTTTGAGGACTGGTGGGATATTCCTAAGCAGTCAAATCAAGGTAGTCTAATGACACAAGCTATGGTCTATGGAATACTAATGCTGGTCTTACAGCTCACTTGGGTGAAAGGAACTCTGAGAATTAATTCCCTGTGATAAGAATTGGCAGCTCAGCACCAGAGTGAAGCTAAATATAACCCCAAGGGGCTATAGAAGATTACCATTACACAAGCAGGGAAGTGGTGGTGGGAACTGGGACCTGAAAGTTCTCTCCCCTAGTCCACCCATTCATTAAAGAATAGTTTCCCCACCTACTCACATATTTTCCTAAAAGGTTTGTATTTTTTCTACCATCTTTGGAAATAGAGATTTGTGTATGGAGAAGACAACGATTCTGTTACTTGATTTATTTACATTGTTTCTGTATTTTTTTTAATGTCTTAACTAAATGATTTTGCTGTTGAATTTATGTTCTTCATCACTGGTAAACTGTGCCATGCTGGTAGAGTCCCAAACCATAATTTGCAGGATTAATTAGTTTCAGAGCCCGAGGTCTTCAGTGTTACATTTCTATGTTAAATTCTATCATTTATTATTATCATCTTTCGTTCATGACATTTTTGAAGTCACAAGATTTCCTGAACCTAGGTTTAAAAGGATGCATGTAAAGGGCTTTGAAAAGTTAAAAACGCTAAGCAAATGTAAAATAATTATATAGAATTTCTTAGAAGCTCAGATTTCATGCCAGGTAATCTCATGGGTGAGAGGAGCAGCAAAAGAAGCTCTCCATTGAGAGGCAAGTGTGGTGCTACTTTAATATTACACACACACACACACACACACACACACACACACACACAGAGAGAGAGAGAGAGAGAGAGAGAGAGAGAGAGATTTTTTTTAAAAGATTGGGTCTCTCCATCTCTCCTGGACTGGAAGTATAGGGACTGATTCCAGAACTAATTGACATCAAAGCTTTGATGTGCCTTGTTACTGACATGGACATATTCACCTTTCCCTAGGCTCACTATACTGATGCTAAACTTCGTTTTGACATCCAATCTGCACAAACCGCGGGAGTGCAGACCTCCCCAAATCAAGAAATCCGTCACCAGCCTCAGCCTCCCTGATAGCAGGAATTACAGGCATATGCCCTCATATATGGCTACTTTTATATATTTCTAAAGCATTGTGAGCAGAGGTTGAATAAGGTGGCTGCTAAGGTCCCATCCAACTTTGAGATTCTATGGTTCTTATCCTTCTTAATATGCCTTTACCTTTCTCTCAGATCATGGTAAAGCAGCAAAAAGTTAATGGGATTGGTTAAGTCACCTTTCTTTGTCAGTCTTTGTATTTAATCCCACAGATAGTGCAAACAGCCCTTAAAGAAAATAAAAACCAAAACCATCAGCCCCAGTGGAATATAAGCTCCTTGAGAGTAAGGACTATTTTTTTTTCTTTCTAACCTAATACAGTGCCTTGCCCATAGTAAATGCCTTACTAAAAGCTTGTTATATTGGATCTTGTCCAAAAGATCAAAGTTCCAAATAATATGCTAGCAGTTGACATATGGAAAGTTATATAAGATAGACAGCGATGTACTCCTCACAGGCGCTTTTGAAGGGTGGGTACCCAGCAATCAGTATATGTGATCTGTATAAAACATGGGGCTGAGGTACTTCCAGCTTCTGAGAAAATTCATGGCGTGGAATTTTATCAGATGGAGCAGGTATATACACATGAGGCATACCACAGGGGTGAGGCAATATAAGGAATAATAACTGATGCACACACACATTTTAACTTTATAACAGCAGACTATTTTTATAAGATATCAGTTAAGAAGTGATCATTTGATAGTTTTTCTTAGAAAGTTTGATAATTGTTTTTATTGTCTTATATCATATAATTTACATATTTATTATTTATATGTTTTAAACAGATATTGAACTGTTACATTTTGTCATTTTATAGTTTCTTGAAATATGCCTTATGCAGACTGCCATGAGCTGAATCACATGGCCAAATTTACTGTGAAATTTGAAGTGTTTTGTGTCATACAAAATATTAATTGAATAAAGTCAAAATTTCTGACCTTATCAAGTTAAAACAACAGGACTTCATCCCGTCCACTACAATCCTTCAATCTAGCCAAGTCTCTTGGCTCAGCAAATTGGATAAAGGAGGAAGGCTAGGAACCATACACAATACAATGTACCCCTTTTTTTCTTCAAATGGACAAACACTCAGAAACTTTTATTGCAGTGTTTCCAAAGTTTTCCTTTCAACATCCTACTGAGCATAATGAAATTTGGGTAGACTTGGCACAGGAAAATGAACTCCTGAACTACAAAGATTTGTTTTTACCTCATTGTGGCAGAATTATGAAGCTGAGGAGGCGAACAATGTCCTCCCATCTGCCAGTCCTTCTCCTTCCAACAGTGTAGATTTGTAGCCTAAAGAGACAGCTAGGATTGGTGAGCTTTCATGTTCCTCCTGACTGTGCTATAATCAGATGGAAAATGTCAGGTGCCCATAATGGGAATCAAGCTGTACCTTTCATCGCAGGTGTCCTGATTCTCTTCCAAAACTAATTTCAGCAGGTGGTTGCATTTCCTATTGACTTACACGACTGTACATGCTGCATTTTAATCGGAGACTTGAGACCATACACTCGGAATTCCCTATGCAATTTGACTCGGCCAAAACTTGTTCATGCTTGTCTTATTCCTTGCCATATCAACTGATCACTTCTCCTTGCTTCATCCTCAGCCCTTTAAATTTTATTTTTTCAATTCAACAGATATTTGAACTAGCTTTAAGATCTCCCCTCACCACCTCCCCCATGCCCTGCCACCCATTTCTTCCCAATAAGGACAGCATTTATTAAACGTGTACTATGTGCCAAACATGATAGTGGGGGTGGGGGTAGGGTTAGATTTGAAAACATAAAATGAAAGCTAGTCACTGCCCTCAAGGAGGTTACATTGTTAATACCATGTACAGTCTATTCTTTTTTTCAATGATCATAATAGGTGTTTTTTTAGGGAGGAAGGCACCCATTGGGGTGAAGTGATTTGCCCAAGGTCACATAGCTATTAAGTACGTCAGGTGTCTGAGGCCAGATTTGAACTCAGGTCCTCCTGACTCCAGGGCTGTTGCTCTACTCACTGTGCCACCTAGCTGCCCCAGGCTTAAGTTTTTTCAAAAGGAATATTTTGTAAAATGTAGTCAACAGACTTGGTTAAAGGAATCCAGAGAAAGATGAAGGGGTTCACCACTTATCAATAGAGCTGGGTGGTATCTAGGATATCATCTCACCTAACTAACTCATTTTTTACAGATAAAGACATTGAGGTGCAGAGAAGTGAAGAGTCTCCACTCTATTATCCCCCTTATGGAAGTTTTGCCCTTATCAGAGGCCATATTTAAAAGGAAAGGAGAGTCAGAAGCCAGAACCAGGAGACCTCGTTTGTTGAATTAAAAATAAGGTCCACAAAAGGGTAGGAATCAGAAGAATTGTTTGGTCCCAAGAAATTCCCAGAAGTTGAGGACCAAAACAGAGCAATGAATCCAGTGTCAAACTTGCACTCAAGGGCTAGGGAATATGCAGAAACTAGAGGTCAAGGCAGAATAGGATGTCAAAACCAAGGCAAACAGTCGAAAGTCTGAGAGCAGGCAGAAGCTAAAGTTCAATATATCTACATAGCAGGATATACTAATGACCAGATTCCTATGCTATGACTCATCACAAGGTCTGTAGGAAGGAGCAGGTGAGTCATGAGAAGGAGAGGATGAGTTAACAGGATGAAGGAAAGAGTTCACATTAAGGAAGAGTGAAATCTCAGAACCCTCTGGTCCTCGTTTTTGCCACTGTTCATTAGAGAAGAGTAAAAGTAAAGCTTTCCTGTCAAACAGAAAGATAATAGAAGACTAGCGCTTGGCTCGAGATCTCTCAAAGGAAATGGTTCATAACAGAAACAAGAGAAGAAGCATTAACTGATTAGAATGAATGGTAGGGTTGATCGATGTGTTCCCCAAAAAGAAAAGACAAAATGCTGAGCAATACAGGCATGGCCCTAAGAGTCTGATCAAGTTAGAAAATGCTTGGGCAAATCAATCCAGTTTTCAATGTTTTGTTGAGGTTTTTTTTTCCCCCAGGCTACAGAAATTGTGGTCAACTAAATATTGCTCATTTGTTTCATGATTTGGTAAAAGAAGCCACCCAGTGCCATTTAGACCCTCAGTGACAAATTCTAACTCTTTAAAAAAAACCAGAAAAATCATGTTAGAGACCTTTATAGGGTCCTAAGGTCCATTACTATGCCCAAGATGAAAATGTATCAGATACATCCTCAACAGAAAACTACATGTCCATTCTTGTTTAAAAGAGAGGAATCGGATTTCATCTAAGTCTTCTCACGCTATAGACTTCTAATCACTTGAATATATTCTGTTCGTTCCCAAACCCAGGGGAGTGAATGATGATTAATGGATAGAGGGAGAATTAAAGCTCATTATGAGGTTGGCAAAAACTGAATAGAGAAGGGCCACAGAGGATGCTAACATTTTCTAAGGAGCTTAACTTCTGAAAGGTTTTCACAACACTGTGGCTCTGCTATTTTCACCTGAACAAGGGATTAGAGTGTAAAGGGACATCACTATGTGTTGAAATAGATAAAGCAGAGGGCTTGCAGTCAGAAAGACCCAAATTCAGTTGGAGGGTAGAAAAGAAGACAAGCAACTACTATATGCCTGGCACTATGCTAAGTGCTTTACAATTATGTCATTTTATCCTCATAACAACCTTGGGAAGTAGGTGCTATTATTATCTCCATTTTAGAGATGAGGAAACTGAGGCAGAGATTGTTTTTAAGAGACTAATCCAGCATCGCACAGCTCATAAATGCCTGAAACTAAATTTGAATTCACAAGATGATGACCTTCTTTGGCTCAAGCCTCTAGAGTTGGATCTGGCCTAAGTGATCCCAGAATCCTAGAAGGGGAGGGAGAGGTTAGGTCATAGATTATGGCAATAAAGAAAAAAATTAGGAATAAAAATTGGCTCCAAAACAACAAATGGATAGATTCTGGGTGGCAGGGATATGTGTGTGTGTGTGTGTGTGTGTGTGTGTGTGTGTTGTATTTCAACACCAAATAGCAACCCAACCACAGTTATATGGCTTGACTCTGCATCAGGAAGAATGGGCTTCTGTTTACCTTACAGTGGCAACCACAGATTAAGGAGTCTTAGAATCTTCTCAGGAAGCAAAAGGGATGAATTGAGGTCCAGTTGGCTATTTTTCCAAAATAATTCACCCCAAGTGTGGTCTTTGGCATTTAAGAAAATTTAATAAAAAATTGATTAGCAGGTTCTCCTAATTCATCTACCCCTATCATTCACTTATGCCAACATCTACTTCCTGTCAATAGTCCACAGCATGACTTTGAATTTACAGAGAATAATCCAAAGATGAAAACTAGTTAAACCAAAGCTGACAGTGTAGAGGATTGGGATTATGGTTTTAATCATGAGATTAGAAGTCTCTCTGTGATTCACTGACACTGTCAGGTGATCAGCCATCCATCTAGAAATTACCAAAGCATCTTCTAAGGAGTCTGTCTTACTTGGTACATGAATATATTTTTAAAAAGACAAATATTTAGGGAACATTAAGTGTAGAATAGTCAAGCCAAGGACATTTCAAACCATGGAGTACTATCTCAAGAAATTCTAAGCCATCTACTTTGTTTACAATGTTCTGGATACTAATGAAAAACCTCCTGAATTTATCTGAATTTATGAGAGGCAGGTAAGCAGCCATAAAGGCAAGGGGGAGGACATAAATGGAAAGATTTAGAAGAATGATATTAAATGAAGGTAAGACTTCATAAATAAATTCAGCTCTTTCTGTATTTTAAAATTCAAATTTCCTAGAAGACTGTTAGATTCTGGAAATCTCATCCCACTTAGAAACAAAAGGGAGACAGACGGAAATGATGTCTCTTTAGATGATGCAAAGGGTTTTTTTGTGTGTGAATGTGTGTGTGTGTCTGTGTGTGTGTGTGTCTGTGTGTGTGTGTGTGTGTGTGTGTGTGTGTGTGTGTGTGTGTGTGAGAAATCCATTTTCTAAAATATTGTGGTTTTAGGTCAATTACTGTTTGGGGAGCATATGAGCCAAAAAATGACAACTCAGATAGGTAAGTAGATAGATAGATAGATAGATAGATAGATAGATAGATAGATAGATAGATAGATAGATAGATAGATAGACAGATAGATAACATAGACAGACATATCCTGCTATCTCCCTATAACATCCATGTCAGGAAGAAAAATAATAATAGCTAGCCTTTCATTGACCTTTAAGTTTATAAAACACTTTACAAATATTATCTCATTTTATCTTTATAAGAACTGTGAGAGGTGTGTTATTATTATCTCCATTTATTGACAGATGAGGAAGCCAAGGCAGAGAGAGAGCAAGCCCAGACCTAGCTGCCATAGTACATCAAGACCAGAAGAAAGAACCACAAGCAGCCTATTGAATGCTGAGGAACCTTACACTTTGGGAGTAAACAAATAGTCCCTAGTTCCCTACATTCAACTATCCCTTCAATTGGCTTCATCAGGGGAACCATAAGGTGTTTATTAAAAGCTGTGTTGGCAGCACAAAACACTGAGTGAGCTCACTCTAAAATAATATAACCATATCATATAGACATGGATTTATGAGTTTCTTTAGGAAACATCATTACTCCAAGCATAAAATCCTCTGCAAACTACTAACCAGGCCATATTTTCTCAAAGACCCAACTTTCTAAAAGGATATGGACAAAGTTTGGGGAAAACCTTCCCTTTTCTCAAGAGTTTATTTATTTATCAAAGGTAGACCATCACACAACAATAATATAAAGATAACGCAATATACCACCTTTCATTTACAAAACATTTTAATGTACTTTGAGAGTTTTGCTCTCATGTTATCTATATAACAACTCTTATCACACAGATACTACTATCTCAGTTTCACAGATGAGGAAATGGAGGTGCAGAGAGGTTAACTAACTTCCCAATAGTCATGCAGCCAATTAGTAGCAGAGCTAAGACTCAAGCATCAGAATGCAAGTTTCCTGACCTCTAGACTAGTATTCTTTTTCCCCAGACTATCTAAACCCCACAAGAAGTGATCATCTCCTTCAAACCCACCCACAACTACACACCAACTGCTCAGTCTGAATGACATATGGTCTTAATTAGGCTTGGCCTGTCAACAAATAATTCCAAATGGACACAATATCTTGTATTCAAACCAACACACAAAAGCCTAATCTTTTGTAAAAGAGTGCCATTATAGCTCCAGCAGTCACTAATACTTTGAATCTTATCTGCTTTCTCTCAAGAAGGTTTATAATTAGAGATTTAGACTTTCTCTCAACCTGAATGGTAAACTTCATGTAAGATGAGATTCTTCATGTTTTCTGTTGCTTTTCCCTTTTTTCAATTTTATCATTGTCTCAAGATACTTTGGTGTAAATCACTTTCTTCGTGATTACCCATAATCAATTTATGTTTACTCTGGAAAAATGCAAAATGACCATTTCCAGAGATGGGAAATCTCTTGCTAAAATAGACTTCTGTGTATTATGTTCTAAATGGATAGTACGTGGAATAAATAGTACACAAAAGCACTGAAATTGATGCCTCAGGTAACCAGACTGAAAACTTTAATTTTAGTATATGTGCTGTCAAAATGAGCACTGAAAACCCTATCTTAAAGGAAGCTAAGACAACAAAGACATTAGATTTAGTCCTTATTCCCTTCCAAATTTCAGTTGGTGTTGAAATTACACATGAAGATAGGACATCTGGTACCGTAGGAGGGTGTTGAAACAACTGGAAAGAATGTCAACTGTGGTGATAATCTATATCTGAGGGCCTTTCCAAGAGGAGCCAAAGGTGGAGATGAAAAGAAAATATTTGTCTTTCAAGATATTTACTTAAACCACTACCGTGTAAGGTGTGTTAGCTCATGGGAATGTCTCCAAATTTTCTAGATTCCATTCACTGATAATACAAGCCACTAGTTGTCCGGGAAGAATGTCCTACCAAAATATATTGGATGTCTGTTTACAGAAACCAAAGCATGATGCAGTAGCTTGCCCAGCTGTGACATCAGAGTCTCAAAGACCTGTTGTCATACATACAAACTCAGATTTAACACAATGAATTCTACTGCTGCTGACAAGCAATTTTAATGCATATCTATGAGCACTGGCTACATTACTATCTGAATGCCATGATTTCAAGAGCATTTAAACAGCTTTAATGTGTTTGAGAATGACCTAAAATCCCTATGATTAGTAGTGCCTTTTATCCCAACCTTTTCTGTCTTTGCCATTATCTTGCTCCACTGACTAACCCAAAAAGGCAAGTAGGTCACACAGTGGATAAGGCACTAGGCCTGAAGCTAAGAAGACCTGAGTTCAAATCCAGCCCCAGACACTTATTTGTTTAATCCTGGGCAAGACACAACCTCTGTCTGCATATGAAAAGGAGGTTATGATAGCATCTATCTCACAGAGTTGTTGTAAGGATCAAATAAGATAATAATTGTAAATCACTTAGCATAGTGCCTAGCACATAGTGGATGCTTAATAAAAGCTTATTTCCTCCATTCCCATATTTCTCATGTGTCTTTTTAAAATATTTCCTTTATATTGACAAATACCAAGAAACACAGTAATTTCCTTGTACAAAAGACAGAAAAAATTACTGCATTTGAAGCTGAGAATCTACACTACATTTTGCTTAATATATTTCTATAAATTTCAAATTTAACATATTAGTTCCACCATCATGTTGATCTATGTTTTCATTTAAACTTTCTTATCATCAAGGCTCTTTTCTTTCTATTTTTCTGTTATTTCTGTTTTTTAACTATCATTATCACTATCTCCACAATCTCCCCTAACTCTCCCCCCTCCAAAAATGATAAGAATAATAAAAGCCCTCTCTCGTAACAAATATATGTAGTGAAGCAAAACAAATCTATACATTTGCTGTATGTAAAAATGCTTGTCCCATTCTGTACTTCTACTCCATTGCCTCTCTGTCAAGATAATCTGTAAGCATTCTACTATAGTCACGAAAAGTCATTGCATTGATCATAGGTCTTAAGACTTTTATAGTTGCTTTCCTTTTAAAATGCTGTAGTTATTGCAGAAATTGTTCTATTGGTTTTTATCATTTCACTCTGCATCAGTTAATACAAGCCTTAGGTTTCTCTGATTCTGTCCCTTTTGTAATTTTGTATGGTATAGTAGTATTCCATTGTGTTTGTATACAATAATTTGTTCAGTAATTCCCCAACTGAAGGGCATCGCCAGTGTCTCAAGTTCTTTGTTACAACAACAAAAATTTCTATAAATATTTTTGTATATATGAGTCCCTTCCCTCTTTGATATCCTTAGGGACTAAGCTACAAGTAAGCCTGTTTACTATACTTATTTCCTCAATTTCTTTTTATTGCTTTATTGCTACAGCTAGCATTTCTAGAATTATATCAATTAACAGCAGTGATATTAGATATCCTTGCCTTGCCTTGTTCTTATTATAATGGACTATAAAATTTCTTCATTATAGTTAATGCTAGTTCTTAATTTTACATAGATATTATCTAGTATAGTAAGGAATAATCTATTCCTATTCTTTTTAAAGTTTTAAAGTAAAATGGGTGTTATGTTTTGTCAAAAAAAACCTTCCCCTATTGATATATTCTTTTGTTTTTATTTTTGTTATTAATATGATCTATTACATTTATAGTTTTCCTAATGTTAAGCTAACTCTTCATTCCTGATATAAATCCAACTTGGTATGTTGTGTAATCTTTTAAATATGCTATTGCAGCCTCTATGCTTACATCCATAACTATTAACAATATTGGTCTATAGTTTCTTTGAATCAGCTCTTCCAGGTTTAGGTGTCAGAACTATATCTTATAGAAAGAATTTTGTGAAAGCCCTCTTTTTAAAAAAAATTATTTATTTTATTTTTTAATATCTGAAATAAAATAAGCATTTCCATAACACAGCAGAATAAAAAAGGTGATTACACGCAAAACTGCAAATTTAGTATGTACAACTTGTTATTCCTTTTAAATATATAATAAGGTTATCCTGTCACTTTCTTTTCCTTTTTTCCTTCCCTCCTCCCCACCTAGAGATGGTTACCATTAGATACAAATATGTACATATATGAAAATCATTCTATACATACTTCTATTTATCAGTTCCTTCTTTGGATGCAGATAGTATATTCCTTCATATGTCCTTTGTAGTTAATTTGGGTATTTTTAATAGTCAAAATGACATAGTCACTCCAAGTTGTTTTTAAAACAGTATTGCTATTGCTGCATACAATGTTCCCTTGGTTCTGCTCATTTCACTCTTCATTATTTCATGCAAGTTTATCCATGTTTTTCTAAAATCAATGAGCTCATGTTATAGCACAGTAGTATTCCATCACAATCATATACCACAACTTGTTCAGCCATTCCCCAATTGATGGGCATCCCTGAAATTTCCAGTTCTTTTCCACCATGAAGAGAGCTACTATAAATATCTTAGAACATGTATGTTCTTTTCCTTTTTCCCTAATCATCTTTGGAAATAGACCTCATAGTGGTATTGCCGAGTCAAAGGATATAGGCATATATAAAGTCATCTTTTTATTATTTTTTTTGCAAATAAAATGGAAATTCATTGCTCTTCAAACTTTTGCTAGAATTTACTTATAAGTGCATTAATATTGAGTATTTTTTCCCTTTAGGAGTTATTTTATGGTTTATTGGGTTACTTTTTCTGAAACTGGGTTATTTAAATCCTCAATTTCTTTGTTCTGTTAATTTGGTCATTTTGGTAAATATTCATCTACCTAATTTATTAGCCATTTTATTGCCCTAAATTTTTTTTCTAATGGTTTTATTTCTTCTTGATTTGTCATGAATTCTCCATTTTCATTTTGGCAATTTGGTTTTCCTCTATTATTTAAAAATCTTATTAGTTAACGATTTCTCCCATGTATTTTCAATGACTTCTTTACCTCTGCCCACAGAATATCCAGTTCCTTTCTACTCTGATCAATCCATAACAAAGCATTTACTAAGTGTCTAGCACTTATCACTGTCTAATATGTATCATAGGAGGTGCTGGAGATTTAAGGACACAACTGAAACTGTCCCTGTCTTCAAGGAACCTATCAAAAGACTAGAATTCTAGACTAAAAAAACCTTTCCTTGGGCCATGCTACTAGTCATTACCCTGTTTCTTTTTTACCCTTTCTTGCCAAACTTTTAGAAAGAGCAGCCTATACCTCTGCCTTCATTTTACTCCCTCAGCACTCCTTAATCACATGCAGTTTGATTTCTGTCCCCACCACTTCAATGAAAGTGCTCTTTCTATAATGATCAAGAGACCTTTTTATGTTGTCCTTCCCCTTGACTTTTCTATATCATTTAATCATTTTAGAGGTCTGAGGCAGTTTAAAAATCATCTAATTCAACTTCTTCATTTTACAGATGAAGAAACTGAGGCTATAAAAGTTGAATTCTAAGGCCAAGTTTCCTAACAACCACTTTGTTACCAAATTTAATAGCTTTCCCCGCTTTCCCTAATGTCCTCGACCCTTTTGCAGTATCCTGGATTCAGTATAAACTAGCTGCGTGACTGTTAGCGAGTCATACTCTCTGACCTAGTTTCCTCAAATAAGATGAGGATAACAATACTACTTACCTCATGAGGATATAATGAGCAAAGTGTTTTCTAGCCCAAAGTGTTATGCAGAATGTTGCAAAATTCAAATAAATATATAAGGACAATTATGGCACTTGTAGTCACCTAGGTGAGAAACCTTGAAATCCTCTTTGACTTTTCTCTTCCTCATCTCAGACATCCAGTAACTTGCCAAATCAATTCTACCTCTATAATCTTTCATTATTCACCCTTTAATTTCTGTTCCCATTGAACCTACCCTAGTTTGGGCCATTCTTTTGTTTTCGACTGGCTTCTTATGTAAATATCCTTATTGTGCCATCTGGTTCTGGTCCATCCCTTCTCTAAAGAACCTTTCATACCACTACCTGTATCATCTTCATAATGCATTTCTCTGATCACATTCCTCCTCAACTAATTACTTATTGAATAAAAAATTCATTCTTGATCCTAGCACTCAAGGCCTCCTATAATCTGACTCCAGTCTAGCTTTTCACATACATATCACATTATTACCCTTCGTGCATGTATATATATATATATTCTGTGTTCCAGTGAAACTCTAGCCATTGTTTTAATCTTATCCTCTCCCATCTCTGAGTCTTAGCTTAAATCACACCTTGAATAGATTCATTTCAAAGATGGTGGCGGGAAAGCTGGGACTAGTGTGAGCTCCCCACCAAGTCCCTCCAAAAACCTACAGAAAATGGCCCAGAACCAATTCTAGAACTGCAGAACCCACAAAATAGCATAGGGAAGCAGGGCTCTAGTCCAGGACAGCCTGGATGGTCTCTGGGTAAGGTCTATTCCGCGCGGAGCTGGGAGCGGAGGGGAGTGGAGGGGACCAGAGCAGAGCCCAGCATGGGCGGCGTGGACCAACCAGACAGGGAGTCGGGCTGAGCATGCCCTAGTGCCCCGAATCAGTGAGCTGCAGCAGTTACCAGACTTCTCAACCCACAAACACCAAAGACAACAGAGTAGGTTAGTGGGAGAAGCTGCTGGGGACTGGGATAGAGTTTGAGGTTCAGCCACTGCCCCAGGAGCAGTGGAGGAGGGGCAGCTTTAGAACTACAGCTGCAGTTGCTTCTGGCCTCAGGCCCACCTGGTGGAAGGAATGAAGTGGTAGATCAGAGCAGGAGTGAAGAGCCTGCTGAAGATCGAAGTCCAGTCCTGGTTGGGGGTTCTTGGGGAAGGAGGAGTGCTGGTGTGGCAGAGCTAGCACAACCCCCCAGGCTTGGAACATAGAACTCTTTAGTCTACAAGCAGTCATACCCCGCTGAAAAACTCAAGGGTCAAGTGAGTTGGCTGGGAACATGGCCAGGCAGTGAAAATGCACCCAGATTCAATCTCAGACTCTGGAATCCTTCTTTGGTGACAAAGAAGACCAAAACATACAGCCAGAAGAAGTCAACAAAGTCAAAGAGCCTACAACAAAAGCCTCCAAGAAAAACATGAACTGGTCTCAGACCATGGAAGAGCTCAAAAAGGATTTGGAAAAGCAAGTTAGAGAAGTAGAGGAAAAATTGGGAAGAGAAATGAGAAGGATGCGAGAAA
>CM053622.1:577523966-577614019 GCA_028646595.1 Phalanger gymnotis
AAGAAGATAAAAAAGGGGAGATGATAGAAGGGAGGGCAGATGGAGGCGGAGGTAATCAAAAACAAACACTTTCGAAAAGGGACAGGGTCAAGGGAGAAAATTAAATAAAGGGGGATAGGTTAGGAGAAGCAAAATATAGTTAGTCTTTCACAATATGAGCATTGTGGAAGGGTTACACATAATGATACGCATGTGGCCCATGTTGACTTGCTGGACTTCTTAGGGAGGGTGGGTGGGAAGGGAAGAGGGGAGAGAATTTGGAACTCAAAGTTTTAAAAAATAGATGTTCAAAAACAAAAACACAAAAGTTTTTGCATGCAACTAGAAAATAAGATACACAAGCAATGGGGCATAGAAATTTTTCTTGCCCCACAAGAAAGAAAGGGAAAAGGGGATGGGAGGGAAGTGGGGTGACAGAAGGGAGGGCTGACTAGAGAACAGGACAACCAGAGTATACGCCATCTTGGAGTGGGGGGGAGAGTAGAAATAGGGAGAAAATTTGTAATTCAAACTCCTGTGAAAATCAACGCTGAAAACTAAATATATTAAATAATAAAAAAGAATAGATTCATTTCACTCCGTTCTATCAAAAAAAGGAATGCTTTAGATTTTTGTACTGTACTAAAAATTCTCCCCTCTCTCGTGTCTATAAAATCTTAATTTAAAAAAATATACTTCTTGTTTTTGTTTTAAAATCAATAAATAGTCCCTCTTTTTCTTCAAGGCCTACCTATGGTGTTATCCTCTTCTCAAAGTACATTTTGATACTCCCTTCCTACAATTTGATAGTGAGTTTTCCCTTTTCATATTTCTCATATTTTTCCTAGACATCTTATAACATTTTCCTCATATCATATTTTCTCCATCCTGCCCCCAACACCACACATCCCAATTTGTGACATTAAGCCCTTTAAAAATAGGATCTGTGTCATATCCTTTCCTATATCCCCAGTGCCTAACACAGTGCCACGTACCTACTAGATACTTAATATTTGTTGAATTAACTTTAAAATTAATAGCAATTGTGACTATGGGGAAAGAATAAATGAAACATGAAATCCTAGCTAAAGAGTCAGGATGCTGGTTCTACCACTGTGACAATCAACATTAGGTATATGTTTAGAAGAAAAGCAGTTTGCTCCTGCTTTATCATATGCTCTTTTATTATAGTGCTATCAGAACAGAAGAGACAAGGAAAGAGAAAGGTGTGAACTAAGTAGCCACCATAAAGAGTTCTGTGGCAACTCTTGCTACTGAAGTAGTATGGAAGTGGTAGAAGCATAATCATGTGACAGAAGTTGGCAGTGAGAGAGTGAGAGAGTGAATGTGGGCCATGATAGATGAAGGGCAGTGAAAGGGGTGAGAGTGAAAAAAAAGATCACTTATGAGTATGCCAGGATCCCCCAACAGTAAGAGACTTATCTTAGTGAGTGAAAAAAAAAACAGAATAAACCAGGAGAGCAGAGGGAAAGGCTCTATTTAAGAAGTTTGTAATTCTGTAGCAATCATAGATTAAAAAAACAATACTATAATCGACTCAAGGATGAGAAGATTCATTATTATGTAAAGGAATCCCAGCTCTCTACCAGGAGAGGAACAAGTTCTGAATGAACTCAAACACACACACACACACACACACACACACAGACACACAAATATCATAGCAACTTCATGTTATACCTGATACCATCAAAAGAACCTCGAGGTGCTTCTTTACGTACAGATATAAAGATATATAGGTCAAAGTTCCTTGATAACCATCCTTTTTGTGCTTGCTAATATAGACTTGATCACACCCGATTGCCACAATTCTACAGTTTGCGGGTGCCCAATCTAAAAAGAGGTAAGATATACTCACATGTATTCCCTGTGTGCAGAGTGTACAGCTGCTGCATTGCTGTAACGCCACAGAACAATCGCTGAAGACAAAACATCCAAGATGGCATCAAACTAGAGGAGGGAAACAAGAGAGTCAGTGATTTCCAGGGTCATTTTGCTGGGAACACTTAGCAAGTTAACTTCAGGGAAAGGAGACTTCATGTTCATTTTTTTTAAATCCACACTGATTTACCACACAATAGCAAACCCTTAGGGATTCAGGAATCCTGTGCATCCTGTACATCACCATTATCAAAAAGCTTTCATGATCTATGCTAAGTAACTAACTAACCTAAAAAGCCACAGACTTTGATATGGCAGGATCTGTTAGTTTGCTCTCTAGCTGCCAGCCCTCTGGAGACATTAAGAATAAAGGGGTTACAGTGATCTCAAAGACAACGAATCTAGTTTCACTACAACTTAAATCATTTGGGTAAAGTTCAACACATCCCTACTAAAGGACCTTAGGAATATTTTTTTTTCGATATGGTCTAAAGTTCTACTGGAGAGAGAAAATAGATTTGAGAATGGGGTATATCTGTGTAAGGGAGCATGAGGGGAAAAACGAGAAATCTCAAGGTTGTGAGTAGTGTTTAAGTGAGGACCTTTAAATCCTATTGCCTGGAGGAATTTCTTTTCATCTGGGCAAATTACAGAAAAATATAACACTTTTCCCCAATTATTTTACAAATGAAGCTTTCAGAATAATATGGCTACCCTGTTTTCTCCCCTTTGTAAATAGCATCACAACCCAAACAATAGCTCTCAGCATTCCTTAAACTAGGTTTTAGAGCAGGGATTCTGAAACTGGGGTCTATAAACTTGTTTTTTCTTTAAAAATATTTTGGTAACTGTTTTTCAATATAATTTATTTCCTTTATAATCCTAATTATTTTTTCTATGCATTGAAAACACTGTTCTGAGAAAGGGTCCACAGGCTTCACCAAACTGCCAAAGGGATCCACCACACAAAAATGCTTAAGAACTCCTGCTCAGTCTAAAGCAAATAAGGGTTAGGCCTTCAGAAGTGTATACTTCCCCTGGAAAGTGACTTAGAACCAACTCTAAGCTAGACCCAATCTTTCTCTTAAGTATGATCCTATTTGGGCTGGGGTGCGGGGGAGGAATCACATCCAACCAGAGAATTGCTGAATTAATATAATTTTCAAGCCTACAATGAATTTAGGGAATGCAAGAAAAAACTGAAATCCTAAAACATCCCAGAAACTGGCTACAGGAAAGTAGGCATTTATCATTAATTGAGATATGGTCACCTGCCCAGAGTGAAATATCAAAACACTTGCACTTATGGCTGGGAATATAGTCTCAAAAGCAATTCTCTTGCTAAATGCTATGGTATTCAGCATTTCTGAATACTAATGTATTTAACTGTGTGTTGAGATAGCCCCCATTGCTGATCTTCTAAAGTGAGTTATTGCATCCTGACCACCCATATTTATAGAGTCCATGGCAAGATTACATGGCTCAGATAATGGGGCAAAGCAGCATAAAAGGACATTTCAAATTACTTACAGCAAACCCAAAAGCAGAGGCGCTGTACCTCATTACGGAGACAGCTAAAAAGAAAGAAAATATTATTCAGAATAATTTCAACCTTGTTAGGGATATTTTCTTTCATCCTGAATATAGTCATTAGAAGTAGCCTTTTCAACACAGGAGGAAAACCACCAAAAGAACAAAGACCAATGAGGTACCTATGCAAATTGGGGAACTCAGAAACCGAGAGGCTTCATCTTGGTTTATTCTTAGGAAGGGGACACTGCTCATCCTCTTACTTCTCAGTGTGCAATGATGTCCTATTGTAGTACATTTTGAGGGCACTCAAATAGAAGAAAAATATTTCATTACAAATCAGACTCACAATCTGGGTATCAGAAATTGACACACACAGACAAACATGCACTGAGGAACTCAGTGTTGAACATAAAAGTTGTTAAGATGACAAAGCAATCAGTCAGGATTTTAGATTGTAAAGCAATCAGTCAGGAACAGGCACACTGAGATGTGTTACAAAGCTAACCCTAAATACAAAAGTGTCTCAGTCCCCAGAAGGTTACAATCTAGAAGTCACAAATACATTCAAAGAGGGCGGAAAATGGGTCAAGGAAGGATATGGCTATTCCTGTGTTTTGGGGGAGGTTTTTTGGTAAGCCCATTTGGTGAAACTTTTACATAATTCTGTGATCTATAAAATACCTATACAATCTTCGGCTCAGGGCAGGTTGGCCACTTTAACAATGAAACTTAGTTAAATACATTTAAGCTTCACATGTCTACACATGTAGACTTATATTAGAGACTTATATTAAGATGAGACATATTAGAGGTTGGCACTCTCTTGAAAAGGGTAGGCCAGGGTGTTAACCCAGTTTTATGGTGTGTTGGCAAAAGGAGGTGTGAATGTTGCCATTTCATGGGAGATTGTAGAGGGCTAGGGATTGGAAAGATCCAACTGAAGTAATAGTAGTCCTGATTGGTGGCAGGGAAAGGGGTTGTGGCAAAAGATGCTGATTCATAGGCCAAAAACAATCTTACTCCCAAGCATCTTGGTTTAAATGAAAAAGGATGCTGACTCCTACGCTACTATAAATAACTAAAGCCTTTTTTATTTCCTTTCATAAGATAGAAGCACCATACTATACCAAATCAAAGCAAGAAGAAAATATGATTTGTAACTAAAAATTATTGCAGATTTTCCCTATTTTTGCACAAACTAGTTAGAATAACTTCTCTTTTCCCTCTACATATTATTTTTCTAGACACTCTAATTGATTATATGCAGTGCCACAGCTGCATTTTAAAATATATATATAACCTGTGTCTTACTCAATGAAATAAGATATGCCTGCTATTGGGAGATTATTGGCTATATTTACAATATAAGCTATACCATTAAATGTTTTTAAATTAACTTTTAACCTGAATAGTTCTATACCTTCATACCATTCCAGTGTATTGGAAAATGGGGGAAATATGCAGGATTGTGCCACTTTTTAGAAACATAGACGGACAATTGTTAATGCGTGGTGGAGTCTCTTGGAGTCAAATGCCTATGATTCAAATATATTCAAAATCACATTAAAATACCATTTTTGAATCAGTTAAAATATCTACTTCCATGCCATTTCAAAAGTGAGATATTCTGAAAAGAAAATGGAATATTTTTTCTATCAATCAAGACCTCATGTGATAATCCTACTAAAGGTAGTACAATTTACCCAAGAGCTCTTAATAGTGTAGAAGGCTTAAAATTTTCATTTTTCTTAAAAATTGACTTCCAGTCATTTCCTTTGTGAAGTAGAAAGGAAAAGATTCTAAGAATCTCTTAAGGAACAAAGACCCACTAAAGGGCCCTAAGGATCATCTTATCCACAGAATCTTCAATTTTCAATCAACACCAAAGCCAATTTTCTCTATTAAGTAAGAGGAAAACATTAGCACAGGGCCTTATCGCAGAGAACTCAATTGGGTCTCTTCCCAAATTTCTGGGAGGACCTTGAATGGCAATTCTATTTTCCTTTTGGTACACAACTCGATGCAACAAATTCCTGTCCCATCCCTGGGTTAAACTCAAGCAGGTCAAAATCTTACTGAGAAAGTTAGGTCAAACCGGATCATTCAGTTGAGCACATTTTCACCACTTTTCAGGGTAAAAATAAGTTTCAATTGAATAATATCAGGCTGCGGCCAGGAAGAACACTCAGAGATGAGATAATGAGATATGGCACCTCTGACATCAAGAAAACATTTAAATTCAGTCTCCATCAATGGTGATTAAAAGCCACTGGGAGCCCCAAACTCAAAGCTAGAGGGATGGCTCTGTGAAAAGAGCTATACAGAACAGACAAGAGACCAGTATTCATTTGACCTTAAACTACTGCTGTGACTGGCAATAACAATAAATGAACCAGCCATTAATTTACATGGAGGCTGAACTTCACTTTCCCCTCAAACACCATCACCACCCCCTCGAAGCTGGTTCTTCTGGTGTAAATGAATATCTCAGAGGTCTGTGGTAATGAAGTTATCACACCTGCCACTCCCAAGCTAGATTCATTCAATCTCTATTACAGCAACTTGGAGCCATAGACTTCTCTGTCCCATATGGATTTATTAGACTAGAATAAAATCACAGGGCCCCATCGGGAGATTTTCAAAGGCTTCTCTGCCACTAAAGCTTAGAAAATGTGCCCTGCCCCCAAGAGGCATCTACATTAAATATGGCTCATGCATTGGGGAAGCACATGGAAAATAAACACAGTTTACATCAGCTGGCCAATCTTCATACTTTAATCTTATTTAATTACCCACTGCGACTGTTTCCAACCTTTGCCTCTCTCTTGAAATCCCCTCCTCCAACTCACCCCTGTACATAATTACAACAGATGCCCCAGCTTCCTCCTTTACTGAGGAAAGCTATGAACATCTAATGAGGACAACTCCACCTCACTCCACCTCACCTCCTCTATTCCTCTTCTTCTTTCTCTCATCATATATGTATATGTGTGTATATATGCCCATATGTATATTTTACACATATGTACATTTAAATATTATATATGTGTGTTTCTATCTAGTTTTTACATTACCAATATTTCCAGCTGAATTTCTCCACTTGCCGCTGCCAGAGGGAGAGTTGTTCCTTATAGTAAAAAATAAAAAAGGATAAAAGAAAAAAGAAGCAATACAACACTTATTTTCATGGAAGACGTATCTCTATACCTGCCCCTAAGGCTATTTTCTATTTGTGCCCTAGTCCTTATACCTTCCCACCTCAGTTAGGATATTAGCTCCACCAATTGTTCCCTCATATATTCTTCAGTCTCTCCCTCGCTTGATTCCCTCCCAATTGCATGCAAAATATTCATCTCCTTAATCCTTAAAAAAAAATCAAAACCCTAAAAGAATTTCCTATTCCTTCTACCCCATTGAACTACTGTGGCATCTCTTTCCTCTTAATGAAGTCAGTTAACCTTTCTGAAGAGGTGTCTATGCCTGATGTTTCCACATTCTCACCATCAACTCTGATCAACCCTTTGTAATACAGCTTTCACTTTCACCACTTCACTCAAAGTACTCTTGCAAAGCATTACCAAATAACCTCCAAAATCCCAACTATCAGTTTTCATACACCTTGGCCTCTGTTGCACTTGCTGGACACCCACCTTCTCTGGGTTCTTTCTTTACCCTTGGTTTCAAAAAGACCAACACTCTTTCTTCTCCTACTTCCCTTATATTCTTTCTTTTCCAGACACCACCACCCCCATGAATTTTTTCCCAAGGTTCTATCTATGCTGTTCTGTCCTTCTCTCTATATATAGTGTCATCTTTGAGAATCTAACTCATTA
Organism: Phalanger gymnotis; assembly: GCA_028646595.1. NCBI lineage: Eukaryota > Metazoa > Chordata > Mammalia > Diprotodontia > Phalangeridae > Phalanger > Phalanger gymnotis. The sequence goes on from CM053622.1 coordinate 577,531,214, forward strand.
GCAGGGCTTCAGTTATTACTTCTGCATCATTCCTAAATCACCAACTCTGACTTCTCTCCTAAGTTTCCAACTCATATCTCCACCATTTGCCCTCTAAACATCTGAAGCTCAGCATGTTTGAAATTGAGCTCAAAATCATAGGAGCAGAGAGTTAAAGCTCTGAGGGACCTTAGAGGTCATCTTGATCAACTAGATAATTTTACAGATGAGGACCTTAGGACCCAGATATTTGCCCAACATCACAAAGGTCATAAGTAGCAGAACCTAGATTTGGCTCTCAATGTACTACAACAAACTACCTTACTCTTCTTTTCAATATGTAACACATACATAACTATAATATGAAATATCTCCCTTACAAACTTGTCTATTATTCATATGTGTGACACATACACATCCCTCAACTAAACTGTAAGTCTCATAAGCATCAGGATGACAGGGATATAAAATGTTATGATCTACCTTCGTGACCTCCAGTTTAACATTTTTATTGGCCCAAAATTTTCATTCAATGCATGAAAGGAGAGATATGAATACAAGACTGCATGTGGGTATGCATGTACATACACGCACATACACTCACTCACAAAGGCCTTGGTGTGAGTACTCACTGAGTATTCTCTCTTGCTTTCCCACCTCTAATATTTAGTTAGCAGTTCCTTCGATTGGATTTCTCTTTCATCTATTTCCGCCTCTCTATTCTCATTCTCTCTCTCTCTCACACACACACACACACACACGCACACACACACACACATATATATTATGTATAAATATATATAAATTATAGAGCATTTGTATCTATAAAATTATAGATAAATGACATTAATAGATTTTACACAGATATGTGTACATATATTATACATATACATATGCATGTGTATATAGATATCTGTCTATATATTCTTGTAAAATAGTAGGGCAGACAATTAACTCAAATATTTATCCCATTCTAGTTAAAGGACAGACCTTCTTTCCTTCTTTAACTAAGGCAGAGTCCCACTGTGCCAGAAAGAATGCCAGTTGGAATCTCCAAATTCAAACAGAAGGACAGCTGGAAAATGGACTGGATTCATTGTGGGATAAAAACCACATGTAAATTGTGCAGCTGAATAAACAAGCAGAAGAGAAGGCTTAGGACAAAGACTTAGAAATTTGCAGCATGACAGTGTGTGTTTCAGAGAATTGTGATGTCACAATCAGCAATGTAACATTCAACCCTATTAAATAACGAAGGTAATTTCAATTGCAGGCTAGATTTATAACAACAATGAAGACCCATCTGTCAAGCTGTCCAAAGTCAAGCAATAATTATCTTGAGCCTCAGCAGTCCTGCTTTACCCCAGGCCCCATAACACCTCTAGCCGCTAAATTATGTGACCAGTAAAGCTCTGTTAATAAATCAATCTCTCTTTAATTAGACTGTCTCTATCACTCAGATTCCTAGACCACAGCATTATACAAAGCTACGTTACTCTTCCATCTACAAAAAACCCTCTAATATACTCACTTTAGATAGGGGCTCAGATAAATGAAGATATCAGATTTAGAGGTTCAGAGTTGATTTTGTTCCTTTTCCCACCTGTCTGAAAACCTTCTTTTCTCCCCAAAGGTAAAATTATCACTTATGACAAATTGAAGAAGATTGGTGGTTTATTTACTCATTCATTTACTCCTTGTTGGTCTAACTTCATTGGGTAAAAGGAAATGAATTTTAAAAATACACTGTGGATTGGTAAATTGTTTATTGTTTCAGGACAGTGTCCTTTGGCACATCCCATTGACTAGCCTAAGGTGGCCCCAGCTCACTATGAATTAAGAATAGCCCAACTTACTGCACAGGGTTACAAAATTCTGTTCAATTTGTTTATGATTTCTTGTACTTTGATTCAGCCAATGATATTACATTATTAACTAATGTGATGAGTTACCCACTTCTCACTCACTCTCTCTCCCCTTTCTGTACCTAACTGTATCACAAACACCTGCCCTTCTCCCTCCCTGAAAAGGGACTAAAGAGGACAGCATAAGTATATGAAAGTAGCTTTGTTGTTTACTCATCTCCCCATACATATCCTAATCTTAATTTGACAGGTCAGCAATGGCAGCTTGTTGCTGTGATTGACCGTTTCCATGGGTAAATAGGTTGTTCCTCGCTGCAATCATAATAAATGAGTTGACTGTATATGCTTTCAATCTGCAATAACATAGTGGATGAAGCTTTCTACACTGGTAGCTTGCAATCAGAAGAATGCACAAGACCAGAGAGCAAAAACCCTGAGTCCCTCTCCTGGCTACTTGCAGCTCCCAGGATGTATTATGCAGTCTTCATTCAGAGGAATAAGTAATTGAGTTAATAAGTCTTTCTTTGTGGAGAAAAACAAAGACTTAGATAGCTGTGGTGCAGAGAATAGGAAATTTGAGTTTTAAACCAGAGAACTATAGGATCTGTGGAAAGCTCTTAAGCATATAATGCAACCTCCATTTCCTCATGAATTCTATTGTCCCCTCCAGATCTAACGACTGAAGCTTTTCACATCACTCACAAGCAATATTCTCAATGACCGATGAACAGCCTTTTGAAATGTGTTCGGCTCAAAATGATAATATTGAGGCTGGGCAACAGATTACAGTACTGTTTGGGGTACTCAGATATGTAAGAACATGTTCTGAAAATTAAAGTGATGTGCAAATATATAGTATTTTTTGGAGGAGGGAGGGAAAGCCAATTGGGGTAAGTGACTTGCCCAAGGCCACACAGCTAGTAAGTGTCAAGTGTCTGGGACTAGATTTGACCTCAGGTCCTTCTGACTCCAGGGCCAGTGTTCTATTCACTGTGCCATCTAGTTGCATCTGTAGTTTTATTTTTATTTTATTCAGGCAAGAGATACAAGGAAAAAAAGACTGATTTCACTTTCTTCATCAGTAAGATGACAGGGTTGGGTGATCTCCTAAGGTCCCTTCAATTTCTCAAAATCCTTTGATCCTACATAACAGTAAAATCCTACAGATCCTATGTAACTTAAAAAAGGATTCCCTGAATTCAATGTGCTGGTCTCTCACCTGCATATCCTACACTGATAATGTCCTCCCTCCTCAGAATCTTTCTCTTGTTTCAAGGTTCCACTTGTTTCAAGCGCCACTTCCTCTAACCATCTACAAATGCCCTCTCCTTCCTCAATTTTTTCCAAAGCCCTCTGTCTGGATTTTTGCTTTGCTACCATCACCTCCTACCTTATTCTATTTCCTTTGTACATGTTACACTCTCCCTAGGGGAAGAATTCCTTGAGGATCTCAAGGATTTCTTGAGGGTTAGAACTGAGATTTCTTAAACCTTTGTAACATCAGTGCCTTACACATAGAGGTATTTAATATATGTGTTTTGGATTGAACTGAGTCATCAAATCATGGGTATTCAGAACTGAAAAATAGATTGCAAAGGTCTGCTTCTTGGGTTCCCTGCCTCAAGTCTTTCCCAACTCCAATACATCTTCTGCTCAGCTATAAAATTAATCTTCCTAAAATTCAAGTCTGACCATATCATACATATGAACAGAGAGAGAGAGAGAGAGAAAGAGAGAGAGAGAGAGAGAGAGAGAGAGAGAGAGAGAGAGAGAGAGAGAGAGTGAGAGAGAGAGAGAAAGGATAAACTTCAGTGGATCCTCATTGCCCCTGGGATCAAATAATTTAAAAAGCCCTTTATAACCTGACTCCTTCCTACCTTCTCACACCTTATTCCCCAACACATATTCTTTGATCCAGTGACACTGGCTTCATTGCTATTTCACCAACAAGACACTACTACTTTCACCTCTGGGCATTTTCACTGGCTGTTCCACACCCCCGAAATACTCTCCCTCATCTCTGCCTTAGCTTCCCTTGGCTTCCTTCAAGTCTCCGCTGAAATCTCACCTTCCCCAAGAAGTCTTTCCCAGTGCACCTTAATCTTAGTGCTTTCCCTCTGCTTTTCCCTCTACTCCCAATTTATTCTTGTGAGAAATAACTCATTCAGGTTCTGGAGGAGTGAAGATAAAAGATAAATTTATTGCTCTCAACTCAAGTGGTGGATATGTCTCCTAAAATAGACACACTCTCCCTATAGAAACAAAATCAAGCCTTAAAAACTATGCCCCACTGCAAAGTCCCTCCCCTGTCTCCCCATTGGCTGGATAATACAGGGTACACAACTGTCTGATACTCCTACTACACAGTTCCCCCTTGATATGCCCCTCCTCCTGCTACATGCATTGTATGACCATTAAAATTAACCTTTAGTCCTCCCAAAGGAGGACAAGTTAATATTCATAAGCTTATTACACATGAGCATTCCAAGCAAGACTTAACTTTTATGCTGCTTAGCCGATTTCTAACCTCAAAACAAGATAAAACCAGATGGATCCTTGCTTTGCCCATTATCTTCCATGTGAAACATAACTCATTCATTATGTCTCCCATTCTGCTGATTGTTATTCTGAACTTATGGAAACAAATTTTTCCATTATATCTCTCAATTCCCCTTCTTCTGCTAGAAGATAATCTAGTACTCATGTTGATAGTGTCTTCTACGATCAATTTATTTTCCTGCATTTGCTGCAAGTCAAAAGACTTTCTGGTATGTATGGATCCCCTAGATTTCATAAGTCATGTATTACATAATTTCTAGGGAATGAAAGGTTCTAATGATTCCTTACAATTCTATACGTATCTTGTTTGTACATAGTAGTACATGTTGCTTCTCACATTGGACATGGTTTCTTGAGAGCAGGAAGTTGGGGGGTGGGGACTTCTTTGTATTTCCAGAGATACCACGTGTCTAGCATATAGTAGGTGCTTAATGAATGCTAATTGACTGACTAAAGAGGACATGTGTTTGATTTGAAGCAATCAAAAACATTAGATGATTTCAAGATGATTAGATACCTTACTCCAATAACTTGGTTCATCTATCTGCTACAATCAAAACAAGAACTGAGACCATATGGTATTATCATTATGAATATCAGTCATAGCACTAAAAACAATAAGATTATGTAGAGACCTAATATATCATTAAATACCAGACATTTTCTACAACCTTCCTTCCTGTGCTTTAAAAAGTCCCTTTTTCCCCACTAGGAAAGGTATTTGAGGTTTTAGGGAAGCAAGGAGATGTCCAACATGCACCATCAATACAGAAAATATTTCTACCAGTTCAGACTGACAACTATACTATAACTAATAGTCTTAAAGAATTACCCCTAGATCAGGGCTTCTTAAACTTTTTCCACTCCTTTTCAACTGAGAAATTTTTACACAACCCCAGGTATATAGGTATATTAAATAGGTATAATCAAATATTTACTGATAACAAATCATAAAGAAATTTTAAAAAACATTCTTTGTTATGCATATAATTTTACCATTTATTAAAGACAAAAGCAAATTTGCATACTAATGAGATGGATATGCTTGTTTATTTTTACATTAAGAATTAAATATTGGTAGAATATTTAATACTGAAGAAGCATCTTCAACTTTTTTCAGAGATGATCAATATTTTGATCTTATAATCTTCAATGCTGAGAATTCCACTTTGCATAAGTATGTAGTACAAAATGGCAGAAATATGTTTAGGGCCATTTCAGAAACTGTTGGAAATTCTGCCCTAATCCCAAGCCAAAATTCATTTAATGATTTTGTATGTACAGTAAAAACACTGCAATTCATAACATATAATAATCTCAAATTTGAGCTGAGGGGCTTCTGGCACATTCATTGGTGTGGTGTGGCATGACAGCATGTGCAGTGCAAAGTGTGCATGTTGTTTGTTCAGAACCAAGGCTGCAGTGAAGTTGTGCAATGCAACAGAGGCAAGTACCTCTAGAAACATCTTGGATTCATTACATCTTTGATTTTGAATTAATTTTTGGTGGTTGCATGTTCAGAAACCATTTACTATTTCCAAATTTTTCGTGACCGCCACATTCAGTTACACAACCCATATGGAGTTTAAGAAGTGCTGTCCTCAATTATTGAAGAGTTCAGAGAATTATCCAAGGTTGTGCAAGGCAGTGTGTATCAGATGCAGGAATCCAGTGCTCTAGTACTCCACTTTGCCTCTCCATAAATGTGAGATTAAGAAAACACAGGGTGGTAATGGAAGGAAGTCAATATAGATATCTATAAAGGTAGCTATCATGGCTATTCAAAAGAGCAAAAGATAAAGGCTAGGATGGGGCTAGGGAGGAAGCCATTGAATAGATAACATTTTTTTTTTAAAGACTGGGTCTCGCTCTCATCCAGGATGGAAATGCAGAGGTCACTCACAGGACTGATTCTACTGCTTATCACTAATAATACTATGACCTTCTCCATTTTGTCCTGGGCTTCATTTCATTGCTCCTTAGGCAGCCTGGTGATCTCTTCTTCAATATATTGGTGTCAAACTCATTGCAAGCACTTGATCTTCCTTAGTCTACTGCAGTTCAGAACTCCCACGCTCAAGTCATCCACTAACCTCAGCCTCCTCTAGTAGCAGGGATAGGCATAGGCCACCATACCAACATTTTTCCAAGTAGTTGAAAAGATCAGTCCTCACTTATCTTTATCCTCTACTTTGTAATGTGCTTGTGGCTCACCTTTACCAATATCATTGCTTCCTCCTAGAAAGTTGTTTTCACTTCTGTAAAGGTTAAGTGAATTGAAGAAGCTACTGGGCAGTTAACTGGATACCATTACCACACTTTCTCTTCCAAAAAAGGAAAAATCCAAACCAAAAAAATTCATAACTAGAACTGATTTCTTCAATCAACAGGGCATACTTTATCTGAAAACCTGGGTTTACTTCTGATGTTTTAGGTTTCCCAGATCTGTTACTTTTAAATTAAGAATTATCAGCCTTCATTAACCTTAACAGTTGTATAACTCCACCCAATGAGACTGCAAACCTAAACAACTAGATTTTTTTTTCCTTACACTATTTCTTGGTTCTTAGTCCAATCAGTACCTATAAGTCAAATAAAGAAATGTACCATTATGTACTGGTAATACAGGCGAGAATATGCTGAAAAAAGTTAAAGGAATAACCCTAGCCCCTCTTAAATAAGTAAAGTTCCATAAGCAGTGCCTGTGCAACAGGCTTGAATAACAATAGGAGAGGCTCAACTTCCCTTCCCATGGGGAAACTATAGCTCGAAGGCATCAGTCTTCACCATGTGGCATCATCATGCCAAGAGTTCAACAGTACAGCTGGTTACTCTGGTAGGAATGAATTGCACCAGGCATTGATGAGCTTGCACAGATGGAGATCGAAGTTGTACATGCTTTATGCAATCTGGGCCAATTTCCCAGAGATACTTTGACACAAATCAAAGATAATAAGTTTTGAGTGTGTGAAAAAGAAAATAAGAGGAAGAAAACACAGCTTTCATTGACCCTAGGATCTCCTAGATTGGATAAACTTTATTGTCATGCCACACTAATAAGTGACCACCTCTGAAAACGGAGAGTAGATTGAGCTCAGGGGTGCCTTCGGCACAGTTGGCTCATCCACATTTAAAACGTATATATACTAAAATCCACAAGAAAAAGAAAAACCAACAAGCAGAAACTTCAGGGAACATGGAGAGAAGGAAGTGAATTGCCAGTTGCTCATACCAAAAGAAAACTACCATCCCATACCATAAGGGTAGTAGCATTACATTTCCCGTGTTCATGAAGCCCTGAAGGCTTTTGGGGACCTAATATTCAACTGAAGTCTTTACTTCATTCAGTCGCTGAATTAACATTTGTTGACCTCCTACTATATGCAAGATGCCATACTACAAAGATGAAAAAATACAGTCCCTGCCCTCAAGGAGCTAATGGTATAAGCGAGATTGGGGTGGGGTAAGGTGGAGAATATGTACTAAGGCTGTCTTCGGGAAAAAAAAAATGTTTCCCTTGCTACTCCGTCCTCCTCAGCTCTAAATAGAATCACCTGAGGAGGGAAGTGGTGCCTAAATCAAAAATCTTTGTTAGTAGTAGCAGCAGCAGCAGATGATGATGATGATGATAGTGGTGGTAGTGGTAGTGGTGGTGATGAAGATAACATTTACATAGTGCTTTAAGATCTGCAAAGCCCTTTACTATTATCATACTACAGTATTACTATTATTATATTCTATTAATACTATATTATTTCATTTTATCCTCACAACAACTTAGGTGGTAAATGCTATTTTATTCCCATTTTACAAATAAGGAAACTGAGGTACAGAAAGAGGTTAAGTGACTTGCCCAGTGTCATGCAGCTCATAAGTTTCTGAGGCTGGATTTGAATTCAGGTCTTCCCCAACTTCAGATTCAGTGCTCCATCCACTATGCAGCCTAATAGACTCAGAGAGTTTGAGAAACAGGCAAAAAGTATTTACTAAGGCAAAATGTTTAGATGCCAAGATAAGCAAGGAGACTTTGATTTTCAAAGTTGAAGACAAATTGCAACACTGAGTCTTGTGGGATGTGTGTGTGTTTTTTAATAACCTAAAGCAAGAAGGTAGCTATATCTTCTAGAGTAAAGTTTTGAGGCATTTTCTTATGTTCTAATTCATTGAAAACCATTAATTCTTGAATAACATATCTAACAGTTCTCAGTTAAGAAGAATATTTAGTGAAGTTTTCCAACCATATTGGAAAACAAAACTTTCCTTGGTTAAAAATCTGATTTATCCAAGAAAGAAGTTTCAAAGTTGCTTCACCAAGAGACTCATAAAAGTATTCATTTAAATAGCAAGTTTATAGTTTTAGACCTAGAAGGAATCTTAGAGATCCTCCATCTAAGCCACTCCATTTACGACTGAGGAAACTGAGGCCAAGAGAGGTGAAGTGACTTGCTTAAGGTCATACAAGTAGTAAATGACAGAGCTGGGATGTGAATCCAAGTCCTTCTACTCCAAGTCTGGAGTTCTTCCCGTTGTATAACACAGACTCCTTCTGTTCATGTATTTCACATAATATGATTTACATAATTTCAATTTAGATGCAAAATGTGAAGAGCCTATTTACTGAGTAGAGTAAAAATTTATATTAAGTACACTCTCACAGGGATATGTACAATAATGATTTTTTTTTCCAGTAAATAAAATGAATTTGAAAAAAAGAATCAGCTATACCTTCTTACTCTGTCCCACTAAAAGACTGCACAAATTTAGCTGATGATTAAGGTTAAGGTTGGTCTTGCCATGGAACATAGTTATTTTCTCTATGTAAATTCAGTAGACCTCCTAATGACTTTGGTCTCACTATCAACTGAGCTAAATAGAAAGAAGTTGGGCCAGGGAAACCTCCTCCATGGCAGTCACATAGAATAATCTAGGCTTGAGGCTTTCTCACTTGTCAAAGGTAAAATAAATGAAGCTTTTCTTATGTGGACACACAAAATGTTCAGCACTTTGATGAGCCTTAGAGATCATTTAGTCCAGCCCACTCACTCTGCAGATGAAGAATTTGAGGCAGAGAAGAGGAAAGTGATTTTCTTAATGAGAACATTAGAACCCAGATTTAAATCACTCTCTTTTTCTTAATTATTTTACTGTTTTATGGATTTTTTATATATTAAAAAAGTCTTTTTTTCTAGTAAGAGGAAAGCTGGGCTTCGAATCCAAACACATCTTGTGGACTTGAAAGTCCAATGGTCTTTCCTAGGCAAGTAGGTAACACAGTGGATAGAAGTTGGGTCTGAAGTCAGGAAAACCTGAATTCAAACGTAGCTATGTGACCTTGGGCAAATCACTTAAGCTCTCTATCTCAGTTCCTTATTCGTAAAATGAGAAGAAGAACACTTACCCCCAGTGGTTGTTGCAAGGATAAAATGAGATACTATTTGTAAAGTGCTTTGCAAACCTTAAAGCTTATTTTTCATAACCATAGTCCTACCCATACCCTTCTTTTACGAGAAAGAAAAACAATCAAATTGAGGAATAGAATGACTGTATCTAAAGGCATACAAAATATTCTGTACCTAGAGTAAATTACCTCCATGCAAAAAGAGGGGAGTATACTTCATCATTATCTGCCTGAAACCAGGATTGCATTTGACCTGATATCTGATGCCTTTTAGTGTTGCTTTCATTTACATTCTTGTGTCACTGTACACTTTATTCTGATGTTTCCGCTTTCTTTATTCTGCTTCAAATCATACTCCTCCCCACGTTTCTTTGAATTCCTCATATTGGTCATTTCTTGTGGTGATACAATATTCCATTATATGCATAGACCACAATTTATTCAGCAATTCCCCAATCAATGGGCACTTACTTTATTCCTATTTCTTGCTACAAAAAATAACAATAATTCGCTGCTTCCCTTCCCCTTTCCATTCTACTATGCAGCTGTGGCCAACGTGACCCAGACGATTGGTCCTCAAGGGTATTAAGCTTGTTTGGAACTTCAACTGGAAAGTGATCTGGAATGAATTGTTTGACACAAGTCAGTATAGAATAGTGAAGGGCAATACTGTTTAAATTAGACGGCTAATAAAAACAAAAACAAACAAAAAATATTACCACGCATCTAGGTGCTACTTACATGCATACCAATTTGAAATATAATGAATTAACCAAAATAACTTGACATAACCTGTTTCTGACCTGGAAAAACTTGGGGTGCTGTATCTTTTTACAACCCACAAAAAAGGATACTAAATGTCTCTCTTCAAAGGATGGCTCTAGCACTATCCTCTACAAAAATCTATTCCTGATTCTGCAAACTGCTAGTGCCCTCCCTCTCTAACTACTGTGTATCTAATGACTTTGAATGCATTTATTTCTATTCTGTATATGCTCATGCATGTAACTGTTATCTCTCCCAATAGAATATAAGGTTTTGTGAAAAGGGATCATTTGATTCATTATAGCAGAATGTGTGGCACAAAGTAAGTGTCTAATAAATACCAGATGATTGGTTGACTGTTTGAATTGAAGGCAATGATATCATCTACAGTATATTTAGCTGGAAATCCCAAGTAAGATCCTAAAGAAACTGAGCACATATCTCTTTATTTCAAAGCACACGTCAACTGAACATATCACTTCCACATATGGAAATGTGAGAACTCACTTTGAGAGATGTGTGTCATTTTATGCAGAAAATGTCTACTTATGTGGAATATGCAAAGAACCGGAATTTTTCACTCTTTTTATGACTGGTAAATGGCAAGTCAAAAAATCTGATATCAGGGATTTAATCCAGATTTTACCTTTCAGGTTATTTCACAAGGTGAGAAGAGATTCAAAACAACTCTCATATACTTTCTGCTTCTATAATTTTTCATAATTCTCATAATGATGTTAATGTATATGTTTGGTACTTTTTCAGTATTCCATATATTTTTATATTGAGTTATTTCAAGTGAAAGGGAACATGGTTGAGAGAGTGACATGTGAGGGGCAAGTAGGCTAATGTAATTGGACCATAGATTGTGTGGAAGGGAGTAAAGTAGAAAAGACTAGAAAGGTCAGAAGGAGTTAGGTTGTGAAGAGCTTTAAATGTCTACTATATTTTATATTTGATCATGGAGGTAATAAGGAGACATGAGAGTTTATTTGGCACAAGGATGATGTGGTCTGACCTACTCCGTAGGAAAATCACTTTGGCAATTGATGAATGAATGGACTGAAGAGGGACTTGAGATAGGGAGATCAATCAGAAGGCTATTGTAGTAATCCAGGCAAGAGGTAATGAGAGTCCATAGTATGGTGGTGGTGGCTCTGTGAATGGAGAGAAGGAAACATTTACTAAAGATGTTGTTAAGGAAGAAATGACAAAACTTGATAACAGATTAGGTATGATGGGTGATTGTGAGTAAAGAATTGAGGATGACAGAGTTTGCGAGTCTGGTTGATTGGGAAGATTAGGAAAGTTGGGAAATGTAGCCCAATACCTAGCTCCTAGTAGATATTTCACAAATGCTTGCTGAATCAAATACTCCAGCTTCAAACATTTCCAATAACTAGAGCTGAAATTCATATTCTGTAGAATGCAACATTCAAAGTTCCTCTACATTTGAATTTGGCAATAATATGGGATTTAAAATATAGCATTTATTTTATGAATTGCCAAAGTGATAGAAACTAATACATCACAGTGCAATTCCACAGAAGAGGCAAGGGAAAGGAAGCTTAGGAATGCACAAAATCATTTATTCATCATGCAGCCCATGCTTCAATTCTGTAGGCTAGCACAGCAGTTTGTATTTTTAATTATTTTTCTGGTGCTTTACAATAAATTAAAATGTTAAAAAAAGTCACACAGGAACACTACAGAAATACTGATAGCACCATGATGGCTATTACAAAATAGAACCTTTATGACCAAACACTAATGTAGCAAGGCTTTAAAAACTGAAGAAGAGTATGTGAAAGTACACATGTACAAATTCATAGTCCACTCTATTCTTATTGACTACATGTGTGTTTATAGCAAAAAAAAATTATCAGGGTATTAGAACCAAGTAATAAATACAGCTGTGTGAAAGTTTGGAATGGGGGGGCGGGGAGGAGGAGAAAGGGGGACATAAAGCTAAGCCATTATTTCCCTTATGGATTTGCAAAGGTGCTTGGAATTGACATGGATAGAAAATTCCTATAATTCATGTACTGTCAACAGAAGGCCATATAGGAAGGTGGCAGCTGGAGATTATGCCATGTGCGGATCAGCTGAAGGAACTGGGTTATGTGTAATGAGTGGAGAAGAGATTTGCAAGTGTGGGGAAGAAACAACAATGAAAGCTGGCTTTAAGTACTTGAGGGACTGTCATGCACAAACAGGATTAGCTTGGTTCTACCTAGACCATAGTACTAGAAGCAATGGGTGGAAGCCACAGAGAGGCAGATGACCTCAATACAGGGAAAATATCCTAAGAACTCAATCTTCTCAAAAAGTGGAATGAGCTCACTTGGGAGACTTATCAATAGAGGTCTTTAAGAAGAAGCTAGATAACCATTTTGATCATTTGTTTAGTCATTTTAAGTTGTATCTGACTCCTCATGACCCCGTTTGGGGGTTTTCTTTTTGTTGTTGTTCTTTTGGAGGCAATGGGTATTAAGTGATTTGCCCAAGGTCACACAGATAGTAAGTGTCTGAAGCCACATTTGAACTCAGGTCCTCCTGACTCCAGAGCTGGTGCTCTATCCACTGTACCACTTAGCTACCCACTCATTTGGGGTTTTCTTGACAAAGATTCTAGAGTGGTTTGCCATTTCCTTCTCCAGCACATTTTACAGATGAGGAAACTGAGGCAGAGGTAAGTGACTTGCCTAGGGTCACACAGCTAATAAGCCTCTGAAGCCAGATATAAACTCAAGTCTTCCTGCCTGGCCTGGCACTCTGTCCACTGTACCACCTAACTCCCTACGACCATTTTCAAGAGATAACAAAGAAGGGATTGCTGTTCAGTTACAGTTTGGCCTATTATTTGTCCTTCATTTTCAAAGAGTACCAATGACATCACAGGGTTATGTCTTGACTCATGCATGAATTGGATTTAAGTGAGGCAGAGTTAATGCAAAGTCATAAGCCTCTATATCTCTTCTAGTCATCAAAGTCCAGTGATAAGACAAAAGTCAAAATGACTGGCAAGGGCCCAGAATGCAATGCATGACCTTGGTGTCTTCAATGTCTGACCAAGCTCTAAGCATTTTGAAGTGCCTGCTTCAGCTGCCTTCATGGCTGTTGGAATAAATTGTTCTCAAAGGAGAAGTCTTCACATGCTTGGGGTAAACACTCCCCTAACTCACTAAGGGGTATGAGGCCTGTTAATTACCCTCAACTTGGTTTAGCTCATCTGCCAAGATGGTTTACCAGGTGTGGCTGCTGCACACGATACAGCTTCTTGGAGCCACGAGTGAACCACAGTTTGGACTACATGACCTCTGAACTCTCTCATACTGGTGATTTTCTGAAAAAGCTATTCTTAACTGAGATATCCATTAGCATGCATTAACTTAGCAGTTTTCCAGAAGTAAAAAGGAAAACCTCATGAGGATAGTAAATTTGAATAAGAAGACTCCACAAAAAAGTATAGAACAAAGGTTCTTTTTTATTTCTTTTTTATATGATATTTTATTTTTCCCAATTGCATGTAAAAACTCTCATTTATTTTATTTTATGCATTTTAAAACATGATTCTGAGAAATCAACATGTTTTATTAGATAGCTAAAGTGGTTTATAACAACCGAACAAAAAAGCTTCCAAACCCTAGAGCCTCTAGACTGCTGCCTGGGAAGCTCAATGCTGTTGAGGAGCAGTTTGAATGGAAAAGGAAAGCTTAGGAATTAGAGTACCTAGAACCATTAGAAAAGAAGGATCATAAAAGGGGAAAGTAGTGAGAAAAACTTTTCCCATTTTACTAAAATTATAGCTAGAACTGGAGTAAAAAAGAAAGTTATAATTACAAAGTAAAATTGGAAACAAATTTAGAGCTGAAAGAGTTTAAGGGTCATCTAGTCCAAGCTGCTTATTTTATGATGAGACAGAGAAATGAAGTGACTTGTCCAATGTCCCACAGATATTAAATGACAGAACTGGAATTTGAACTCAGATTGTCTAACTCCAAATCCATAGCACACAGTGTCCTAAATCAATAGCTAGGAAAAGTAGTTTCCTTGTCTCTGAAAATCGTCTGTGAATCATTTGCCTCATCAAGATCTATTTCCCCTTTTATAAAAATAGAATTTACTACTGCCTAGAAAAAAAAAAATCTTAATGGAGCCTTGGTCATTTTATATGACAGGCACCTAACAATATCTCAGGTTACTTCTTTGCTCCTATCCTTTCTCTGTGATATTAAACAAGAAATAATTTGGACTCAGTTTCCTCATTTTCTAAATAAGAAGACTGGGACTAAATGATCTCTGAGGTTCCTTCCAACTCTTATATTCTATATGTAACACATCACTTGGAACCAGAACCCTGGACTAATACAGATTCACATCCTTTTTTTTCAGAGTGGGTCTTCCTATTGTAAAGACTAGAAGTACAGCAGTCCCTTACAGGCCCCACTGATCAGTACACAAGCTTTAGCCTCCCCCATTTTTCTGATACGGGCCAATTTTATCTTCTTGAGCAGCCTAGTGACCTCTGTACTAGCACTCCCCCAAGTATAGACATCTGACTGGCTTTAAGCCATATTGCAGTTCAGAACTCTAGAACTCAAACAACCCACCAGCCTCCACCTCTCCAGCAGGGTCTGCAGGTATGTGCCATTATACCTGTCTCCAGGTTTGATTTAAAGGGCAATAATTAATAGCTGATAATCAATATTCTCTAGGGCTTATTTTGTTCCCACCAACATGTCAAAATCAGAACTTGAATTTAGTTTGTTTCTAAGGAATTAGCTCCCCTGCTTGCCACCAAAGCTAGCCAAAAGAACTTTCTTAGTCCTTGCTTTTGCCTTCCCTGCTAAAGCTTCCCTCAACTACTCTGTACTTATCTTTTATGTACTAATTTATATATGTTATTTCCCTCATTAGAATGTGAGCTCCTTGTTGATTGATTTTGAACGTGTTTCATATTTACCACAAAGCAATCCAAGAAGAATATATGTGGAATGTAGCAAGGATCTAGTATCAAGGATCCTACCTCACAAAATCATTAGAGGAACTCCCTAATGGTGGAAGTGAAGCTCTTCAGTGAAAGCAGCACCAACATCTCCTCTTGCCTGCCTCCAGCTTCTCTTCATGTCAAGTCAGTGTCACCCTCTGTCACAACCAGGTTATTGTAGCTCCTACACACTCCACTCACCTCAGGAACTCTGCCCCTGCCCTACACTGGCCCAGCAGTCAATGTCCGTTGGCCTCCCACATTCCTGGTTACTGCCATAACTCCCAGACACCCTTCCTGTCTCTACTCACATAGTTTCTTTCTTGTTCTGCTATTCTATATTCATCATCTGTACTCATTACCCTCCAATCAGTACAAGTACTGGACCACAGCATTATGGGAAAGCTAGTTATTTTCTCATCTATATATGTGCCCTCCTGCCTCCCTCCACTGCCCCTTACTAAAAGGATATAAGGGAGACAGTGCCGTCAACTCCCACGTATGCTTCCTATATATAACTACTACCAGACTTGGGCCAATTTCCTAAACTCCTACAAATACTTGAGAGTGAGGACAAATGTTGACAATTAACAGGGTAGCATTGTTACCCTTTTACCAGGTCAAACTAAGCCATGACCAATGACATGCTTCTCAAAGAGATACCATAAAGACAAACAGAATTAGCTGCCTGAAGGACTCTTAGAGTTCCTTGGAAAAAAAGGTAGCCTATTAGATGAAGCACTGTGACCTACAAAGAAAGCTCCGTAATGTGGTTTATTTGTGGAAAGGAGCCATTACTTTTATGTTTTTCGCTATGCCCTGAAAGTGGGAAAACAAAAATATTGTCAGCATTTTCTATCTATATCTGTTTTCAGAAAACTAGCAACCCCCAGTGTGAGGGTTTGGACAGCAAGGTGTGCCTGATTAACACTTACAGAAAAAGTGAGTGTCCTACAAAGAAAAAAGGCACCAATCTGCGTGAAGTAAGAATTTCAGCATTTCTAAATGGCTTGGCATGAGATCTTTCCTGGTCTCACAGAGCATCTCTCAGATGACAAGGCTCTCTTTCTAATGGAAAGAAACCTATACACACAAAAAAGCAGCAGGTGAGAAGGATAATGATCTCTTTGCTTCTGAGTCCACCTTGTGTTTTAAGTTCAGTAGGTGTCAAACCTTCTTCCAAGTAGAAAATAGCTGTATTTTCATTTCCAAAATGGAAAGGGCAAAAGCCTTCACTCTGCCAATAAAGTGGCCTCTTCTGGTCTCTCCTTTATATTTTTTTCTCTCCCCTTCAACTTCTATTATTAACATTAATTCCCATTTTGGGAGGGAAATTTTGATCTCTTTTTTATTTTTAATAAAAAAAACACAGGAAAGGATATTCCTGGTAATCTACTCCTCTCTTCCCGTATTCTCCTAAATTCAGACCCTCTAAAAAGACTTGGGAAAGACCAGAAAGGCTCAGGAGTCAAGCTGGCAAGGTAATCACCATTATTATTTACTGACAAGGCTGCTTCCAATAGTTCTACACTAAAGTCTCATTATGGAGTAGAGACATGCTTGAGTTCTCAAATATTAGTCTAGAATGGCAGAAGCTCCAGCATCATCCTACCAAACTACCAAGCCTCAGCTTGAAGTGTGCCATTAGAAGATCAGCCTAGCTAAAGTCTGAGACATTCATCAGTGGAAAGGTGGGCTTCCAACTAATCGTTTTTCTGACCACTGTAACTCAAGTAAGCTATTGAAAGAGTTGTGAAGGGGTTGCTATCTGCATTGGTGAAGTACAGTTATCACTTCCACATTACAACTCGTCCCATCGTGGTTTTGATATATTGCAAGTTGGCATAAAAAAATTAAATGAGAACTTCGGAGTTTTGTGGAAGCTGCAGACAACATTCAAAGGCCAGCAGGCAGCACAGACCTTATGACCAATATTTACCCCAAATTTTACAATAAGGTACTATAAACACTCCTAAAAAAAAGAGAAAATTCAAATTTCTTCTCTGGTACAAAGGGAGGGACAAAATATTTTAAAAGGATTTTCCAGATTGCGGAGGCTCCATACCTCTAACCCCAGGGAGGTGGAAAGGATAACTGTAGTATTCATACTGATGATGATGTCATTGACTTTTTGAAATATTGAACAGGCTGCATAGAAAATTATTAAGTACTTGGGAAATCTGGTAAAGAATGGATTCTCTTCCCTCAGAGAGCTTACAAGCAGGCAGTAAATTAGTATGTACTGATAATTACAAAAGTTTATTGGAGCGAATAATTTGTGCTAACAGAATGGTGGAAGGCAGAGGCTCATTCAGTCAAGTTTGATGGAACAAAGGCCCTTGACTTACTACCTAAAGGGACAGATTAATAGTATACAGCAGATGGGAAGAGAACTACTCCTCATCTAAGGCTTGAAATGAGAGAAGAGAAAGACAGCACAGTATAAATTGTTAAAAAATGAAACAGCTTGCCTCTTCTAAGCTTTCACTTTAAAAAAAATTCCACAAAGTCAAAAGAACTATTCTATTCCAGGTCTGTGTATATAACAGACGGCCCTATCAAAGCATTTTTATCCAACTTGAAATCAACAAAGAAAGCTTAATAGTTTCTCAAATAGCTTATGATGGAACTGTATATTTGTCTGTATGTATGTGTATCTCAAACACACACACACACACACACACACACACAAACACTTCCTTGCTAAGTCATAGGTTAGAAATCAAGAGCATGTATTTAGAGCCAGACAATAAGGAACAGGCAAGTCTTAAAGTAGAAGAAGGAGGAAGAAGAATGGAAAAAAGGACAAGGGTTCAGAAGAAGAATTATAAGTTTCCATAAGGACAAAGACTGTCTCAGTTTTCTATTTTCCTACCAGATTAATGCTTTGCATATAGTAAGCATTAAAACTATTGAAGGAATAATATTAGTATATATGCAGGTAGTACTTTAAAGTTAAAATAGCACTTTGGACACCACTACTACATTAGGTACACACACATGTATATATATATATGTATATATATATATGTATATAGATAGATATACACACATACATGTGTGTATACAGAGATACTTATGTGTGCACCTGTGTATAAATACACATACATGATATTATATAATATATATTACATTACATATTCTATTTTATTTTATTTTATCACATTATATTATTATATTAGCACATTAATGCACTACCAGTGAACCTATGAATGGGTACAACCATTCTGGAAAGAAATTAGGAATTATGCATAAAAACTTACTAAATAGTGTGTGTTTTTTTTTTTGACCTAGCTATACGAATGCTAGATCAATACCCAAGAGATATTAGAGAAAGAAGAAAGGTCCTTTGTGTACAAAAATATTTTTACTAGCTCTCTAGTGGCAAAAAAAACCTGAGAAGATGTACAGTAATAAAGAAATGGCTGAATAAGATGTAGCATATTAATATGATGGAGTACCACTGTGTTATAAGAAATTAGAAATAGATTATTTCAAAGAGATGGGGGAAAACACGTAAATTAATGATGAATGAAATGGGCAGAACAGAAGAACAATTTATACAATAACAGCCACACTGTAAAAAAAAATTTGAAAGCTCTAAGAAATATGGTCAGTACATGTACATTCATGATTCCAGAGGACTGGGTGAAGCATGCTGTTCATTCCAGAGAGGTGACAGAGTTAGTGTGTAGAATGAGACATAAATATACATGAGATATGTATGTGTGTGTGCGTATACATATATAAAAAGCATGTGTATATATGTGTGAATATGTGTATACACACACACATACACACACACATATATATATAACATATAATATACAGGCATTGGGGAAATTTGTTTTGCTTGACTATGCATATTTATTACAAGAATTTATTTTCTTTTTTTCTCATTGGAATGAGTGTAAGAAGGATAGAAAATAGACCTTTGTTCATTTTTTAAAATGGGGGGTGGTGATGCTAGAGATGTGAAATGTTACATGCACTTTCAGATGACGTCTCAGTATAATTTGTTTTACTTAGCTGTTTTACCTTGTTTACAAGAGCCTTCTCATGAAGTGAGAGTAATCTGTAAATGTATGCATTTGTTTTGTAAAAACAAAACACTTCAATAAAACTGAAAGTTTAAACTCTATTATGTTATAGTAATTATATTAAGTACGTGCTTCCTTGCTAACAGTCAATGGTGGTACAAGAATGTAATATGTCTACTCTATTTTTCTAAATATACACATCTCGTGCAGCTAGAGTAAAGATTTGAGATATCAAGAAAATGTAAAGAATTACATAACATATAACATATAAATATCCTATATTACATATGGTATTATCATATTATAACCCTTATTTTTAAGATGAGGGAAACAAGGCCAGAGAAGGTTGACTTGCCCAGGGTCACAGAGATAGTAAATGTTGGAACACAAGCTCATACCTAGCTCTTGACCTCTAGATGATCATCTTTTGTCTCTACCATGCTGAATGAAAGAATGAATTATTAATGAAAGAGGATGACCGTAAGAATGCGGAAGTCGGTAAGCAGATAAACTCATTATGTGGAAAAGATTTCTAGCTGAATTTTGTTGCAGAGGTAAGAGGTGGTAGGTCAGTATGGGTGGCTGAGAATTGAAGATGAAATATGAAATAGTGTCTTGGGAATAACAATCTTCCAATAAACTGAATCTGGGTCACAACAGAGCTTGAAAAGGTACCCTGTTTCAGGCATGCACTTGACTAGATGTTAGGTTCAGCCTATTTTCATATTTTGCATAGTTTTTCAGTGTATTCTGCTTAGGCAAGAAATGGTTTTGAAACAGACTGGGTTTACTTCATGCCTCTATTTCACTGGGATAGCTTTCCTGTAATGTGTGACATTTGCATTTATTATACTTACTTGAATTCTCATCTACTCTATATAGGTGAGTATTGAACAGATGCTGCCAGTGTTAGATCTTCTATATACGATGTTGCATCTGGCTATTAGGAGAAGATTTAAGTGGATAAAGAATCACAACAGGCATAAGAAACTCCTTCCCTAGCATGTAGATATGAAGAGCACTATAGATCCAAAATTACACAAATACTGCAGATGTTATTAATATCTTTACTCTCAATGTTTTTAATAATGTGACAATCTATCTCCAGTGTTTTTTAATTGTTTAAAAATGGCCTAGGTAGATAGAGATTAATATCTCATGAGCGTACAGAGCATGAATTTTTCACAACATAGCTGAGATTATTCTGACCATACTCTCAGGAGGAGGAGAGAAAAGCATCTGTCACATGATGTTCCTACAGAAACCATGTTTCTCTTCCCATCCCCCTCATTTTTCTATTCTCAAGACCCAAAATATTTCCCTGGTCCCTCTGACTCCTTATCCAGAGCTTAAAATAAAGGAAAGAGGAGGGAGAGGAAGTAATGGGATGGCTTGTTTATCATTTCAAGGAAAAGGTACACCATGCTTTATTTAAAATCCTCTTGAAAGGAAATAGGGAATGATCTCACCTCATCCTGACCCAAAGAAAGCACTCACTTCAGATTCTAGTAGTATCTCTCCTCTAAGAGGATAAATCTCAGTCTTTTAAAAAAAATTTGCTGTTGTTGTTTTGGCCTGGACTTGTGATTTCATTAGTATAAGGCACTCACAGTGTTCAAATCCCCATCAAGGGATGCAAATGGACAACTCAAATGAAATTTATCATCTTAGAAATATGCCTGAATCACTGAAGCCATGGTCACATGGCTAATAGGAATTGAAGCAGAACTTGAACGCAAATCTTGATAACAAAGCAGGCCTCTAGCCACCACACAGCTCTACCTTACAATATTTTCCAGAGTCTGCTATTATGTGCACTTATCTACCTTTCTATTTCTTATACAGTACCAAGTAGTTTTGATGATTG
Organism: Phalanger gymnotis; assembly: GCA_028646595.1. NCBI lineage: Eukaryota > Metazoa > Chordata > Mammalia > Diprotodontia > Phalangeridae > Phalanger > Phalanger gymnotis. The sequence continues at coordinate 577,552,677 of CM053622.1, forward strand.
CTGCTTTATAATACAATTTAAGATCTGGTATGGCTAGCCCACCCAGGAAGAAGTTTCTTACTGATCTCTCTGCTGTCATTCTGATACTGTTGCTGTTGCTTTCCTTTGCTACTGCATTTATTGACTCCTCTTCCATTTCTGTGGTTTGCTGTGTGGAAAAATAATGTCTTCATTTCTGGTTTTCTTTCCAAAAATGTTTCAAATGTCCCTTTCCTATTGAACATTATATTTTTTTTCATATATTGGTTAATCTCGGATTTTCAGGGTAGGTCACCCTGGGCTGCATCCTAAGCTTTACTGCTCTTTAGAACACATTATTCCATTCCTTTCTGCATTTTCTGTTGGTTTTAGAATAGTCTTCTGTTATTCCAATGTTCTTTCCTTTGTATATGAAGGTCTCTCTGCTGAATCTTTTCAGAACTTATTGTTCCTGAATTGAATTGTTGAATTTAACCACCATGAGTCTTGGATTTTTCAGTCTTACCTTTTTTTTTTTTCTGGAGGTGATGTAAATTCTTTCAGCTGCTATTTCATTTTCTGTGTTGAGAAGTTCTGGGCAGTTCCCTTCCATTATTTCCTTCATTGTGGTGTTAAGTTTTTTTTTTATTTCCTTTTTCCAGGAGACCTATGATCCTTTTGTTGTCTCTATGCAACCTGTCTTTGAAACTTGTATGTTTTGATTGAACAGTGAGAATAGTTTCCTTTAACGTTACTGTTTTTTGCATCTCTTCTTCTAGATTGCCTTTTACTTCTATATATTTGCATTCCTAATATATTTTTCTCTCTTTCTTTTGGTGAAAACTTGCCATCTCAGATTCCAGGTTTCCTATTCTGCCTATTATTTTTGCTCTGCAGACCATAGATCCTGCTCTCATAATTTTCATTTCATTTCTCTTTGAACCACTCAGGAAAAACATGTTGTGATTCCATGTTATCTTCACATTTTACAAGGTCTTCTGTTCCATCGAATGTTGGATCGTTTTCCTTCATTTTGTAGTATTTATTCATAGATGCCTGAATTTGGTTTTTTTTTTGAGCAGGGCATTTGGGATTAAGTGACTTGCCCAAGGTCACACAGCTAGTACTTGTGTCAAGTGCCTGAGGCCAGATTTGAACTCAGGTCCTCCTGACTCCAAGGCCAGTGCTCTACTCACTGTGCCACCTAGATGCCCCTGAATTTGTTTACTAGATCCAGATGCCACATTTCCTTTGGCTGTTTTCTTTGTTGAATGATCTGCTTCTCTTTAATGTTTGAGTTTTCTTCTAAGATCTTTGTTCATTTCAGTTCATGGCTTTTGTTTTGTTTTGTTTTTTAAAACTTCTTTTAGATTCTGGGTGTCCTAGACCATGAAGCTGCCTTTTCTTTATCATATAATTTCTGTTTTGTAGAAGTTCAAAAGGTAGTGGGGATAAGAGAAAATGTCTAGTCTTTAATCTTATTCATGTGACCTGAAAGTCCTCCTTTTCAAAACCTCTCAATTTTCTTACACACATACAACTTAATTAATAAATCTGCTCTCTGCATATAAAATCACGAAAATCAAAAAAAGGTGCTTCTATGAGACCAAGTATGAGATCACAGATTATATAAGAGCTATCATTCAAATAGCACTTAAAGTGCTTTGCAAATGTGTTATTTGATCCTTAGAACCCCGAAAAGTAGATGCTATCATTATCCCCATTTTATAGATGAAGGAACCGAGACTGAGACAGGTTCGGTGATTTTCTGAGGGGCACACGGCTTATGAATGTCTGAATCAAGATTTGAACTCAGGTGTTCCTGATTCTATCTTCAGGGCTCTCTCCACTGCACCCTCTCTATCTGCCTCATAATTATAGCCAGCATGTATATAGCACTCTAAAATTTGCAAAGTGACTTATAAATTGTATCTCATTTTATGCCACAATAACTTTGTGAGGTAGGTGCTACTATTTTCCCCATTTATTTACAGATGAGGAAAGTGAGATAGGGAGTTTAAGCAACTTGTCCATGGTCACATAGCTACTACGTATCTGAGGTCGCTTTTGAACGCAGGTTTTGCTGACTCTCAGTCCAACACTATCCACTGTACCATCTAAGTGCTCTAAATAAATAATTGGTTCTAATAATCCATAAGCGTCAAGTCCACATCAAAATCCAGGTTGAAGAAAACTAGCTTTCAATCCAACCATACATGAGAGCAATTTGGAACTGTGCTCAAAGGGCAATCAAACTGTGTATACCTTTTCATCCAGCAATACCACTACTAGGTCTGTATCCCAAAGGGATTATTTAAAAGGGAAGAGAACCCACATGTACAAGGATATTTATAGCAGCTCTTTTTGGGGTGAAGAATTGGAAACTGAAGGGATGCCCATCAACTGGAGAATGGCTGAACAAGTTGTGGCATATGAATGTAATGGAATACCATTGTGCTATAAGAAATGATGATCAGGGGGATTTCAGAAAAACCTAGAAAGATTTACATGAACTGATGCTGGGCGAAGTGAGCAGAACCAGGAAACACTGTACACAGCAACATAGTGTGATGATCAACTATGATAGACTTAGCTCTTCTCAGCAATACAATGATCCAAGGCAATTCCAAAAGACTCATGATAGAAAATACTGTCCATATCCAGATAAAGAACTATGGAGTCTGAGTGTAGATAAAAGCAGATCATTTTCTCTTTTTTGTTGTTGTTTTGTTTTTTTTTCCTTTCTCATGGTTTTTCTCTTTTGTTCTGATTCTTCTTTCACAACATGACTAATGTAGAAATATGTTTAATATGATCGTACATGTATAGCCTATATCAGATTGCATGATGTCTCGGGGAAAGGGGAAGGGACGGGGATTTGGAACTCAAAATCTTACAAAAATGAATGTTGAAAACTTTCTTTACATGTAATTGGAAAAAATAAAATACTATCAAGTGAAAAAAAAAAGAAAGAAAAGCTAGTTTTTCATATCCAATTCCTCTACTAAAGGGGATTTTTTTCTGTTTACATTGAGAAAATGGCACATTAAACTTCTGCTCTGCATTTAATGACTTTGGAAGTATGTGAAACGAAGGTAATCTTGGCTGGAATGAATCCTTTGGTTGCAAAAATAATTAGATCTCTTTAAACTTGTGAGTCATTTCATCAATTTAAAGGACATAACATCTTAACCCTAGATTTTAATTAGGTAGCCAAACTATTTCAGAATGAAAGTCAAGTCCCAAGCCCAATGAAGCAAGCCAACAGAAAATATTCTAATACTGAGAATTTCCTTTTGAAAAATTAATCCTGAAATGTTCCAGATTCCAACCTTATTTCCAGCAAAGATTTCAAATCTTTATTTCCATTGCATATGTAAGTGATCTTTTCCTCTTAACAGCTCTCCCTCTCCTGCAAAAGTAATGTTTAATCACACAGTTATGATGAGGGACTAAGGCAGAGAGCAGTGGGCAGTAAATCCAATGGATCTCTGTTTTATTGTTGTAGTTCAGTCACGTCCAACTCTTTGTGATCCTGTGGACCATCATATGATGATACTGTCCATGGGGTTTTCTTGGCAAAGGTACGGGAGTGGGGGCAGCTAGATGGTGCATTGAGTAGAGCACCAGCCCTGGAATCAGGAGGACCTGACTTCAAATCCAACCTTAGATACTCGACATACTTACTAGCTTGGGCAAGTCACTTAACCCCAATTGCCCTGTTCCCCCCCCCTCCAAAAAAACATAAAAGATACAGGAATGGTTTGCCATTTTCCTCTCCAGTGGATTAAGGCAAACAGAAGCTAAGTGACTTGCCCAGGGTTACATAGCTAGTGAGTGTCTGAGGCTGGATCAGAACTCAGGTCTTCCTGACTCTAGGCCCAGCACTCTATCCATTGTGCCGTCTAGCATCTTTGTTTTAGTCTGCCTGATGATCTCTCTATATTCTCTTCTATTTGGTTAAGAATAATACAAAGAATAATCCCATCGATGCATTTACTTACTATTCACTTGTTACAAAAACTGCGTCAGTAGCCTTTACAAGCTTCTTGCCCTGGAACATTCCTCAGCCAACATCCCTCTGCCATAGAAGTCCTCTTTTCAAAATTGGAAAAAAAGACTGAAGTTACTTTCTCTATCCTATCCCATCCTTCTTCTATCCTCTCTATCCTAATTTTACTAAACAAGCAGCAGCCACAGACACACAGGTCACTCTCTGTCTCACATTACCTTAAATACTTAAATATACGGTAAAGAAAAAGCTCTTGAAATTCCCTAGAAGAAGGCCTTCACCCTCATTGATTCATGAGATCACAGATTTAGAACTGGCCTTCTCTGCTTTCCTGCCTAAGAAAAATGATCACCAGACTGGCCTTGAATGACTTCCGGTTATCATTACAAAGCTAGAGCTGGAAAGAATCTCAGAGGCCATCAAACATAATGTTAACTTGCAGGTGTGATTGTTACACCACAATCTGCAATCTTTGAAGTTAGATTCTCCTGAGCCTACAAACAGGTAAAACTGCCAATTTTAAACTAAAAGAACAAGGGAGATTTTTGAAAACTATAAACCAATGAGCTTGATGTAAATTGCAGACAAAATTTTCACACAGATTATTAAGATTAGTTTGCGAACACTTACAGACAAAATGATTACTGTGAGTCAGCAGGGAGCCACTAAGAACATACGCCTAAATCTTTTTTTAAGAGATTTTTAACGCATAAAGACATAGACATTCACACAATCATTGAAACTCAGAGCTGGAAGGGATTTCAGAGGTCATCTAGTCCAACTTGTGTGGGAACAGGAATTCCTTCCAGAATATCTTTGAACAAGTGGTCATCTAATCTCTGCTTGAAGACCTCTTGTTGGGGACCATTTGGGGACCCTATTCAGAATTGTCTTTTTTCATATTTCACAATTCCCTTCTCTGCCGTTATCTGCTTTCCAAAGGAAAATAGATCCCATCAGTGTAGTTGAGCACAGTGGCTTATTCCAAGAGTCTTGCTCTCAGAGATCTATCCCTAAAGAGAAAATGGACACACGTATCTTCTCTCTCAAAGCTGAAAGCCTAAAGATTAACATTCTTCTTTTCTCAAGCTCTCACCAACCCTAATCCTCCCAAAGCTAGAGAGCTATAATCAGTCTCCAATGATGAGTCTTAAGCAAATGGACTTTGAGACCCAAGTTACATTACCATGCCTGTGAAGTATTTCATTTGTGCTTCTTTATGACTCTTGTAATGCTATCATTAGTATGTCTGCCATAGCTCCCCCAGTCCCTGTGATAGAATGCCTCCATTGCAAGTGAGCTGAGGCAGATCAAACCAACCTGATTCCAAAAAAAGTGGATCCCATCAAGTTTATTAGAGAGGACTACAGCCCAGGCTCTAAATCATATAACTACCTCTTTATATAAACCAGTGGTCCTCAAAGATTAGTCTGGGAATCTGTGGGGTTCTTTGGGACCCTTTCAGAGAATCCGCAAGGTCAAAACTATTTTTATGATAATAATAAGATGTTTTAATTTTTAATATAGAAATAGCAATAGAGAAAACCAACTTAAATAACTTTTAAGAACATAAAGGAATCCTGAGAACAAATAAGTTTGAGAAGCTCTGAAAATTCAATGTGCTTTTATTAACATTGCGTAGGCCACCTCTCACTGCCCTACAATAAGTTCCTGCTATTACTCAACAACTACTCAATAAAATCACAGATGGTCAGAAGTCTAAGGTGAAATAAATATCACAAGAAAAGCTTATAATGTACTTTTCTCACTCCTTTTTATATGAAAAAGCATTTTGGAATGGTCAAAACTAAATTCAACAGATGCTGCTGAGCACTTACTATGTGCAACATTTACTAAACACCCATAGACCAGACACTGTGCTAGGCTCTGCAAAAACCAAGATAAAATATGAAATGGAAACTACATCTTATGGAGAAAGGCCGCATGTAAACATAGAAGTATATATTGAATAAATATGTACAGAATAAATATAAGGCAGTTAAGGGAACACTAGCACTTGGGAGGGGTCATCAGGGAAGGCTTTGTTCAGAAGATGGTGCTTAAGCTTAACTTTGATGGAAGAGCAGGATTCCATGGCATGGAGGTGAGAAGGGAATGATTCCAGGCACAGGGGATGGCCAGTGCACAGAGAGGCATGAGATAGAAAGCTATGTGTGAGGTACGCAGAGAAGGTTTCAGTCTGGGTTGGCTGGATTAAAGAATACAAGAAGGAAAGTAATATAGAATGAGGTTAGAAAGGAAGGATCAGGTAAGGTTCTGAGGGCTTTTAAAAGCCAGAGGAGTCTATATTCTATCTGAGAGGCTATAAGGCTCCATTTGAGTTTATTGAGCAGGGGGATAATATGGTCAGAGCTGTACTTAAGGAAAACCATTTTGACAGCTCTGTGGCAGATGAACTGCAGTGAGAAGCTTGAGAAGTGGAAACCAATTAGGAGTTTATTGCAATAATCTGGAGCAGGGGTTCTTGACCTGGTATCTGTGGAACCCCAAAGGTAGACTTCAGGAGACCCATGAGCTTGGATGGAATAGATTTTAAGTAATAGCTAAAAATAGCTAACATTTACATAGTGCTTATAATGTGCAGACACTTTGCTAAGTGATTTACAATTATTATCTCATCTGATCCTCACAACAACCCTGGGAGATGGGTGTTATTATTATTTCTATTTTGTAGATGAGAAAACTGAGGCAAATAGAAGTAAAATGATTTGCTTAGGGTCACAGGCTAGCAAGTATGTAAAGCCAGATTTGAACTCAGGTCTTCCTGACTTCAGGCCTGGTACTTTATCCACTGCACCACCTATGTTTATTTTCATTGACAGTATGGAAGAGGCGCTGGGGCGGGGAGGGGAAACAATGAGTTCTGTTTTACATATATATATATCGAATTTGAGCTATCTCTCAGACACCCAGTTTGAGATGTCCAATTGGCATTTGTTGATCTGGGATGGAGCTCAGGGGAGAGAACATAAAGATATTGGAGTCATGGGGATAGAGAGGATAATTAAACCCTTGGGAGATTATAAATACATTGAGAGAGAATAAAGACAAAGAGAAGAGAACCCAGGTATAGGGTTAATGGAATGCAAAGATCTTTTCCACTCATTAATAGGCCCGTGTGACCTCATCCCACCAATCAGGGATGTTTTTGACATCCCGTGCCGAGACTATACACATGGACTCTCATGCCTTTGAGCACGTGGGCTCTAGCCAATCAGGTGTCGAGTAGAATTGTACATATAGAGAACGTGCATTGAGAAAACAAGTGTCAGGAGAGGAGGAGGAGGAGGAGGAGGAGGAGGAAGATAGAAGAAGAAGATGAAGGAAGAAGATAGAAGAAGAAGAAGAAAAGAAGCAGAAGGAAGAAGAAGATGGAAGAAGAAGAAGTTGGAAGAAGAAGAAAAAGAAGGAAGAAGATAGAAGCAGATGAAGGAAGAAGATAGAAGAAGAAAAAGAAGAAAAGAAGCAGAAGGAAGAAGATGGAAGAAGAAAAGAAGAAGAAAGAAGAAGAAAAGAAGCAGCAGAAGAAGCAGAAGAAGTTGGAAGAAGAAAAAGAAGAAAGAAAATAGAAGAATAAGATGAAGGAAGAAGATAGAAGAGGAAGAAAAGGGAAGAAAAGAAGAAGAAGGAAGAAGAAGCAGCAGCAGAAGAAGACTCTGGGGGGTGGAGACTAGTTGAAGGGCAAAAACTCACAGGAGGAGGACCTGCCCACCTGAAGAACTTAAGACACCTTTTTAAGTAGCTGTTATCAAGGAGCCTCCCAGCTATGAAAGTGAATTGAGATGGCATTGCTGGGGGGGGTGGGGGGGTGCATAGTAATTAAGCGTAATATTTTTGTTGCCCTGTTAAGCTTTGCATTCCTATATTTCCATAATGATATCTTGTCTGGTATCAGTGTATGGAATAAATGTTATACTGCTTCAGTCTTGAGTGAAGAGTGCCTATGATACCTATTTGATCCTTAAAATACATTTGCATATTCATAGCCTTTGCTCATATCACATTGGCAATACACCAGAGCAGAGACTTGGAGTACACCTGAAGTTAGGGACTAGGAAATGATGACTCAGCAAAGGAGACTGAGGAGTGGTCCATCAGTTAGGAGAGCCCATAATAGGGTCACAAAAAGTCAAAGAGGAGAGAGGATCCAGGAGAGAATGAGCAGAAAGATCACAAAAGGTAACTGAGAAAACACAGATTTGTCAATTGAGAAATCATCAACTGAAGAGAATAGTTTCAGTTGAGTGAAGAAGTTAGAAGCCAGCTCACAAAAGGCTGAGCAGTGAGCCAGAGGAGAGAAAGTAGAGGCAATGAGTACAGATAAATTTTACTCAGAGTTTTGTTAAAGGAAAAGAGATATAGATTGACAACTAGAAAGACAGAGGAGGTTTTGGTATGTCTGAAGGCAATAAGAAAGAAACTACTACATAACGGTAGATTGAAAATTAGAAACAGAAAGTGGATAGAAATAGATAGCAGTGGTCAATCTGCTGGAGAAGACAGGAGAAGATGAATTGAAGGGCACGCATAGAGAGGCTAGCCTAGGCTAAGGGGAGGCTCACCATCAGTGACTGAAGAAAAGGAAGAGAGAGTAGGGGATAATTTAAGGGGTTTTGCGATGAAGAGACTGAGAAAAGAGGGAGCTCATAGCGAATGGCCTCAATTTCCCACAGAAAAATGAGGCAAGGTCCTCAATTCAGAGGGTTGGGGTGTGGGAGGAGGCATGAAGGAGATATGAAAGACCTGAGGACAGAAAAGTTTTGGAACAGCTTCTATGGAGAATATGATAAGGAGTTAATTGTTATGTTTGTCCTTCATTCTCGAAGAGGACCATGGCATCAGGGAAATGATGACATGACTTGCAGTTGACATTGATTTAAGTGAGGGAGGGCTGTGCAAAGTCACCAGCCTCACTTTTTCCTCCAGAGCCATCAGGGTGCAGTGGCCTGATACTCCCTAGGACTACTGGAGATGGCCCAGGATGCATTGGGAGACCCTGGTCTTTTCAGGTTCTCACTTTGAGTGAGGTAACATTCAGTGAATAGGCCTCTTTAAGAAGTTAATCAAGGGATGGCCCCTTTAATCAGGAGTTAATTAGTGAGGAATAAAAGAATTGCTTTGCTATGGTAAAGACCCAGTTGGAATTAGATAATGTAAGTTTGTGGTATATATCTAATCAGCTCAGTTACAGGACTTTATCTAGCTCTGTTCAGCAACAGTCTAAGAGTATTTAGCAGGGATGGGGAAACTGTGGCCTTATGTGGCCCTCTAGTTCTTCCTTAAGAAAAGGATTTGTTCTGTAAAACTTGGACTCAGTCAAAGGGCTGTACCCAAGAGCCACATGTGGCCTCAAGGCCACAGGCCCTCCACCCCTGATAAGGGCTTACTGTGTTCCAAGAGTAGGAGAAAAAGAATTAGATGGTAGGAATAATCTAGGGTTGTTGCTACAACTGTGTTTAATGGTTTACTGTGGAGTACCACTAAAGCTACACTCCTGGATCATTGCTTTATTGTGGCAGAGGGGTTTGCATAATTCAATCAAACTAAGTTATGCCATGTAGGGTTACCCAAGATAAACAGGTCACAGTAGAGAGTTCTCTACAGAGAGAATCATGATAAGCTGGATGTTGTCAAAGTAAAAAAATACTGAACCAGAGAGGCAGGAGGAGTGCAGTTTGGACTGGATAAGAAAGGGCCAGTTGTAATTTATGTTGGAGTGACACATACATACAATTCTAAAGTATAATTAAGTAATGCACACTGAGCATCTGAATATACATAGCACTTATGTTCGGAAATGAAGAGCTAAGAATGAGGGTGCAGTCCCTACCTATAGATACTTTTATTCTAAAATAACATTGATGTAGGTACAAATGCAGTGAATCAGCCATGGAAGATAGGGAAGAAGAGACTAATGGGTTTAAAAACCCAGATAATTTGAAGTGCTTATTTTATCTCTTCTAGAGCTGTCAACCAGAAACCAAATGTGCCCATTTGAGTTTCATTCTCTGTCCTTTCCCTTGTACATGGCAAAATCTAAGATGGTTAGTATGTCCTAGGAGTTTTGAACTATTCAATAAGCCCAAGAATCCTGGATAGCTTTGGGTTCCCAAGACTTCCCAAGATTATACATTTTAGTCCGTGCTTGTTACCAAACTCATTTCCAGGGGTGTTGAGAGGGTGTCTGGGGTGGCATACTATTTGCCCCAATCTCCAATGCTTTATTTGCTCACAGTTCCCAAGACTACCAGCATGTCTGAAAAAGGATATCTATGTTAAATCTCAAAAGATCAACTGAAGCTTAAAAATAAATATAGACATTGGTGAATCAAATGGTGAAATTTTAGGATCCAAATTTTCTTTTCCTTGACACATGTGGTGAAATTTCAAGGCATTGCTCTAGTTCAGGAAAACCCTCCACATGCTCCTGCAGAGTGCTTACCTTGCTGCTTGGATCTCTCTTAGGTTACCCAGACGAATCTTACTTAAAAAGCAGCTCAGATCACTCTCCCCGTGTCCCCAACAAATGATTTGTCAGACTCTACTGAACTTCCTCCAGCCAGTTAAAGAAGAGAAGCTATGCAAATTAGTGAAGTCATATTTAAATTTTAATTGTAGACATATTTCACCTAATGCATAAATGCATCACAAATTGAAATACTGCAAACACCTATTCCTTTCAAAGGAAGAATGTAATATGATGCCTGGGGAGTCAAAATCCAGACATCTGACCTATGGTGCTCTTATTATGTTTTACGCTCCACCTTAATTATTACATATATTAATTGGATGATATGACACATTTATTTCATAGATTCACTTTGGGTAGACTCCCTATGGCAGGTTTTCTGGAGGGACAAAGACAAAATTAGCAAAGAATGAATAAGCACAAATGAGTTGGGATGTCTACGGATGGATACAGAACTCACTTCAGTGAACTCTCACAGAGCCACCCAAGTATTGCTTATTTTAATACGCGCTTTGTCTCCTTTGCTACATTGAAAGCAAGGAAAAGACTATAATTTATTTTTATCTCCCCAATTGCCAATAACAATGTTTTGCACATATTAGACTACTGATATATAATCACTGAATGAATCACCTCAAAACAAGTCTTCACAAAGACCTAACAGGGTATGTCATTTGCTATATTAAACTCAATTTTATCCTATTAGGGACTGTGGCAAATAGATTTTATTTGAGAAATTATATTCTTCAATACCAATGTTGACATAGCCAGTAACCTGTCAATAGTCAAAAGAATGTTATTTAGGGGAGTTCATGACATTTCTATGAATACACTACATGGGAAGACCACTGATCGTTCAATTTACATCTCAGGCAATCAGTCAGACAAATGTATTTTTCAGTAGGGCTTTCTGACATTCCTTTAGGGTTTTAATTATGCTGCATTGGTAATACTGAAAAAAACAATGTTGGACAGCACAACATTTTCTGGGGTACACCTGTACCCCACAAAACATATTTTATTCACTTAACTGTCTCTCAGAAAGAAAGAAATTGTTCATCTTCTTTCCCTTTCTGTTGCAGGAAAAAATTCATTTCTTTCTTATTCGTAGCCTCTCTAGACCACCTCTGCGTCAAAGGAAAGTAAAATGTTGCAGCAAATAAAAATGCTTTTACCATGCGGTGATCTAATATCACTGAAATGCCTACAGGACTTCCCTGGGCAGTGATTGTTCTGGTAACCAAGGATCACCACCACCTAGGTCCAAGAATTTTTTAAAGTAATATTTTATTTTCCCCCCAATTACATGTTAAACCAAGAATTGACCTTTTTTCCAATAGTAGACCACACCATCCCATGCTGCATACAGTTCTGGGAACTGCAGTCTGATACATTGACATTTTAGTCCTCTTTCATATATTAAAAGGGTTTTAAAAGCACACATAAAGGACAGAGACAGTGAGGAAAGGAAAGGAAAAGAAAAGGAGGTGAATAGCCCTTTCTAATTCAGCGATTGAATCTATTTCCATCAGCATCTGCCAGAAGGAGAATCACAGATATATTATCCAGGTCATGGAAGTAAGGCCAAAACCAAAGGACGATTGCTACCTTGGGGTCCATTCTATCGTCCCTGCTGCCGGTAAAATGGGAACACGGCTGACATCTAGAGCAGAGGCCCAGGCCAACACAGCTAATAACAGATACATTATTTAGATGGAGCTTGAAGCTTGCAGAGCCAGAACAACACAGTGTCTTCCTGAGAGATATGACTGTCATCACCACAAAATGGTGGCCAAATGTAGGGGGTGGATCTGATTTTGACATTTACTAAACATCTCAGATTTCAGAGAGCTCTGATACCTTGAACTATATGAACATTATAATGTCTCTAAGTTTTTGTTTCTTCATCTGTAGAGATTTATATATAACATATGTGTGTATATATGTGTATACACACACATATGTGTGTATAGATATCTACATATACCTATTTGTGTGTGTATGCATGTACACATACAGTGTGGCATAGGAGAAAGAGAACAGGATTTGCAGTCAGAAGACCTACATCCCAAATTCATTTCTGCTACTTACTGTGTCTGTGACCCTGGGCAAGTCACCTTATTTATTTCTGTGGTTCTCCACAGCTCTGATATTCTATTATCTCTCATGTATTTTTTGTGTTTAGTTTGAAGGAGCCTACTTATAGGGTAGCATTGACTAAGAAAGGAGTTCTGAACAAAGCAGGGTAATAGACTCTATAATCTTCTACTAGAAGCTTTTCCTGATCACCTTTAATACTAGTGCTCTAGTCGTTGTGCTGATTCTCTCCAAAACCTCCTGAGTGTACAGTTAGCCCTTCCACATCTCTATTTCTCCCCTCATGGTTTCACTATATCATGGGTTGGCATAAGAAAGTAAATGGGAATTTTTTGGAAGCTATATGGAAACCAAAGATGGCACATGAAGGCCAGTAGATGACACAGAGCCCTATGACCAAGTATTTAACCCAAATTTTACAATATGGTCCTGAAAACACCCCATAAAAGAAAAAGAAAAAAATCAAACTCCTTCTCTGATTTGAAGGGAGGGCCAAAAAAATTTTATACAAGATTTTCCAGATTTGAGGGGGTGCCATACCCCTAGGCATCCCCATGTGGAAGGGATAACTGTATCTTGTTTGTATATTGTTATTTGCATGTTATCACCCCCAAATAGATTGTGAGCTCCTAGAAAGCAGCAACTGTTTTTTGCCTTTCTTTATATTCCCACAAATGCTTTTAACTGATTTACTGACTCTAAATTTCTTCTAATTCTTAAATCATTGGCAGAAATATATACTGCATGGTATATTTACGGTCACATACACACACTCCAAAAGGACCAACACATGATGGATTTTACCACAAACAGAGGTCAAGAAAGGAAGAGATCTGTGTGGGCTGGAATAACCTGGGAGGGTTTCATACAGGAGGTAGACCTTGAATCGTATTTTCAAAGAAGAGGATGAAATGAATGGGTGGAAAGGAGGCGGAAGGAATGCATTTCAGGTATGATTTAATTAAAACATTTGTTAGCATTTGGCATGCCTTAGAGATTATTAATAATTCCCTAAAAGTGCCACTACAGATTTAAATTTAAATTAAATACCTCATTTCTCAAGCAGAGTCCAGCCATCCAACAATAGAATCTGAGATAATTACAGGGATGGTACCATTTTCAAATAGATCAGTGCCCCACCCCCAAATCTCCATAGAATACAAATCACCTTCTTTTTGATGATTAACCTCCTCAGCTTACCCAAGTCCACCTAGATTCAGAGTACCCACAAAATTGCTGTTAAGGGAATAATTCCTCCCAGCATTCCAAGTCTTATGGGGGGAGGGGTGTAGGAAACAATCCTAAACAATGTATTATTGGCAGGATTAAAATCCCAAAAGATGGAAAGCTTTGCTTTGAAAGCCAGCACCACCACTAAGGGTTAATAGTGTCTGATGACTAGAAGCCTGATTCATAAAAAATTAAAGACAGCTCTGACACTGGGATTTTTTAATGCAGTGCTTTAAACCAGATAGATGTTGGCCGTCAATGTCTTCCCCCACATAAACATTAACAGCATATACTTCCATATTGGGTAATGGGAAGGGAAGGGAAGGGTAGAGGTCAACCTAGAAGAAAGGTCAGGAAGATGATTTAGGATAGTCTTAAGAACTTTAGCTAAAGAATTTTAGAGGTTTTCAGGAGGTGAAGTATAGATGTATTAAATATCATTTGTATTTGCAGTCCTTAAAGGATTATAGTTGGGAAACTGCAAACCATCCCCACTAGACAGTGGCAGCAATAAAGGTATGCAATGGTACATTTCAATTTTTACATTATTTCTTCTGCTTTTGCATTAAAAAAAAGAATTAAATGCCGAGCATTAGTGCACATTTGCACTACTACATATTTGAATGTGACATTTTTTTTTCATTGTGAGTTACACAATGGAGGACCTTAACTTCACTGAAAGCTCCAAGATTATTCTGAGACAGTTTGGCTTCTGTTAGGTGGTAATTACATCCTATAACTTATTAAAGAAGAAATCCCATTTCATAAAAAAAAGTCATTACCAACCAGAATAAAAACAGACTCTAGCTATTTATATGCTGCCTGTCACTGAGATCTGACACACACACACAGCAGGATAAAAACAAAGACATATGTGATATGAAAAGCTTCTCCCCGGCTCCTTGTTAGCATAAGATATTGTAGAAATGTATGCTAGACTTAAATGGGAAGAAGGGGGGGGGGGTGAGACACACACTGAAAGAGATTTTGTTGGCCTATTTTATGAATTTATGTTAATTTCCATCTCCTTACTTCAGATAGTAACCAAGTAAATGTCATTTCATAAAATCCACAGAAGTGCCAAGTTTGTGAAAAGGGTAAATAAGGCCTATTTTTGAATCCTACATATAACACAAAGTCTTACAGGATAAGAACCTCAATTCGTTATCTCATCTTCTGTCTGAGAGCTCAGAGTCAAAGCCGTGGCAAGGTAGCAAGTGTGCAAGTTAATGGACTTCAGTGACCACAGATAGATGATAGATGGAGAACAGGAATGGATACAGAATAGATTCACATATGTAGATATAGAATAGATTAGAGAGATAGAGATAACCATTTGCAGATGATAAGTCTGAACTGCATTGTGAATACGTATGTGTGATCAATTATATATTCAGCTATCAAAAGCTCAAGGGAAAAAATTACAAACAAAAGAACTATATTCACTCAGTAAGATCAGGTCGTTCACAAGCAAAATGATGAATTAAGAGGCAATTACCTGGATAATTTTTTTTGGTTGGGGCAAAGGTGAACATAGCTATCAAAATATATAGGCGACCTAGGTATGAGTATCTGACATGGATCAGCCACATAATTGGCATTAAGGTCCACTTTACTTTTACTACTAAAGACAAGGCTCAGTGCTTAATGTAATTGAGCAAACAGTAGGTTGGCTTAGGCAGCATGGTGTAGTGGAAAGTGGACTAAACTTAGACAAGAGTCCTAGGTTCACATCCTAATAGCTGTGATAAAATAAGCAAGTCACTTAACCTTCTGCGCCTCCTTTTCCTCCTATAAAATGAGGGTGCTAGACTTGATAGCCTCTAACTCTATGCTTCTATGATTATTCAGCTCTACATTTAAGATCCTATAATCCTCTCTTTGCCTCAGTTTCCATATCTGAAACATAGTAATAACAGTCATGATACCTCCCTAACCAAGTATTGATGAACGAACGAAATCACTCTTGTAGAAGTATAGTATCAATAGCTGTAATAGAGCAGCTAAACTAATTACCCCAAAACTCAAGGAATAGGGGGAGAGTGGGGATGGAGGAAAGGAGCAGACATCCCTTATCATTAAGGGAATTCACACCTTAAATTGAATATGGGCAGATTTATTAGCAAAGAGAATTCTCTAATTGAATGCAGGTTTGACCAAGTCCAGTTCTTGAAGAATCAGCAAATCCTTCACATATACTCTTCCTTCTTGCATCCAAGCTCCTTGAGAAGTTTATCTACAGTAAGTGCCTCCATTTCCTTTCCTCTGTTCTCAACTCTCTACAATCTGACTTCTGATCTCAATATTCAATTGATATTCTTAAAACACAAACCTAACAATGTTAACCTCTCAAAAATCTTCAATGGCTCCCTCTTACAAATGCAAAAACCTCAGCCTGGAATTTCAAGCCCTAAATAACCAGTATCCCACTTAACTTTCTAATTATATTTAATATTACTCTCCTCTATCTACTTTCCATTCCAGTCAAACTGGCCGGGATGGCTGCTCCCCGTCTACAGCATCTCTTATCTTCATGCCTTGATACCCCATCTCTGTCATTTGCTCTCTTCTGACTGACCTTATAGAATTTCTGCTTCCTTCAAAGCACAGCTCAGGTGCCCCTCTTTCACAAGGTATCTCCTATTCTCCAGTTATTAGCTCTCTCTTCTTTTGAAAATCACTCTGTATTACTTTTTAGATACTTTGAATGAACTCTCTTGATAACACATTGTAACCCCCTCCAACCCCAAATGATCTGAATATCCCCAGAACTTAGCACATAGATTTATACGTAGATGCTTAATGTAGATTTAACTACAGTCCCCCAGATGTGGCCTAACCAGAGCAGAATACAGTGACTTTATTATTTCTCTGATTCTGGATAATACACCTTTCTTAATGAATCCTAGAAGAGCAGAAGGTCATGTTATATTAACTGCCTCATCTTAAGCTTCCAGTACACTCAGCCTCTCAGAGATCTTTCTTAGGAACTCCTCTCAGAAAACGAAAGTAAAAAAACTATGCTCAGCCTTCTTACCATTGTCTGCTGTCATCCCATGCACCTTGAGCAATAGTCTTAGACCTTGTTTGATACATCTCTTGTCCTCAAAATATCTTTTTAAAATGCTTTTGTTGTGTTAATATTCATCATCAGCCCTAACTCAGACTTCAATATCATTCTCACATATTTCTTTCATATTCACCCTCAATAACTTAACCTGACTTTCATCTTCTATCCATGTTTAAAGTCTGAGCTGGATGAGTTCCCTGTGCATTCTCATCAGTGCCTTTAGGCAGCTTCCCTTTCTTACTCCTCATCAGAATAATTTCTGCTTGTGCCTTCAGAATTTCATTATTTCAGGGTTCCCATTCTTCTTGGGCTGACTTCCTCTACAAAGTATAATGCCATAGGATACAATCAGTCCTTTTCCTGGACCCTTTGAAATAGGTTGTCTCCAACCAAGGTGATCATCAGCCTGTGCCTGACTTTTCTTTATCAAGAATTCTATAATGGGGTGGTCACTTGCCTGTAAGGTTGGCCACTTGCTCCTATAATTTCTACTTCAGCTACCAGGTTCTCTTTGTTGGTTGGAATCACAGCAAGAATAACATTTTCCTGAGTCACTTATGCCATCATTTGAATGACGAAATGATCATTAAGGCAAGTAAATTTATCAGATGCTCTATTTTTGGCAAAGAGAGCTTCAGCAGATGTGTAGATAGTTAAAGTTTCTCATTGGTGCAACAGAATATTTTCATTATAGATCTGTGAATTATTTCCTAAATACCTCTTCTAGTTCTTTCTCCTGTTTAGGTCATCCATAATATAACTCTTCCTCCCAACAATATGACTTTTCTTCCTGCTTCCCTTGATCTTTACACAAAACTTCTCAATCTATCAGTGGAAAGACTAGCTCTGGAGTCAAAAGATGTTTTAAATCTAGTCTCTGATCCTTACCGTCTATCTGATCTTGGGCAAGTGACTTAACCTCTCTGAACTTTAGTTTCTGAGTCACAAGATTTGACATTGGAAGAAACATCAGAAGCTATCCAGTCCAACTCATACATGAGAGAAATATTCACTATAATAGACCTGACAAGTTATGATGATCTGTTAAATGAAAGAATTGGACTAAATGATCTCTAACATCCTTTTGAGTTTATTTATTAAGAGTCTACTATGTGTCGGGTACTATGTTACACAGAGCATCTAGGCGGTTTATTCAAGTTCTTATTCAAGAACTATGCCCTGGCCTAAAATGTTTGCCTTCTATTTACCTTTGCCTCCTGGCTTCCTTGTCTTCCTTCGAGACTCAAGTCAAACCTCCAGTGTCTTGAAGGAAGACAAGGAAGCCATGAGACAGAGGCAAATAGGAGAGCATTTTAGGCAGGGGGATAGTCCTTGAATAAGAACTATATTTCTATCTGTGAAGCCCAATTTATCTCCCTGTGCTAAGATCTCTAATTCTCCCAGTTTACTAGCCAGCTTCAGTGTGTCTGTAGAAACAGATAATGTATGTGAGGCCATAAGTTTTATTGTTGCCTGTTCATGGATACCTTGTTTGCTGTGAAAACACTGCTCTTCTCTTATACTGTCCTTTTCCCGAATATTGTACCTTCTGCTTTTTAGGCTTCTCAGACTCCTTTGTCAGTTGAAAGCCTTCTTGGTTAGATATTCAGGACTCTAGGTAAATGCAGATTGACCATGGGTAGGTATATTCAATCTATCCTTGGTCAAAAACTCATCATTTTTGTATTTTAAACCTTGGTTCATACGGCAACATATTGATTCTCTGACATAATTATCAACTTATCACTTCCCAAAGCTGCCCATCTCTTCTAAATTCCATTTCTTCCATTGGCAGTAGAAATGAAAATACTACCTATGCACTCACGGTCCTCATTTTTTGCTTCAGATTTCATAATCCTTAGCAATGCTTTCTAGGTTCCTTCTGCTGGTTTCATTTGTCTTTACATAAATCACAAAAGATGAGCAGAAGTTGTCAGGTATCATAATTATTGAGAATATTTCCATGTCCCAGACACATGACCCAGGAAGGCAGTCTATCTCCGTGTTTATATCAGGTCAACAAATAGTAACCTCAGTATCCTCCACAGGGAGCCATTAACTAGCACTAATTTTAAAAAAAGCTAGCATTTATATAGTGATTTAAAGTTTGCTAAGTGCTTTACAAATATTATCTCATTTGATACTCACAACAACCCTGGGAGGTAAGTGCTATTATTAACTCTATTTCATAAATGAGAAAGTGGAGGCAGACAGAGATTATTTTTTAAGGCTCATTCACCTGGTGTCTGAAGCTGGATTTGAACTCAGGTCTTCTTGACTCCAGATCCAGCACTCTATCTAGTGTATTGCCTAGCTGCTATCGTGCAAGCTTTTAGCTTTGCAATCCTGGGGTCCTTAAGGATACCTAAGCCGATTGTCTAGTTAAGATACATTTTAAAATTCTCATTAACCTAGAGCCACCAAACGTAGAATTCATGGATACTCAAATTTCAGAGAATCAGAATAATACTTAATATGGCAACTTGAACTTAACAGATAATGGACAAATATTTATTGAATCAATAAAATCAAATGCAAATAACTCAGACTTTAAGGATAATGATTTGATCTTTGTCACTGAGAAGGCACTTCTGAATGAGCATCATTCTATAGTAGAAATAGCACTGGATTAGGAGTCAAGCCACTAACGTTCTAGCTGTGTCTCGGCTACTAATTTTATGACCACAGGCATATCACTTAAACTCTCCAGATGTCAACTGCAAAGTAAGATGGTTAAATGATTTCTCTGAGATCACAATCAAGAGAGTTTCAAAGAGAAAGGGGTGGTTCACATTGTCAAATGCTGCATAGAAGGTAAAGACAGCATATACTTAGGAAAGGAATTTTCCAATATGGTGATCACTGGTGAACTTCTGTAGTAGTTTCAGTAAGGGATAGGGATGGATGGAAGCCATGTAAGGTATTAATGAGCAGTATGGTGAGGTATTAATGAGCAGTAAGAGAAGAACATGTCCTTAGTGTTCGTTGTTCTTATTGTAAAGTTTGGTGGTAAAAGTAAATGGCAAAGATACATCCACCTTGTACTCATTTTCCTTCTTTCCATTCCTATTGCCAGTACTCTGGTTTGAGCCCTTGTTACTCCTTCTTTGGAATACTGACATAGGCTACTAAATATTCTCATTACACCAAGTTCCTAACCTTCTCAAATGCATCCTTACATTAATGACAAAATAATCTTGCTGATGCTTTGGTATAATCATATCACTCTTTTGTTAAAGACCTACACACACCATTGAATTTACCTTTCCAGCCTTATTTCATACTATTTCCCTTCATTAATTCTATGTTCTAGTCATACTGGACTTTCAGTTACTGACATCCTGTCCTTCCCCACCTCCATGCAATGAAGCATGGCATCCTCCAGACCTGGGTGAAATACTTCTCCACCAGCTAAAATCCTTCTCTGCCTTCAAGTCTCAACTTAGCTGCCCCCTCTTCTAGGAATGCCTTCCTGATCCTTCTCCTCTTCCCTTCTTCCCAGGTTAAAGTGATCTCTACCTCCTGTAATTTTTTCAAAATATTTATGATCTCTAATGTCTTATTCTTCCCATATTGAGTTGTAAGCTCCTTGAGGGCAAGAACTGTCATTTTCATCTTTGTATCCAGTAAAAGAGTATGTACTTACTAAGTATTTGCCAAATTATCAAATTAATGTCAGCTAAGGAGGCACCAGGGTTAACAATAGTGTTGTTTTATTTTCCTGAATGTTTTAGGGCAGAAAAAATGTAGATATGTTTTCGGGAAGTGGAGAATAAGATAATAGATAGAGGGATTGAAGAATCAAGATAGAAAGGTAATAAATTCCTGGAGGAGGGAATAGAGGATGAAACCAAGAACACATGGAGAGGAGCTAACCTTAGATAAGAGGGGGGATATTTGCTGTGAGGGAAGGTAGGAAAAATATGTGAACATGTACAGAAATATTGAGGTATTTTGAGATAGAAGGAAAGATAAGGGGGCTGACATAAGATGGGTTCAATTTTCTCACTAAAGTAGATTCTAGTTAGCTACTGAAAGTATGGGAGGTGAACCTGGAATTATATGCTACAAGAATGTGGAAAAAGCCCAATGCAGAATATGGTTCAGCATCAACAAGAGAGAATGCTAGTGCTGCACCTTAGAGACCACTTAGTCCAATTCCTTCATTTAAATCTGAGGCTAAGTGACTTCTATAAGGTCACATAGCTTATGATGAAAGAAAAACCCCAAGAGACAGAGTTTCTGGATAAACAATAAGTTGATGGTGAGTGGTTTCTCTTAGGAAACCAAAGACAAAACCATGGAGAGGCTGAAAGCTTCAATAGACTTTTGGAAAAAGGGATGCCACTAACAAGCAAAAATCAACCCTGATTGTTAGACATTTAGTGAGGAGGTGGGTTAGAGGTCTTCAGCTTTGCCTGCAAAAAGCGGCTTGATCATAAGACTCAGCAATCTCTAGTAATCTGGACAGGGGAATCCCTACTCACTCTAAGCTGATCTCCCTGCCTCAAGTATCTCCTTTCTCCAATCTAACCTTCACACATCTGCCAAAAATATGTTCCTAATTCACAGGTTGGACCATTCTGCTCTCCAATCCAAAATAATTCAGTGGCTACATATAGCTTTAAAAATAAAATTGGAAAGGCCAATCACTCTGATTGGTTTTCTCCTTTATGAGTTAGGTCGCCCTAAATTCTAATGGAAGGTTATAAGGATAGGGGCTCATTTCCTCAGGGTCAAAACTCACCCAGACTGGATTCTGTTTACACTCTAAGCAGAAGCAAGGTCTCCTAATTGGGTAGGGTCCAGCCCAAGATGGAGGAGCATGTTGCCTGAGAGTTAGAGCAATCTCACAGATCAGTCATGTCTTTCAGTGACTGACTGACCTTCTACAGAGACTAGGCCCTAAATGAGGAAATAAAAGGAGAAAAGCCTGGATTCTAATTTAATAACTGGCAATAATATGGAAAAATAATAATTTCTCTCAAGCTAGAATAAAATGCAATATATAGTCCTAGGAAACTAGGACATATGTTGAAGGATGAGCATAATGCCTAACTTAAAGAGTTTTTTAAAAGAGGAAGCCAGAAATTCCTACTCCCGAACTACCTTTGGAGTCAATTGGAATTTTATTTAATAATGCTGACCTAAACAATAGCAATCTTGTAGACACAATGTACAGATTAGATACAAGTAATGAGGTCTAAAGAGGCAGCCTGGCAGAGGAATAGAGAACTGGTCTTACCGTCAGGAAGATGTTGGTCCAAATCCTGCCTCTGACACATCACTGGCTACATGATGCTGGGCAAGTCATTTAACCTCTCAGTATCCCAGATAGCTCTAGAAGACTGTAAGTCTGCAGGGTAAGTTCCAAGCAACATTAGAAGAAGGAGTTTTCTCTAAACATCCATTTCTCTAAATGGATGAAATCAGAGATGTCATAAAATGAAAATCAAGTCTAGATGTCATGTCTTCAAGGACTAATAGAATATAAGAGCAGCATGGACTGCTGCCTGAAATGTCTTGAGAGTTGTGACAAATGGCAAATATAATTTCCATCTACAAGAAGTGCTACAGTCATTGTCAGGGACTATAGGATTGAGAGATGGCTGCTACTCCAATGAGTCCCACTATATCTATCCAACCTTAGCTCCTATTACCTAGAACCTCTTCACTGCAGGTTGGTCATATTCCACTTCCATTGCATTCCCCATCCTTCTTCCATACCTTTGCTTGTGTTGTCTCCTCTCACCTAAACGACCTCCCCACTCTTATCTCATCATCCATATTCTACCTAGCCTTCAAGGTCCAGCTCAAGAATCACTGTTTGCCTGAAACCTTTCTAGACTACTCCAATTGTTCCAAACATACAGTAGACACTTAATAAGTGATTGTTGATTGAATTTTCCTGTTTGCTGAATTCTTGATTTAATACACAGTGTAGCATTTGATGATGTACTGTCTTACTTTCTTCTCAGATTGCTTTATGTTTCACCAATAAATTGTAATTTTATAAGGGAAGTAATCATATCACTAGCCAACGATGTATCATGAACCATGACAGGTATATATCAGGCACTTAAATCCTTATTGAATTTTCATATTGTCATGCTGGTGGGATCCATGATAAAGGATATTGTCATTACTATTAAAAACTTAAGCAAGAAGAACTTATTAGAGAAAAGGTAAAAATCACATCTATAAAGGGTTATTGCATCTGTCTAAACTCATCTTGGCCTCCTGCTGCCAAAAATAGCAGTTGCCTTCCTCCCAGATCTCCATTCCCATTGCTAACACTTCCATCCTTCCAGTCAATAACTCTTGAAACATTGGCATCTTTGACTCTCCACCTTCACCTCTCAATCCCTCATAACAAATCAGTTGCCAAGTCCTTTTGATTCTATCTACACAATCTCTCTCCTATCTTATCCTTCTTTCCACTCACCCTAGTACAGGCCTTTATCACTTTTCCTTTGGACTACATAATACCTCTAAGCTGACCTCCCTGCCTCAAATGTCTCCTTTCTCCAATATAACCTTCCCATGGCTGCCAAAAGTATGCTCCTAATTCACAAGTTGGACCACTCCATTCTCCTATCCAAAATGATGCAGTGACGTTATAGCTCTAGAAATAAAATGAGAAATGTTTTAGCTTAAAAAGGCCAAGTCTGACACCAATCTACCTTCTGTTTCTTATTTCATATTCCTTTCCTTCATGTGCTCTAAATTCTAGTCAAACTGGACTACTATTCATTTCCCAGTCTCATCCCTCAATCCCCCTTCCCCTACCTCAACGAATTCGTCTCTCATGTCTACAATGCACTCCTTTGTCATCTTGGCTTATTGAAATCCTTATCTTCCTCCAAAGACCAAATCAGGTATCATCTCCACACTTGCCTGACACTCTCTCCACCCACTGAAAAGTACTTTCTTCCTGCTAAGATTTTCCTAGAGCACTTTAGAAGTAATCTTTCTTTTGTTATATGCTATATTCTATATTCTATACAAGTTATGTTCTGTAGGGCATCATAGCTATTTTGATAACTAGGTTTCTGTGTTCCTTTCCCCCACACCTTTGAATCCCCAGCACTAGCATGGCACTTTGCAAACAGTAGGCACTTCATAAATGTTTTTGAATTGAAATGACTTTCAAAAAGACTTTGACAGACACTCACATGCAAAAAAAAAAAAGCTGTGTTACCCTGGGATTAGAGGAAATGCTTTTTCACATATTAAGAACTGACTTGGAGACAGAAAACAGCATAAGGATAAGACACTTTTCTGGGCAGATAAATGTTAACAGCAAGATCTCAGAGGAAATGGTGCTGGTGCCAGTCTTAATTAGCATATTTTAAAATTACCTGAAAGAGGGTCTGAACAGGAAAATCTCCAGATTGGCAAATGATGTTAAATTCTTCAAAGTAGTAAAAACAATGAACCAATGAGGTTTTCCTAACTTTTAGGAGTCAAGGACCCTTTGCCAGTCTGATAAAGACCCTGTCCCAGAATTAGGCTTTTAAATGCATAAAATAAAATACATAAGATTGTAAAGTTAGCCAATTATATTGAAGTACAACAATCAAAATATTTTTTGAAAAAACAAGTTCCCAGATCTCAGGTTAAGAACTCCAAGCCTAAAGAAGTTACCATAAGCTTTTAGGACTGAATTATTTGGAGAGTTGAGGGAGGATATAAATAAAATATGGCACGTGGGGGCAGAAAATAACCTAAATAGCACATAAAAGATGATAAGCTGAGAAAGATCAGAAGACATTGTAGAATGTACAAGAAAATACTGGACCAATCTGATACCATGGCCAAAAAAACCACAAAAAAAATTGAGAATAATCAAGAAAAGTTTCCAAATAAAATTGAAACCTATTCTTACACAAAATCATAGTGTGTCTACATGTGGAACCTTATATAGAGTTCTTATGACACCTTAAAACATATAAGCTAAACTGGAGAAGGTCTTGAAAGACTTGCTCTGCGCACATTTAGTGACAAATAAGACATTATTTAACACCGTTCTAGCAAACTTGTATAACCTTTGATATAGGCTATAAACAGGTTGAAGAGTGACTTATACAAATTCAAGAGACATTATAAGCAAAGAATATAGAGTTGGAAAGGACTTCAGAGGATGTCTGGTCAACCCTTGATTATATGGATTAGGAAACTGAATCCCAGACAAGTTCATTGGTTTTCCAGGGAAATCAGGTGGTATTATAAATAGCAGCAGTCTTGGGACATTCAAATCCATATCTAGTGCTGTTTCTATAACACCATCCAAGGATAACTAGAGAGGATATAAGAGATGCTGAACATTTCTCCCCCTCCCCAAACTGGAGCTTGTCAAGGAGGGAAATAGAGAAGAGAGGCTTCTCTAGAGCCCCTTAACATGGCTAGGCAGGTATGAAACCCAGGCTGAACAAATCAATTATTTCTACTTCAACATTCTCCCCATTTGACTAGGTCACTTGCTTCCATAGGCTATATCTAGCTCAGGGCTGTCCACAGTATGGTCCACCGGCCACATGTGGCCAGCAGTGCGATTTATGCAGCCAGCCTACAAGCATAGAAATTTACATAAATGCATTAGTAAACAAAGTTGAGCTACCGCTGAGCTCTCACTGAAATGGCAAATCAAAATATATTGTCTATTGTTTCAATAAAAACCTATGGTTGGACAGCCCTGATCTAGCTTATTTCAAAATTGAATGGTCTAGTTGGGTTTCTAACGTATTTTGAAAAGTTAGCCCTGTGCGACGGAAAGGGGAGAGGACCTGGAGTCAGAAGACATGTTTTCACAGAATATTTCCACTAACTACTACTTGTATGACCTTGGGCAGGTCACTTCACTGTACTGTGCCTCAGTTTCCTCATTGCAAAATGAGGGTATTGGACTAAATGATCTCTAAAGGCCCTTCTAGCTGAGGCTTCTATGATCCTAGGGACAAAGCAATTTCTTTCGCAAAAGTGAACATGTTCACATATACCCTTAATTTTTAAAGTTGATGTCATGGAAAGGAACAATTCCCTTCTCCAAAATGTGCTGTAGTAACTAATGACAGAAACAGAACGCTTTTGCTGAGTGAACCAATTTTCTGACTTGGCTCATTAGAAAACCAACAACCACTGACAGAGCTAAAATAAGAAATCTCTATGTTCTCTCATGGTGGCACCAGCATTTTATACTAAATTCCCTTTAATAGTGAAACTAAGCTACCAGTATCAATTACACAGCTTTGGAGATGTATGTAGTAAGTCAATTACAGAATTTTAATCTTTATAATTACAAAAATATTAGCATCTTCAAAACAGAAAGTTCTTGAATCTTGAGTATGCCTGTGATTTCATCAATGAGGATCTCCCTGTATCAATGTACAGTGACCCCTACTCTGCAACTTGTGGTCTTAGATACTTGCCTAGGGTCCCACAGATAGTGTGTGTCAGTGGTGGACCTTAAACTCAGGCCTTCCTAGTTTGGGGTTCTCTCTATCTACTATGCAACACTGCCTCAAGAGTGTTAAAACTTCATATTCATTGGACTTATTTTGTGGGAAATTAATCTGTGGAGAGAAAGGGAGTAAGCACTTATATAGTACTTCCTTTGTGCCAGGCACTGTGCCAAGTGGTTTATAAATGTCATCTCATTTGATCTTCACAAAAACCCTCTGAGGTCGGTGCTATTAATATCCCCATTTTATAGTTGAGGAAACTGAGGCAAACAGAAGTTAAGTAACTTGCCCAGGGACAAGGCTAGATTTGAACTTGGGTCTTCCTAGCTTTAGACCCAGCACTCCATCCACTGTACCACCTAGCTGCCAAATCTCTGACCAGTCTGGCACACCAGAAAGCTGCCCATTCTTAATTGAAAGTCATATTGGAGAAAACATAAGTCTTTTAGAACAAGCTAGCGAAATCTTAGAATAACGTCAATCCTTTGCCTTCTCTTTTTATCTACTGTACATAAACATTAATCCATAATGAATTTAATCACAAAGACTTGCCAAAGGAAAAAAAAACAACCCTAGATCCCCTCTCTCTGTTCATATACGCATCAAGACACAAATGCAATAAAGGCAGAATTCCCTATGAGTAACAATTCCAGGGAGACTGGCGAGAGAAGATTCAAGACCTACCTTAGGCAACATTTATTATTGATGTAGCTGAAAGTCAGAGGCATACATGCATTACAAATTAAGCCCAATGCCCCTCTCTCTTATGCCCCAGTATCTCAAATTGTGGTTTAACTTTGTTGCTGTGAAATTGTCAGCCAGGTTTAAAGACTTTTAAAACTGCAGCTTGAACTAAAACATACAGCAGTTGTTTTCCATTACCAGCACCTACAGCAATGGCTTTATTCTCATTTGTATGAGAATGCTAATTGTCTTAATGAAACATGAGCGAAAAAAACTTTCTACTGAATTACAGTAGACTTGATATCTTTGTATCCCTAACAAGCTTTGGTGAAATTAAGTGGATCTGACATTTTTGACTTCATTCATTCATTCAACAAATTCAATAACTCAACTTCAGAGAAAAGACCAGACAAGTCAAGCTATTCTTCCGGTTTTACTTTCTACCCATTAGCATCAGGGCAAGTTCCCCAAACACAGTATTCTTATCATAACATCAGGAACATAGCCTCCATACCAAGTCATTATAGTAAATTAGTTCCATAGACCAGATAAAGAGAAAATAAATAAATAAATAACAAACCCACTGTAAAGGCAGTGAATGGGAAGATCTTCCCTGCCCATTTGAGTGGGCTTTGGGGGCGGGGCTCTCAGGGTCCTGGGGAGAGTGGCTAGGACTGGAGCCAATGGTAGACGCCTGAGTTCTAGTCCACGTGATGACATGAAGCCTGTGGTGGGAGGAGCTTGCTGAACGGTTGGAGCAGAGCTAAGAGGCAGTCGGTGAGGCAGTTGGTGAGAGCAGTTAAGAGCTGAAGGAAAGAGGAAGCAGTCAGCTAGCTGGAACATAACTTGGAGATTGCAGCAGAAGCAGCAGCAGGTGCTACAAAAAAGCAGGACTGACCCTTGTGGAGACCGGAGAGAGCAGGGGCTTGAGGCCAATGGGTGGTCTTCTTGCTGGAGGGCCCTGGCGTTGGAGGGGGGAAGCACCAGTATGGTTTGACTTGCTGCCATAATGTTTTTCTGTGGCCTCTTGGTCACTATTGTGAGATGGGCATACTGGTTTTGGAAGGTTCTTGCCAGGATGTTGAATTGGGGACACTGGTCTGTGGGTCTGCTACTTTTGAGTTTCAATAAATGCTTTAACTCCTCTGCCATCTACTTAGAGAATTCCTCATATCCTGCGATTCTGGACCATTCAGGCATATTCATGGTTACCTTTGAAGTCGTGAATTCTGCCTTAATGATATACCCACTAACTCAAATAGCCAACTATTAGGATTCCCCTAATTTCTCCACTTCACCTTTCTATCCCTAGCATGGGCCATCCAGAAATAGTGAAGATGTATAAAGCCTAAGATGCAAATAAGTAAATATTAATTCAAAGAAGAAGGTCACAAACAGAGAACAAGTCTATGAGTCTA
The DNA here is from genome assembly GCA_028646595.1 of Phalanger gymnotis. Lineage (NCBI taxonomy): Eukaryota > Metazoa > Chordata > Mammalia > Diprotodontia > Phalangeridae > Phalanger > Phalanger gymnotis. Next base: position 577,581,097 of record CM053622.1, read on the forward strand.
TATATCATTAATTTACCCGTAGAGATTGCAATTGTTCTCCACCATCGAGATTCTCATTTCCTGCAGGCTCCTGATCCTGGAGGTAACATTTAAAATTCAACAAATATTGATTACATGACTAGGGTCAATCAATTAACAAGCATTTATTAAGGGTCCCCAACATACCAAGCATTGTGCTGTTCACTAAGGGCACAGACAGGGATGTGCTAGAGCCAGTTTGAATCCCCAAGAGTGGACTGTTAATATTTTAGTGTTAGCATTTACCCCTTGATTAGAAAATGCTACAAATTAGAATTTGATTCATTGTTTTGTTCATTGTCCTGAATTAACAGGGTGATAGAGGAAATGTTAATAGGGCTTAAATTGTATCATGCATGCATTTTTTTGGAGAGCTGATTACTAAATATTTATCAGCACATCCCTGGATACAGAGACAAAAATGAAACCATTCCTGCTCTTGTGGAATGTATATTCTATCAGAGAAGACAAAATGTACACATATGCATACTCATACATTAAACAAAAAAATAAACACGAGGTATCTTAGATGGGGAGGGCCCTAGCAATTAAGGGAGGGGGGAATCTTGAAAGGCCCCAACTCTGATATTTAGTGTTTACATAATGACAGGCAAGTCACTTAACCTGAACTTCAATTTCCTCATTGATAAAATGAAGGAGTCAGACTAAAGGCTTCTGAGGTCCTTAGTAAGTTCTATCTTATTATGGAAGACATAGAGATGAGGAGATAGTGAATTCCAGTTGTAAGAAATGGCCTCTGAGAATGTATAGTCAGGGAAATGCTAGTAGTTCCCTTTGGCTAAAACATAGAGTCTAAAATAAGACTGGAAAGATAAACTGGAATCAAGATTAGGAAGAACCTTAAATACCAAGCTAGTAAATTTATATTTCTGTTTAGTCAAACCACCATCCCCACCTTGTCCTCCATCTCTTCCCAGACCCTGATGGAGAAAACTGCAGGAACCTGAGCCCAACAAGAGCCTTGGGAATAGAAGTGCCCCCCCCAAAAGAAACATCGACTTACTTGTAGACCAGCTCCCCAGAGCCATCATTGAAGGGAGAAATAACTGTGGAAAAGAGTCCATCTCCAGCAATAACTGCTGACCAACTAAGACCAATGGGCAGATGAGAATGGGAGGTCTAGAAGTGATAGCATCTCCTCATACACTCTCCCTGCTTCTAGCCAACCTCATTGCCATCACCTGGGATATGAGATGGGTTCATTCATCCCCACCAACTGCCACCCAACAGCCACACACAAAGTAGGCAAGCCATTCGGAAGGCAGTATGTGCCAGGCAAGTCAAACCACCATTACCAAATGCCAAATGATTCAACAATAGAAAATGATATGATTTATCAATGGAAATATAATTTTAAAGGGCCTTGCCACAGCACTGTAAGGACCTTTCCATCTGACTCATGAGTGAAATTGGCCATATGTTTTGTCTTCTTCATTATATTATCAGCTCCTTGAGAGTAGAAACTGTCTTACTTTTCTATTTGTATACCCAATGCCTAGCACATGTTTTGTATACAGTAAATGCTTAAGATATACTTCATTCATGCATCCTAAAGGCAAGGTAGCTACTACTGAGTTTTTAAAGAAAGAAAAGGATTGGTCAGATGTATGCATTAGGAACACGTGAGCAGCTGCTCTATTAAAGATGAGGTAGAAAGAGGAGAGGAGGCAAGGACAGCCACTGTGGGGGAGGGGCCAAACTCAAAAAGAGGATATTAATGTAGTTCAGGTGAGAGAGGTGATGAAGACATGAACCAGTGTGGGCAGAACTATGAATGAAAAGGAAAAATGTGAGAAATATATTAAAGGTAGAGCTGACAAAACTTAGCTAGACATTGACTATGTGGGAAGAATTAAAAATGGCTTTGAGGTTTCAATTCTGGTGAAGCCATAAAAAGAAATTGTCTTAAAAGAAGGTTAGGCTTGGTGAAAAAAGGGGTGAGTTCAGTTTTAGCTGTTGATTCTTTGGCACTTGAGTATCATCCAAGTACATGTGTGAGACCTGAGGCAAAGGAGGAAAGAGTTAACATCAGAAGATCTGGGTTCAACTTCCAATGCTAAGATGGCAGAGTGAGGAAGGAACCCTCTGAAGCCCTCCCAAATTCATCTCCAAACAATTAGAAAACCACCTCAGAATTGACCTAGAAGCAGGTAAGCAACTTATTAGCCCAGTAAGAAAGGTTTATCTCATGGGGCAAGAGGGGAGCAAGGTCTAAGAGCAGTAGCAGCAGCCAGCCTCACAGCAAGGGGCCTGCAATAAGGCTCAGAGCTTGGGGCAGTTCACCATTGAGGCCCCACTCTCCTGTAAACCAGTAGTCCCCTGGGCAAGTAAGCAGTCTGTGCAACTCAGCAAGGCCACACCCCAACGACCCCACCAAACACACAAGCTACCAGCAAGGTCTTGATCCCATTGCAGACCAATAGCGAAGCCCCACCCCAGGGCTGTCCAACAACAAGACCCCACCCCTGGGGCCTAACAGCAGAGAAACCTGTTTCCATAGCAATCCAGCAGCAAAGCCCCCTCCCTGGAACAGGCCAGCAGCTAAAGCCCACACCAAGGGGAGGACAACAGGGAGGCCCTACTACACAGTACAAGACAGAAGAGAAGACTACCCTCCAGAGGAAAGAAGCAGCAAAGCCCTACAACTCAGTAAAAGGCAGCAGTAAGAACCAGAGTCCCAGCACAAAAACCTTAGGACAGGGCAGGACTAGGGCCCAACTCTCAATAAAAACACCAAGTCACCAAAAAAGGCAGAAAAAAATAAGCAAATAAAACAAAAAAGAGCTTGACTATAGAAAGTTACTATGGTGACAAGGAGGATCAAGGCATAAACTTAGAAGAGAACAATAGTGTCAAAATGGCTACATGTGAAACCTCAAAAACAAATGTAATTTGGTCTCAGGCCTAAAAAGAATTCCTAAAAGAGCTTAAAAAGGATTTTCGAGAACAAATTAGAGAAGTAGAAGAAAAATTAGGGAAAGGAATGAGAGTAAGGCAAGAGAATCATGAAAAAAGAGTCAATAGGATGGGAAAAGATACATAAAAATGTACCAAGGAAAATAACTCCCTAAAAAAAAAATAGAATTGGCCAAATGGAAAAGGAAGTACAAAAGCTCACTGAAGAAAATAATTCCTTAAAAATTATAACTTAAGAACTTGAAAATAATGACTCTATGAGACATCAAGATAAATCAAAATAAAAAATATAAAAATTAGAAGAATATGTGAAATTTCTCATTGGAAAAAAACCAACCTAGAAAATAGATACACGAAATATAATATAAGAAATATTGGACTACCTGAAAGCCATGATCAAACAAAAAGCCTAGAAAACATCTTTCAAGGAATTATCAAAGAAAACTGCCCTGATATATTAGAACCAGAGGGCAAAATCAAAATTGAAAGAATCCACTGATCTCCACCTGAAAAAACTCAAAATAAAAACTCCCAGGAACATCATAGCCAAATTCTAGCACTCACAGGTCAAGGAGAAAGTATTGCAAGCAACAAAAGAGAAACAATTCAAATATTAGGGAGCTACAGTTAGGATTACGTGGGATTTGGCAGCTTTCACATTAATGAACTGGAGGGCTTGGAAAATGATATACCAGAAGGCAAAGCAGTTAGGATTACAGCCAAGAATCATCTACCCAGCAAAATTGAATATAATCTTGGTGGGGAGGTGGCATTTAATGAAATAGAGGACTTAAAAGCATTTCTAATTAAAAGACCAGAGATGAATAAAAAAAACAACCCCAAATATAAGACTCAAAGGAAACAAAAAAGGTAAAATAAAAAAGAAAGAAAAAGAAAGAAGAAAGGAAAAAAATATGAAATTCAATAAGTCTAAACTGTTTATATTTCAATATGATAAGATAATATTTGTAACTCAACAATTTTATTACTTATTATTATAAGAGCATATAGAAGGAGTATATGTTGTGTTGGTAAGCAAAATGGGCTCCTTAGCACTTAGTTCAACAAGTGCCCTTGAAGAGTTTGGCCTTTGTTTGCTTTGAGTAATTCAGTGTATTTCACTGAGTCTTACTAAGTGCTAAGCCCCAGGCCCAAACCCCTATTAGGTGTAAAACCTATGTGGGTGTGGATTGGCAACTAAGGTGGGGCCCAAGGTGGGGCTAACTCCAGGGAGGGCCTAGTTTACATGTCTGGGACAGGAGAGGCTCTTAGACCACGTGAGTTTAAGTCCACCTCTTTGTGACGATTTTAGGTGAAGTGGGTGAGTCTCATGTGTGACTCAAGCCTGATGCTGAAAAAGATACAGGGGTTGGCTTCCTCTTCCTTGGATCTCATTCGTGCAGCAATGGTGGCGCCTGTGACTCTGGGCCAGCCCTTATTCTGAGCTCCCAGGATGAACTTAGATGTTGGTAACTATGAATCTGTATTGGGTCTCTCTGTTGATGTTTGTACTTTGTTTGTAATTTCCTCTGAAGTTCAGGGAGCTGGCTTTTTTCCCTGAACTAAGTGAATGATATTTGTATGCTGAATTAAAGTAAGCTTGTCAAACCCTTTCACCTTGCTTTCCTTAGTTAAGCAGATCAAAAGAACTTGTGCTGTTGGCGGTTTTCTGGGTGCTGGCTGTGGGTGGATCTTATACCCCCACAGAAGCTGCTAGCCGTATTGTTGAAACATATGTAGACAGAGGGTATGGATATAAAGTGACTTCCATGGGATGATACCAAAATAAGTAAATAAAGGGGTAAGAAAAAAATGCACTGGAAGAAGAAGAATGGGGGAGATTGAATGGGGTAAATTACCCCACATAAAAGAGGCATGAAAGAGTAATTATAACGGAGAGGAAGATGAGGGGGAGGGAAAGCTTAAACCTTACTCTCATCAAAATTGGCTCAAAGAAGGAATAACATATACACTCAGTTGGATATAGAAACTATCTTACCCTATAAGTAAGTAAAAATGGACGGGGATAATTGGAGGGGGAGGGAGGACTGATAAAAGGGAGGGTAAATTGGGGAAGGCAGTGATCAGAAGTAAAACACTTGAGACAAGGGAAAGAATAGGGGGTGGGAGGGGATAAACAAGGAAAAAATAGTGTGGAGAGAAATACAGTTAGGTATCATAACCATAAATGTGGATGGGATAAACTCACCCATAAAATGGAAGCAGATAGCAAAATGGATTAAAAATCAGAATCCTACAATATGTTGTTTACAAGAAACACATTTGAAACAGAGAGATATACACAGGGTAAAAGTAAGGGGATGGAGCAAAAGTTATTCTGCTTCAGCCAAAGCAAAGAAAGCAGGGATAGCAATCATGATCCCAGAGAAATTGAAAGCAAAAATAGAAAGGAAAAATAGAAAGGAAACTATATCTTGCTGAAATGTACCATAGGCAATGAAGTCATATCAGTACTAAATATATATGCACCAAATGGTATGGCATCTAAACTTTTGCAGGAGAAGTTGAATGAGTTACAGGAAGAAATAGATAATAAAACTATACTATTGGGGGACCTCAACTTTCTCCTCTCAGAACTAGATAAATCTAACCAAAAAATAAACAAAAGAGAAGTTAAGGAAGTAAATAAAAATTATGAAAGAGTTAGATATGGTAGATCTCTGGAGAAAACTGAATGGAAATAGAAAAGAATATACCTTCTTCTCAGCAGTTCATGCTACTTACACAAAAACTGACTATTTATTAGGTCATAAAAACCTGACAACCAAATGCAGAAAGCAGAAATAGTAAACTCATCCTTTTCAGATCATAATGCAATAAAAATTACATTCAATAATGCACAATGGAAAGAGAGATTAAAAATTAATTGGAAATTAAATAATCTACTCCTAAAAACCAAGTGAGTCAAAGAACAAATCATAGGAACAATTGATAATTTCATTAAAGAAAATGATGAGACAATCAATGAATTGGACATTCAACTAAAAAAAACTAGAAAAAGAACAAATTAAAAATCCCCAATTAAACACCAAATTGGAAATCCAGAAAATCAAAGGAGAGACTACTAAAATTGAAAGTAAGAAAACCTTTGAACTAATAAATAAAAGTAGAAACTGGTTTTATGAAAAAATCAACAAAATAACAAACCATTGGTTAATTTGATTTTTAGAAAAGGAAACCAAATTGCTAGTATCAGAAATTAAAGGGATGAATTCACCATCAATGAAGAGGAAATTAAGACAATTGTTAGGAGCTTTTTTGCCCAATTATATGCCAATAAATTTGTCAGTCTAAGTGAAATGCATGAATATCTGCAAAAATATAAATTACCCAGATTAACAGAAGAAATAAAATGCTTAAATAACCCAATCTTACAAAAAGAAATGACTAAGCCATCAATGAACTTCCTAAGAAAAAATCCCCATGACCAGATGGATTCAGAAGTGAATTTTACCAAACATTTAAAGAACAATTAATCCCAATACTGTTTAAATGAATTGGAAAATAGGCAAAGAAGGAGTCCTACCAAATTCCTCTTATGACATAAATATGGTGCTGATACTCAAAACAGGAGCAACCAAAACAGAGAAAGAAAATTGTAGACCAATTTCCCTAATGAATATTGATGCAAAAATTTTTAATAAAATATCAAGAGATTACAGCAATATATCACAATAATCATATATTATGACCAGATGGGGTTTATACCAGGAATGCAGGGCTTGTTCAATATTAGGAAAACTATCAACATAATTGACCATATCAATAATAAAACCAACATAAATCATATAATCATTTAAATGGAAGAAGAAAAAACCTTTGACAAAATACAGCATCTTTTCCTATTAAAATCACTAGAAAGCATAGGAATAAATTGGGCTTACCTTAAAATGATAAGCAATATTTATCTAAAACCATCAGCAATTACTATAATACAGCATTACTATCTGTAATAGGAATAAGTTAGAAGCCTTCCCAATACAATCAGAGGTGAGACAAGGATGGCCATTATGACCTCTATTATTCACTATTGTACTAGAAATATTAGCTATTAGCAATAAGAGAAGAAAAAGAAATTAACAGAATTAGAATAGGCAATGCAGAAACAAAACTATTACTGTTTGCAGAAGAAATGATATTATACTTAGAAAATTCTAGAGAATCAACTAAAAAACTACTTGAAACTATTAACAACTTTAGCAAAGTTGCAGGATATGAAATAAAGCCACATAAACCAGCATCTCCATGTATTACTAATAAAGTCCAGCAGCAAGAGGTGGAAAAAGAAATTCCATTACAAATAAGTATAGATAATATAAAATAGTTGGGAGTCTACCTGCCAAGACAAACCCAGGAACTGTATGAACACAACTATAAACACTTCTTACATAAATGAAGTCAGGTCTAAACAATTAGAAAAATATTAATTGCTAATCAGTAGGCTAAGCCAATACAATAAAAATGACAATTCTACCTAAATAAATCTATTTATTCAGTGCCATATCAATCAAAGTACCAAAAAAAATTATTTTATAGAGCTAGAAAAAAATTCAAAATTCATCTGGAAGAAAAAAGCTCAAGTATATCAAGGGAATCAATGAAAAAAATGCAAAAAGGTGGTCTCACCTTACCAGATATCAAACTATATTATAAAGCAGTAATTATCAAAACAATCTGGCTAAGAAATAGAGTGGTGGATCAGTGAAATAGATTAGATACAAATTAAATTATAGTAAATGACCATCATAATCTAGTATATGATAAACCCAAATATCCAAGTTTTTGGAACAAAAACTCATTACTTGACAACAACTGCTGGGAAAATTGTAAAACAGCATGGCAGAAACTAGATATAGACCAACATCTCACACCATATACCAAGATAAGATCAAAATGGGTATATGATTTGCACATAAAGGGTGATACCATAAGCAAATTAAAAGAGCATGGAATAGTTTATCTGTCAGATTTATGGATAAGAGAAGAATTTTTGGACCAAAGAAAATACAGAGAGCATTACAAAATGCAAAATTGATAATTTTGATTATATAAAATTAAAATTCTTTTTTGCAAAAACAAACCCAATGCAACCAAAATAATAAGGAAAGCAGCAAACTGGGGAAGATTTTTTCAGGTATCCCTGATAAAATCCTCGTTTCTCACATATAGAGAACTGTGTCAAATTTATAAAAAATACAAGTCATTCCCCAATTGATAAATGTTCAAAGGATATGAATGGGCAGTTTTCATATAAAGAAATCAAAGTTATCTATAGTCTTATATTAAAAATGCTCTAAATCATTATTGATCAGAGAAAAGCAAATTGAAACAACTCTGATATACCATCTCATACCTATCAGAGTAGCTATTTTGACAAAAAAGGAAATGTTGGAGGGAATGTGGGAAAACTGAGACACTATGCACTGTTGGTGGAGTTGTGAAGTGATCCAATGACTCTGGAGAACAATTTGGAACTGTACCCAAAGGGCTATAAAACTGTGCATACCCTTTCGTCCAGCTACCCAAAAACATTCCAAAAAAGGAGAACTATTTGTATAAAAATATTGATAGCAGCTGTTTTTTGTGGTGGCTAAAAATTGGAAATCAAAGGATGTCCATCAATTAGGAGATGACTAAACAAGCAGTTTTATATGATTGTAATGAGATATTCTTCTACCATAAGAAATATCAAGCAGGATGATTTCAGAAAAACCTGGAAAGACTTACATGAACTGATGCATGGTGCAGTGAACAGAACCAGAACATTTTACATAGTAATAGCAACATTTTCAATGAAGAGCTATGAGTGGCTTAGCTATTCTCAGCAATATAACGATGGAAGACAAACCCAAAGGACAAATGATGACGCATACTACCCACCTCCAGAGAAAGAATTAATATTGATTGAATACAGACTGAAGCATGCTGTTTTTCAGTTTCTTTCATTTTTTTTCTTTTATTCGAGTTTTCTTATACAAAATGACTAATATGGAAATGTTTACATAATTGCATATGTATAACCTATATCTGATTGCCTACTATCTCAAGGAGGAAAGAGGGCAGGGAGGGAAGGAGGAATAGAATTTGGAACTCAAGATTTTAAATAAAAATGTTTTTAAAAATTGGAGGAAAAAAGTAAGTACTTGCCAAGAAAAAAAAAAGATGGTCTGGATTTAAGTGTTGGCTCTGAGTAATCCCATTTATTTCTCTGCCTCTGCCCAAAACAGAGAAGTTGAAGTAGATAAGCTAGGTAAGAGAAAGACCAAGTAGGAAGAGGAAGGGAGAGATGAGGAGCAGTAAGAAGGAAGAGACTAGGAGGAACACACACACTTAAAGTAAGATAACCCAGTAAGAAATAAAGAAATCAGAAGGCAACATCATCACGTAAGCCAAATGAGACAGGAGTGTCAAGACGGGAATAGCCAACATTGTCAAATACAGTGGAGTGGTCAAAGAAGAAAACTAAGACAAAATATTTTAAATCACAAAATAATATAAATATAAACCTCAACTGTGTCTTTCCAGACACAACATTAAGAAAAATCCTCATTGATACCATTACCTATGTTATTCTGCCTCTCCCAAGGAGGCAAAGTGCTGACCAACATACCAATAACATCCAAGTTCACCAAAAGAAATCTCCTTTGTGCATAGGTACCTCTTTCTAAATCTTAGGCTACAGAAGAATAAGTTCTAAGCAGAATAGGAAGTTCTGCCAAAACTAGGCATATTCTTATGCTTTATAGTTCTGAGGAGATGCTAATAAAGCTATACCATAATAATAACGATGATTATATCACTTTACATTTATTGTCTCTTTTGTTACAACCCTATAAGGAAGGTACTGCAGATATTGTCTCTATTTTTGGAGCAGAAAACTATAGCTCAGAAGAAGTTAAGTGACTTCTTATTGTTTGTCCTTAAAGAGGACCATGACATCAGGAAGATGATGCCATGACTTGCAAGTGAATTGGATTTAAGTGAGGGAGGGCTGTACAAAGTCACCAGCCTCACTTTCTCCTCCAGAACAATCTGCATCCAGTGGCAAGATAGAGATCAGGATGACTGGAGATGACCACATAAGTGATTTGTGTAACACAGCAAAATCTCTGTGGCAGGATTTGAATGCTGGTCTTTCTGACATGAAGTCCAGGGCTCTTTCCACTATACTGCATTACCTCTCGAACTACATTTAAAAGAATTCATACGTATATTACAGCCTCATTAATTCTGACTCCACTAATTTAAAGTTTGTGATGTTCCAGGCTGAAATGAACTTGTTAACTATTTATGAAGAATAAATAACCAAGAGTATTTGACAGCAAAGAGTCACATAAGTAAGATTACAGGGATGTGGAATGTTTCGACTACATAAGGGAAACTATCACCTATGACCCCTTCAGAACATCCAACAGTATATTGATTCCATTAACTATGGCCCCTAGGGATTTCAGGTAGGCAACACTGAACAGGGGTTTCAGAGCACTGCTCCAGGGGCTATCTACCCTGGGGTATAGGAAATGTCTCAATTGAAGGTGAAGGGCCAAGGGGAAGGGAAGGGAAGAGGGAGCTCTCACAAGCACTAAGAGCCAGGCTACCAGTTTCTCTTTATCTCACAGGTAAGCTTCCTTCCAGAACAGACAGCATGACTAAGAAAGACAGGGGGACACCCTGACAGCTACCCACTTGTCATGTGGGAACTGCTCTTCTGTCTGGCACCAAATGATCAATACTGCATTGCCACTGCAGAATGACAACAGCCAGTCCAATTACCAGCAATCCTCTGCAGCTGAATACCAACTTAAAAACTGCTGCAAGAAGCCCCAGTGGTACATCTCAGTTCACACACACACACACACACACACACACACACACACACACCCCTAATCTGTACCTTCCTGGCAGCAACATTGATTTCAAAACATTATGAATTATGATTCAAATCATAATACATAGTTACCAGAGAAGAACCAATGGGTCTGGGTTAGCAAAGCTGGGGCAGGGGGGGCGCGGGTTCAATGCCTTGCCCAGAGTCTGTCACCCACGTTCTTTCAGTGAGTGTACTCCCAAAAGTCAAACCCCGACCTTGGATCTTATATACCTGTCTCAGGGCCCTGGGGCACTTGAGGCTCACCATTTAGAGTGAGAAATCAATGTGGGAAAGCTCCAGCCACCAGAACCGTATCATATAGAATTCAATGACTCCTGATTGCCTCAGTGCTGAGAAATAGCTGAGAATTATCCCCAAACAAAGGCAGCAAAAGGTTTCCAACCAATTCAAACAATGGGGAGACTTGATAGTCTTAGCATCCCGAAAAGGAAGAACAGGGAAAAGTCTGATTGCCTTAACACTTACTGTACTTAGAAGTAACAAAACTCTTTCATCAAAAATATTCTTCAGTTTACACTTTTCACCAATTTTCATTAACCTTCCTCATAGCCATTAGAAATACAAGCTTCCTGAGGACAGGAGCTGTTTTTGTTTTATCTTTTTGCCCTGGGTGCCCCTATAGTGCCTTGCACATGGTGGGCATTTACTAAATGCTCATCAAACACCATCCCCCGTCACTTATTCCAAATTACTGTTTGTTTTCTATACTGCATCTTCCACCTTCCCACCCACCACTGACTTCAAGTATAGCACTGTACATATGGGAAGAAATGCCAATCAAAAAAGGCCATCTACTGGAGTTGGCAGAGAGGGGAGAAGAGACAATGCAAAAGAGGAAGGTGTCTAGACCAATGGTGTACAGAGGTGGTCAAAGACACCTCCACTTGGGCACTTACATCCTTTCAGAATCACTGCAATACTCACCCAAGGGGTGCCATCAACACACTCAAAAATAAGATATTTTCCTTCTTTAAAGAGGAGGGGAGGGGTGACAGGAATAAATGATCTGAGAGTCAGCTGGATGGGCCTACTTCGCTGTGCTCTCTTTGCCTAGGTTTAGTTATAGTTCAAACAGTTGCCATAGCAACACTCTCTCAGAAGGCACACCCCCTCCAGAATCAGGAGCATCTCTCTGAAGCAGACAGCCTTACCACTTAAACACTGTAAAATAGGTAGAAATCTCTTTTTGAATATTACTTCTATATCTGTGAAGTGCTGGGGGGTTAGAGGTAAGGTGGGTGGGAAGCGAGTGTTTTGGCTCCCACGGTTTCTTAGGCAAAAAAAGAAAAAAAATTATTGCTGACATGAGGCAGACTGTGTTAATAGGATGAGGGAAACATTGTGACAGCTTCACTCAATTAAGCGTCAAACACTTGAAGAAAAGGAAAATTATGAAAATAATCTTCCACAAAGCATGATAACAAAGCCTACAAAGAATGAACCAAAGGAAGCCTAGAATTCCCAAACTGCAAAGAATGAGGTACATAAAAAAATGAAAAAACAAATCCCAACCCAGGATGAATGCTAGAAATTCTTGATTAAGATGGAAAGTGTGGGGGGGGAAGTGAAGTGGGACATGGCAGTTGTAAGTGTCACAGATCAGTGAGAAGGGTCAACAACATCGGCTCATGAATGTTTCATTCTTCTGAGCATCTCTGCCCAATCCTTCTGTGATTAGGAGTGAACATTAAAAGGCACATGTGGATGCATACAGCCACATAGCAAAGAGAAGGTTTTAGGCAATGTGTGTTGTTTAGTCGACTGCAGGTTTCACTCAACTGCTGCTCTCCTCTAGAGGCAATAGGCAGAGAAAATACCACAAGATAACAAGACCTGGATTCATGCCTGTCTATATGTCACTGCTATGTATCTTACAAACATTTCTAACCAATCCAGTCAATATAAAAGTGCCAATTGGTGGGGAACCTATGAACCACTGACAGATGTTAACATGTTCTTTAGAAGAGAAAATTACTTTTGTGTTGAGCTTTGGATAGCTATGAAAAATTCTATTTGCTAGGAATATCTGTCTCATGGTATGGAGTGAGAATTCTGCTACTGCTACCAAAATAAAACTTCACAACAATGTCTGTGTCACACATACATACACACACTCACACAGAGATGATATACCTACATAACAAAAAATAGTCAACTTGCAGTAATCCTAAGAGTTGGGGGTAGGGAATCATTCATAGAGTCGTTTTTATTTGGCTTTGGAAAATATTGTGAGAAATATTGGAAAATATTTTTTCAGACAATTTACCTTGTCTGAATTTTCTTAGACTAATACTGAAAAACTTCATATTCTTAGAACTGTTGGATGTCAGGCTGTGGTAGGTGGGCATATGCTGGGTGGTAGGGGTTGGAGATATTCTCCAAAGGGTTGTTTGCTATAAATAACTCTCAAATGAGTGCACTGTATGGTTTGGGAAAATGGCTTTTACTCTGATTTCATTTTTATCGCCAAAGTGCTCTATGAATTTTTTAAAATTTTAAGCTTCCACCTTTCATTGCAAGAAAAGCAATGAATGAAGAAACTATTCACAATGTCCCTGGTAACATAAGCAAAAACACTAAAAAGCAATTGAACTGCACTAAATGTGATGACCAATTATGACCACAAGAAAGCAGATAATGAAACTTTCCTCTGTTCAATATTTAGTAGGAGCTTAATAAAATGTTCGTTGCTTGAGTGTTGACTGAATGATTGAGTGTACAGAGAGGTGGGAGGAGATGAGGCCACAGTTGTGAAATGGAGAACATGCTGCCAGACCTCACCATTTTTTGCTTAACTCTTTTGTTTTGTTACAAGGAAGTATCCAGTGGATGGGAAGTATAGATGTAGCATTTATAAAGGATCAATACTTTTAAAGGAAATAGCTAATCAATTTTGAAAGCCCTTCAAACTCTGATCAGAGCAGTTGAATAACAGGTTTGGGGTTACTTTGGGTTTTTTTGTTTGTTGTTTGTTTTTGAGACTGGGATTCCCTATCTTACTGGGGCTGAAAATGCAGAAGATATTCAGCGCCCAATCTCACTCTGACCCGCACAGGAGTTTTTGATCTGCTCTGTGTCTGACCTGGGCTGGTTCCCCTCTCCTTAGGAAATCTGAGGGGCCCCAGTTCCAGAGATTCACATCACAGGAATGCCAATTTAGTGCTGACACCCTATCAATTTATCCCTCTGCAGCTCAGAACTCCCATGCTCAAGAGATCCCCCAGCCTCAGCCTCACTTGGAAGCAGGGATTAAGCCAGCACACCTGGCAACAATAGTGATTTCAAAAGACAGACAATGAAACAACTCCATTCTCTTGACAGAGAAGCAACAGACTAGATGACATGGAGAATAAGGTACACTTTATCAAACCTAGCCAATGTGCTGATTTGTTTTGTTGGATTATATACAATATGGTTGTCACAGAAAAAGATTTTCTACTGAGGACTGGGGATAGGGTGTAAGTGATAAATTAGTGGGTAATGATAGATACCAAAAAACAAAGAGCACCAATAAAACTTGTTTGAATGCACAAAAGAAAAAAAAGTGCAGAAGGGAACACAAGCAAATAGCAAGAGGTTTTGTTTTGGTTTGTTTTATCATCTTGTTAAATATAATATGAAAATAGTTGACATTATATAATATTCACTATATGCCAGGCACTATACTAAAAGCTTTACAATTATTAACTCATTGTAGCCTCACAACAACCCTGGAAGGTAGGTGCTTTTATCGTGCCCATTTGACAGATAGCAACTGAAGCAAACAGAGGTTAAATGACTTGCCCAGAATCGTACAACTAGCAAGTGTCTGAGGTCAAACTTGAACTCAGGCCTTCCTGACTCTTATCATCTGAACCACCTAACTGCCCATAGGATATAATGTATGGTGATATGATATAATTAATACAATAAAAGGCAATGTAATGTAATGTAATTAGTATATGATACGATATGAAGGTAGTCTATCATATCATATGCTTAATAAAAATATATTTAAAAACAAACTATACATAATAGAAGTTCAATTTCTTAAACAAGTCTTTACCTTGTTCTTTTCATATATTGAAACACCTGTTGATGATTAAATTCACAACAAAAAAAGACGTCTAAGAAAAAAGAGCTAACAATACCGACTTCCCTCCAAATTCTAAGAAAATGGCTAAATTCATTCTAAGAGTAATTTCTTAGATTAATCTGCTTTCCCTTTTCTCATATTGAGGATATATCAAAGGGAGGGAAAAGCAAGGCAAGAGTCGGCACCAAAAATATCTTGTCACAATTTGTTCCACACATATGCATTTTAAAAGCGACCACTTGGTGTCTACATGTGACTACTCTGTTTTCTATTTAAGCGCAAAGTAGGTAGCTTCAGAAAGTCTAAATTTTACTATCATAAGAAAGTTCCAAAGGACAAAGTATCTTATTAGACTACTACCAGCGTCTTCTACTGAAGGAGTTCTTGAAATGGGGTCCATGAACTTGTCTTTCAACATAATTGGTTTCCTGCATAATCCAATGCATTTTATCTTTGGAATATAAAAACATTCTAAGAAAGAATCCATAGCATCAGCAGAATGCCAAAGGGGTCCCTGACACACACAAAAAGGTTGAAACCCCCCTGTATGTCTGTTTTCGTTAGTCATTTCTGTAGTTAGGCACAATATTTCATGGGAACCCACTCCACAACTGTATTGCATTACAAACTGGGTAAACTCATCAATATCAATGAGCCCTAACTGCATTTTTTCTGGTTCTTAGGTTTTCAATGTGACAGTAAAACACAAAATCAGACAAGGAGCAGAAAATAAGGTTTGCTCAACCTCTTCAGGGTACTTCACATCCACGGACAACAACCCACCAACTTCCATTTCTCCTAAAACTCCCCATTATAAGTGATCCAATAATGGAATAGAGAAAACTGTGAGGGAAATTACTGGCCTTGCGTAATGAAGTCAGGTCTGATTTACAATACTTGGATTCTTAACTCTCCATAACAATGCGAATCATTCTCCACTGCTTAAAAATTTCACTCATGGAATGAATATCATTTTGAATCTCATAACACAACCCTTTCTCTTTGATGAAGAATAAATCTCTGACTAAATTTAATTATAATTGAAAATACCAAGCTCATTATAACCATCCAATTAATTGGTACATGCTTGAGCATACTGTTGAAAATGGTAATATTTTAGTGGCAATGTGAATAAATGAAAGGTATTCGAAAAGCTCTGTACCAGCACTGTTGGTATCTTTCCTTTCTCATCTAACCATCAGGAAAAAAGAAGCCTACAAAATTTGGTAGCCTAACAAAGAATTTCTCTTTTTCCTCTGAGCAAACAACAGTTCATGTTCAATACACTTCTCTGTTATTTACAAAGTATTTTCCTCACCATTACCCTGTAAGATAGATAGGACACACATTTTCATGCCTATCTCTAACTACCTCCCATACCATTTTGCAGATGAGAAGGCTGAAGTCCAGGAAGGGTTAAAAATGATTCAATAATCACACCTTTTAGTGTCAACAACTCAACACAACTTCTGACTCCAAGACCAGGGGTCTTTCCTCTATACCAGTGGTGCCAAACTCAAATGGAAACAGATCCCTGTGGATTGCATACTGACTTAGAAGATTACAAATGAGTATTATCTATGTCACATTAGATTTTATTTTGTTAAATATTTCCTAATTACATTTTAATCTGATTTGGGCCACATGGGAATTTTGCAAGCTACAAATTTGACACATCTACTCAATATTATGCTCCTTTTTCAAACCCCTAAGTCATATCCCACTCTTGCTTCTTAATCTTATGTTCCTTTTAAAGGATAAGCTATCATTTCAAAGCAATGTCATTCCAAAAATGTCTGGGAGTGTTAATTGACCATAAGCCATTCAAAAGGAATCAATCAGGTAACTATTGCCCAAAATTTCAATGCAATCTTGAACTCCACGAATAGAAGCGTATAATCCAGACAAAGGAGTTTCCATTGTTCTCAGCCCTAGTCAGACCAAACCTGGAATATTGTACTGTATGTCTTTGTTGTTGTTATTCAGTCATGTCTGACTCTTTGTGAGCTCAGGGATCATATGGTTTATGGGGTTTTCTTGGAAAAGATACTAGAGTGGTTTTTCATTTCCTTCTCTAGTGGATTAAGGCAAACAGAGGTTGAGTAACTTGCCCAAGATCACTCATCTAGTAGGTGTCTGAGGCTGAATTTGAACTCAGGTCCTTCTGATTCCAGGCCCAGTACTTTATCTACTAAGCCATCTAGCCAGCCCCATTCAAACCCCAGTTCAAAAAGGACATTGATAAGCTGATCTGTATCTGGAGAAAGACAGCCGGGATAGTAAGGGGGACTTGAAACCATGATGTATGAAAGGTGATTGAAGATACTAATATGTGGACTTGAGGAGAAAAGAAATAAGACCTCTAAAAGTTTCAGAAAGGTAGGCCAGTTCAAAATAAGAAAAATTTCTTAAAGATTAGAACTGTAGAAAACTATAACTAAATGTCTTGTTAAGCAATGAGTTCTCTGTCAAACAGAGGCTGGCAGTCACTTCTCAAAAATGTTACAGTATAGATGGTCTAGATGATACGGTATAGATGGATAAGAATTGGCCTAGATAACCTCCAAGTTCCCTCTAATTCTACGTTTGCACAATCCTAGAATGAGGCAATATTTGTAAAGCATTTTGCAAACCTTAAGGTACCATACAGATGCTAGCTATTATTAATAATGTACTCACTATTACAAATACCCTGCGTGGTGGCATACGCTTATAAATTCTGCTGCTAGGGAGGCTACAACTGATAGATCTTTGAGTTCAGGAGTTCTGAGATGCCATGCACAAAACTGATCAGGTATCCGCATTATGACTGGTACCAATACAGGAAGCCCCCAAGTGGAGGGAGAAGGGGACCTCTAGGCTGCCTACAGAGAGATGAAATGGTCCAGGTTAGAAATAGATTCAGTTAAAGGTCCTATGCTGATCAGCAGAGGGATTGGGCCGGTGAGTGGACACTACACTCTCCTATAGGGATACACAGGCTCAAATATATACATATACATGTGTATGTATGTGTGTGTGTATGTATATATATACATATATATGTACACATATATAAAGAGAGAAATAAATACACACAATACAATAAGTTAATGGTGACTCGTGAGGTTCTCTCTTTAAGCATGTTGGTTTAAAGGATTTGGGTTCTTCAGAGAAACAAGTTGTATTCCCATTGCCAGCAATGACATGTTACTGCCTTCCCAAATTGGCGTGCCAAAGTATTCACCTACACCTTATTATTTTTAGGAAATGAGAGGTTGTCATGATAATCTAATACCCTCATAGCCCTCTGATGCCCAGTAAGAAAAAAGTGGCCAATTGTTATGCTTACTTAGATGCCTTGATACCACTGTGACTTCTCCCAAAAGAAGAAACCTGCTCTGCCACAGCTCAGATTTCCTGTTTTTCGGACAGCCTATTGTTTCTGCTGAAGACATTGTGAGTTATTAATCCCCAATTGTATTTCTGCAACAAAAGAAGATTTTAACAAAGACCAGTGGGCAGCAAAATGTCACTGACTGCTGCCTAAATGTGCCATAGATGTGTATAATCTCATCCCAAAGAGACTTCTCCTTTGTCTAGTTGTAACAATTCCATTTAATGGGACATTAGAGAAGACAAAAAAGAAGCTGAAGATGGGAAACCATGCCCTACCCTTCTTAAAGCTGAAAACATTCCAAATTTATTTCGGGTCTTTGGTAGAAATATAACCAACAATTTTTTCACTGAATATTTCTTGACACACTACTAAGAAGGAGAAAGCAATCCCCTTTGGCAAGTGACTTCATCGAATCTGTCAGCTAATTCTGTATAGCACCTTGCCTGAACATTAATGACCACCTAATTTACCTTCTTCTGCTAGACAGAATCAGCTGGTAAAACTAGATTATTTTTTAATCAAAACACCTAATCATTCAGACAGTAATTTAGCTATGTCTAGAGAAGGAAATGGCAAACCACACCAGTATCTTTGCCAAGAAAACACCAAGTGGGGTCACTAAGAATTGGACACAACTAAAATGATCTAACAGCAAGAGCTTTACAGATAGGGTTTCCTTCTCTGCTCCCTCTCTTTGTTAATAAAGAAATCCACTACTTATTTTGTCTTTACCCTAGGAGCAAGGAGCAATAGGTCAAACTCATAGCCATTTCAGGAAAATATCATATAAAATATAACTATAGATATTTAAATATAAATCAGGATATGAAATCAGGAGGTTGGTATGGAGATTAATGTCAGGGTTTTTTTTTAAAGGAGCAATATTTTGGTCCAAATTTTCTTACTGACTTACTTCCTGATTTTACTTGTTAGATTTAAAGGAGAAGAATGACTTTTAATCCCCCTAGCCTTCAAAATATAAGGGAGTAAGCTTAGAAGAGCTAATGGAAGAATTAAAAAAGAAAAGAAACCAAACAGCATCTCAAGATTACTTTTGAGCTGGCTTTTTCTTTAAATCCTGGGGCAAGCACATTTACTTGGCCAAGTAGTTGGCAGGAACTGGAATTCTGGGGGCACATACACAGGTATATATGTATATACTCATGTGTATATGTGTGTATATATAAACATATCAGTTAACAAGCCTTTATACAACTAAGATGTGCAAGGCACTGGGGGGGAGAGGGTACAAAAACAAAGATCAAACACTCTACCTTTGAGAAACTTATTCTGTGTGTGTGTGTGTGTGTGTGTGTGTGTGTTTCTTGTCCCAAAGAGACTTCTCCTTTGTCTAGTTGAAACAATTCCATTCAATGGGACATTAGAGAAGACAAAAAAGAAACTGAAGATGGGAAACCACACTCTACCCTTCTTAAAGCTGAAAATATTCCAAATTAATTTCAGGTCATTGTTAGAAATATAACCAAAATTTTTTTGTGCATACAGGACGAAATCAAGATCACAACCAAAACACCTAGGCCTAAATAAAAAACACTTTGTAAAGTACTTCATCTACTGAAAAACTGAGTTTATAATCTGTATTGGTAGAAGGAGAATAGACATCAGTAAAATCACAGATCTATTGAAATATTAAAGGCCTTGAAGAAGCCTGCTTCTAGCTGATTTCAAATCTGATCTCAGATATTTACTAGCTATGTGACCCTGAACAAGTCACTCTTTCTTGCCTCAGTTACCTCATCTGTAAAATAGGGATAACAATAACACTTACAGCCCAGAGCTATTATGAGGTCAAAATGAGATATTATTTGTAAACTGCACAACTTCATAGATTCAATGGCATGCCTGAAAGAGGGTTAGGTTTATAGTGCAGAAACTTTAGCTTCTAGCTGTTACCTAAAACAAGTTACTTTACTGCTCTATGCCCCAGCTCCCTGATCACTAAGGCCCCTTTGCACCATAAAAGTCTATGAAACTGTGATCAGGCTATTAGCCTTCTGAAATAGAAAGCGTAGAAGATGTGAAAGTTTCAGTTAGCATATGTTGAAGGTCCCTAAAAGAACAACTCCCCAGCTGGCAAAAAGTCATCATATTTACATTTCCCTTTGAATCAAAGACTTAAAAAGAAACCTTCACTACAAATCTGAGTTGTAAGTCTAAATGTAGCTGCTTTTAATAGGCTTTTCAAAATAGAGATCAGTACACAGTGCACAAGACTTCCTTTCTGCCAACTATACAGTATTGTACTATCTTCACTTACTTAGCCCTTGTTAAGGCGGTGGATAAAGGATCATTTTAATCAGACCTTAAAGATGAATATCAAAGAATCTCCAAGTTGGAGAACACCTTGTGTGTCATCTAGTCCAACCTAGATTTCAACAACAATCTCTTCAACATCGTCCCTGAGGAGTCGGAGATGTTCCGCTGGCCCTGCCCAGGCCAGTCTCTACTTAACAATCTCTAGAGAAGGGGAGGGCACCTTCTCCCAAGGAAGACTCAATGATATGGATGCTTTTCCTCGTGCAGAGCCAATATCTCCTCCTCTGTAACTTCCAATTTCTTGATTTTGACCTTTGGTGCCAAACAGAACAAATCCAATCCCTCTTCTGTATGTCAGCCTTTAAAATACCTTAAGGCAAACATCATGTCCCTCACAAGTTTTCTTTTCTCTGCTTTGTACATGTCTTGTTTCTTCAACTAATCCTCTCAAACTATAATTTTAATTCACTTTAATTTAAAGCCAAAGAGGATTTTTTTAGAGAGGACAGAGACAGTAGAGGAAATAGAGGAAGAGGTGGAAAGGGCACAGGGGAGGAATTTGTCACAAAATATAATAAATATGAAAACTCCAACTTATTTGACTATTTTATTTAAGGACCATTTACTGTTTCTACTACATATAGTACAGTAGGCAATGGAAGAGATCCTAATTATCACAATAATAATGAAAATGGAATCTCTGTCCTCAAGGAACATGGTAAAGACCCCCAAAAAAGCACTTGATTTTGAGGCAAGAGGACCTCAATTCATACCCTCACTCTACCCTTGGCTACTTGGCATCACCTCAGGCAAAGAATTTTATTTCTTTAAACTTATTTCCTCTACAACATACACAACAATTACTCCTAGAACCTCTTCCCAAAGACTCCTGTAAACAAATCCACTTGTTCCTCTTTTGGGATGCTTTTGATGGTGTAAGGACACTAGATTTGGCCATTAAGAGATTACTTGTAACTTTGGAGAGAACAATTTTAGCTGAATAATTAAATCAGAATCCAGACTGCATAGGGTTTAGAATTGAGCAAGAGGAATAGAGGTAATGAGTGTAGGTGGCTTTCTCAAGCGGGATAGCCAAGAAGGGGAGAACAGATATAGGAGGACAATTTGAGGGGTAGGATCAAGTGAGCGTTTTTAAATATGGGGAGACACGGAAATGCGTGTAGATAGGAGGGAAAGAATCAGTCAATAGGGAGATATTGAACATTAGAGAGAGGATGGGAATGATAGAGTTGGGTAATCTGCTAGAGAAGATGGGATGGAATGGGATCAAGGGTGCATGTAGAAGGTGTAACCTTGGCAAGGAGAAGAGTCACTTCTTCACAAGAAACATTGATAAGTATCTAAATATATTTTACTATTTCCTTCAGGTACATATTTTTAGAACTCTGTGTATAAATCCATCAGGAGACAAAAATAATGCCAAATAAAATCAGTCATGAGAATGCATAGCCACAAACAAACAAACAAAAAGTGGGATGTTACTGTTGAAAAAAATACAGTCACAGGATAAATGAAATCAAATAAAAAATATCTAATTTCTACTTTATTTCTTAGAGAAAAATTTTCGATGTTCATTTTCTAGTATCAGCAGGCAATAAATACTTTTTAATTGATGAATTTCATACTTGCAGGGGCAGCAGGAGAGGGGACCTAGCAACCTTTTAGCCTAAATCAAATAATTAAAGTTCTCTAAAGAAGAAGTTATCCCTACCTAATACAGGGATGTAAGGTGCTGATTAATTATTGTTATTTAAGGTTCATAGGTCTAAAGCTAGAAGGCACCTGAGAGGACATCAAATCCAACCAACCCATTTTGCAGATGAAGAAAGTAAGGCCTAGCAATATCTTGATAGCTGAGAAATAGCTAAATATTAAATTGTATCTCTTCTACAGACTAAGTATTCCTAATCCAGTCATTCTATGGCAGTTTCGCTATCTGTCAAAGAAGAGTGGTTAGACCAGATAATCTCCTTGGTCCCTTCCATCTAGAGGTGAAATTCTTTGCTTCTCTATCTGTGTATTTGACCTTGGTTTATTAACATGGCAGGAAATGGAAAAGAGAGCCTTTTCAGTCAAACTAATTACCCTTCTAAACTACGGTTAGTAGGATCTGTTGTTTAAAAGATATTTCTCTTAAAAGTAAGAATTGATTTGCAAGATCATTGAACTGGTTCCTCTTGAAACCAACAATATGCATGTGAGAAGTACTGACTATGGTGAAGTGTATATAGTCTGTGGCCATGGGCTAGAACAGAACAAAACTATCTTGGCCATATTAGCACCATGTTCTAGCCAGTGAAGTAACTAGGCACAAACAGGCAGATATGACAACAAAGGTATTTTTATCCAAGACCACAACAAGAATAAGTTCTGTAAGATGAAAAAAAATGATAAATTATTTACCTGAGAGACAGAAGTGATGCCATTAGAAAAGCTGCACATTCCATCTAAAAACACAATTTTCAAACAATGTATTATTTACAGGATATAGAGAAATGGCCTTGCCAGAGAACTCTGCAAAATCCTAGTCAAATGCTTTCAAAACAAAGGTATTGTTGCTTTTATAAATTTAGTAGTGCTGACATCATCTAAGGTGTTGGAAAGATAATTTACTTACCTCTATGTTAATTCATTCTAAAATTTTACATTAAAAAAATAACTGCACCAGCTTTGCCGTTTAAATTCTTTCTGTTGTGTTTTTATGCCACTGTGGATTTTAAGAAGTACACATAATTACCATAAAAACACTACATGCTATAAAACCATTCTCATTCCATTGGAGAAATGTCATTTAAATTTTGTTCCCTTTCACATATTAAAAAAATCAATAAAGATGCCAGCTTAAAAGGGGCTTTCCAAAGTCGCCAAGACAAAGAGCCTGGAGGCACCATATATCTTTCTGCCTTGTTATAAGCTCCAGAAGAGAGATTTTTAATGAAAGGCATCCATGGAAATGGATAGATGTAAGTAGCAAACTTTTATAGTGCCTTTCAAAGAAGCCCCTCTAAAGGTTTTAATTCATTACCTCCATGTTACAGATTTTCAAATTGAAATGTTAAGGGAGGGAATAAAAACTAAATAACACATGGTGTTACAGCTGTCTAAGATGAGAAAATGACCAGAAGAGTGGTCCTCAGTATGGGGTGCAGAGCACTGGCTCCTTCTTGTGTATCTAACACTTAAAAGCTAACAATATGCATTCTTCATTTCCATTATGTTTTGTGTTATGCCAATGTAATACCTTCTCTGAGCTACTCCCCCATCTATTGTTGTTGTTTGTCCTTTGTTCTCCACAAGGACCATGTCATCAGGAAGGTGATACCATGACTTGTAAGTAAATTGGATTTAAGTGAGGCAGGGCTGTACAAAGTCACCAGCCTCACTTTCTCCTCCTGAGCCATCTGTGTCCAGTGGCAAAACATAGATGAGGACAACTAAAGATGGCCCCCTCCCCCAACTAGCACTCACACTGAAGGGTCGTGTCCCCAGAGGAAAGCCGCAACTCTCAGGTTCTGAGACATTCTATGGGTTCAGGCTCCTACAACTATAAGTCACTGGAACAGTTCTACTTCATAATCATACCAATTGACACAAAGGCATTTACTACAGTGGCATGTAAGAACAGTCACTATAAAAACATAATGCCATCCCCCCTTAATCTGGAATGGACTTCCCACAAGTGGTTGATGGAAAGAGGGATAACAAACTTAGCATACGATAATAGTACACATATAGGGCACATATGCAGCAAAGCCAACTCACAATTCTGCAAATGCATGGCCTTAAGTTCGTTTCTCTGCTTATAAAGTCTTCTCAGTAGCTAGATGTTGAATTGCCAGAGCTAACTCTCTTCTGAGTTGATAGTTGGCACTTTTCTTCTGCTAGAGTCCTGCTCCTTCAAGCTGCCTCCTCTCTCCTCTCTGTATCTATGTCTATCTCGACAATATGTCTCTATTTCCTCAAATATGACTTTATTCTCCTGAACCAAAAGCCGTTCAAACTGCTTGGATAGGATGTCTACCTGGGTAAGAAACTCTAATGCTATATGTCATAGCCAAAGTTGGGGGGAAATAGGAATAGAAATCCCTTCTCACTCCCAATGTAGGGATCTCTTCTATAAGCCACACATCTGAATTGCTAAACTTCCTAAAGCCTTAAAAGAGAATTCTAAGTAACATGACCAACAAGTTATATAACCTTAGACATAATCCCTAATGCTCATGGCCTCTCAAACTTCACTCAAATAGGAATTATGCCCAAGAAATAAAACAATTTCAGCTGTCTCTATAGTCTAGGATACCAAGAACAAGATACCAGTGAACTAACAGCAGACAAAGCTACTCAACTAGCCCCTGAAGTATTTGCTCAGCACCATCTTTTCTATCTTCCACCAATACACAAGGTATTGCTTGAATCAGAATTGAACTCAGTCCCCTTCCCATCTCCTTCTTCTGTGCCTCAGAAATCCAAAAGGCAAAATCTCGCTCAGGCTGTGACAGCAGTATTGGCTTCAACAAAGTTCAGCCAGAGAACTGAAGAGCAGGGAACTGGGGAAAGGCATGCATGTATAGCTATGTGTCAGAGAGAATAAATCTGGCATCCAGCCATGGCCAGCTCCTAGAAGTCACCTGAGGAAGAGGTGAAAGCTGGTGAACCGTGAATTACCACTTGGGAAGAGGTTAAGGTTGGTGTCCAGCCCCTAGGGAAAAGTCAGAAAGTGAGCAATCGATCGGGTACAATAAGAAAAAAAAATGCTGAAATTACCAAAGATCTCAAGAGGAAGAAAACTCAGTAAAAGACCTCCAGCATAAATAGATAAAGCAATAGGAAACATGAACAACAGAAGGAAATGTGACCTCCAGATCAGGTAGAAGAGTCCAGAAATCTATGAACAAATATTACAAGACAAAGGAAAATGAATCAACACCTGATGGGCTGATGATCTTGTGAATTCCCAGGGGATCATGGACCCACAGAAGGATGTTTTTGGGTGGTTTAAAAGCAAAATAAGAATTGTAAAAAACAGAATTTATGGACTTCATGGAAGAAATAATTGACAAAATTGAAAAATTCGAATCCATAGCAGTAAGTCTCGCAAAAAAAATAAAATAGAGAATAATTGAAATGCAAATATACAGAAGTGAAAGATGCTCTAGAAGAAATAAAGCATGTAAGAGTCCACCTTTTTGTTCATATACTGTTCTGACCTAACAAAATAGGTGTTCATACTTTGTAAAGAGATAACATCTGTTAACACATTAATACCTTTTCATCTATTAGGATTTCTTCTGACTACCTCTGAGTTGGGATTAAGAGAATAATCAATGCATCTTTACACTACCAATCAATCAGCAAGTACCTGTTAAGCACTTGTTATGTGCCAGAAACTCTGCTAAGCACTGATGATACAAAGAAAAATCAAAAATAGTTCCTGCTCTCCTAATGGAGAAGACTACACACATATAAACATCATCAGTACATTTCCCCTTAATTCTGGTGATGTATTTGGTTTGTTTTTCAGCGGCCATTAAAACATTGTGTAGGTAACCAATGTGTAATTATCCAGAGTTTTTGTTTTTAATTTAGTTTATGTGTCTATCCTGAGTTATTGTCTTCCTGGTTATTATCTTCATTAGCGGTTTAGAGGGGATTCATTCATTGAATGGTGTATTGTATGACTTCTAAAATCCCTTCCAACTCTATAATTCTGTGAATCTAAGGTAAATAAAATTCTTCCATTTTGACTAATACTGCAGGCTAGGAATTGGCTTTAGGAATGAAACAAATTAGGTAATAAAATAAATAAGTACAAAAACTCAATTAACTAAGCTTCAAACTAAGCTAAAAATAACAATACTTTGGTCTGGTTTGTTGAAACAACATCCCTTACTCACTCAAATTTGTATACCCAAATAAGTATTGTAAAAAAATTGATTTGACGGTCTATCCTCATATCCCAAAGATGCTATTACTCAAAATAATTCAGGGACTCCTCCAGAAACTGCCAGTAGTCAATTTAGAAGCTATATAAGAAAGTCAACCTCACTACATGACAGTCACTATTTTAAAACCCAAAGTAGCAATTTTCCCTCATTTCTAATGTTTTATTGATTCTTAGGAGTTAGATTTTTTTTTAACATCACTGTTACTTATGAAGAGCAGTCTTGACTCCCAAGAAAAACCACCCTCCCTTGTAACAAAAAGAATCAAAACCATGACATGAACTATGTCCATCAGCATATTTAGCAGTCTCATCCACAATGTACTGCCTATTAGTGGGAGAAAATGTGTTGAATCAGAAGTCTTCTGGAAGGCAGATAAGTCACTGCTTTAGTGACTGCTTTCTTTGTTGACATTTATACAGCATGGCTTTACATAGATTATCTCATTTGATCTTCACAACAAACCTCATAATAGATGCTACTATATTCTTTTTTTTTTTTTACAGGGGGGAAGGCAGGGCAATTGGAGTTAAGTGACTTGCCCAAGGTCACACAACTAGTAAGTGTGTCAAGTGTCTGAGGTCAGATTTGAACTCAGGTCCTTCTGACTTCAGGGCCAGTGCTCTACTCACCGTGCCTCCTAGCTGCCCCGATGATTACTATATTCTAAATTCTAACGTCTATTAGTGTTGTTTTCCCTTACGTTATGGTGATCATTATATATACATATATATATATAATATATATATATATATATATATACACATGAGTTGAAACCACCCCCACCATATTTTACCTTTGATATTTTAGCAATTCAAGACCATGTCATAGTCAATCAATCAAAAGACCTTAGACTAATTATGAAAAGTCCGTGAAAGTCATTAGACAAAGTGAAATTATGCCTGTTTTGATAGGCTAGGAAACTTGGCCACAACTCCAGGGTTCCTCTATGAATTTTTGAGCAAGTTGAAAAGAGAAGGAATTACATAAATTGCAGCATGTGGCTTCCCAGCACATCCCTGAGAAGGAACTAAGGGTGAGGCAAGAGAAAAAAAGCCATCAGCCTCAACTTGATCCTTGGCCAGTTCTCCTTCCCTGTTCCAACTTTGACCAGAGGAGGACCATCTAGCTTTCCAGCTTCTAAAGTCTGAAGGATGTTGGACTTCCCATCTTTCCACTGATGCCCTGAATGGAATCTCCAGATCATTTGATAGCAGTGTCTGCATCAAGAGTCAAAGACACACTGGATACAGATCCACCATACTTAAGAGGAACTTCTTGAGCATCCCACACATGAGAGAACAGACTTTCAGAAACTCGGAATTGGGAGCTACACCTTTGGCACATGTGTTCTCTAAACTTAGACCCTACTCTCCCCCAGATTAGTGTTTGTAAAAGGGTATATCACAAATCTTTGGGAAGAGGTTTTGAATCAGCTCTCCATATTACACCACTTAACGCCCCTTTCTAGAAAAACTACTGAAAACTGGCTAAGTCACTAATTAAAATGTTGAATAGATCTAAGCCAAACATAGAGCCCTTCAGCACTCCACTAGAGCCTCCTACGAAGATGACATTGATCCATTAAATCAATACTGTATGACTCTAGTCATGCAGTCTATTCCAAATCAACATAACTATATTCTCATCTAGCCCACACCCAGGAAATGCACTGTTCTTTGAAGATCTGTCTTTGAAGAACTGTCTCATTTGGCATCCCAGTTCCAACATTTACTAGCTATGTGATCCTGAGCTAGTCATGGAAGGAAGGAAGGAAGGAAGGAAGGAAGGAAGGAAGGAAGGAAGGAAGGAAGGGAGGGAGGGAGAGAGGGAGGGAGGGAGGAAGGAAGGGAGGGAGAGAGGGAGGGAGGGAGGAAGGAAGGGAGGAAAGGAGGAAGGGAGGGAGGGATGAAGGAAGAATTTATTAAGTGCTTGCTGTATACCAGGCACTGTGCTAAACATTTTGCAAATATTATCTCATTTGATCTGCACAATAACCCTGGGAGGTAAATGCTAGTATTTTTTTATTTTTTACAGATTAGGCAGCTGAGACAGTAAGCACTTAAGTGACTTGTCACACAGCTAGTAAGTGACTGAGGCCAGATTTGAACTGAGGCTTCCCAGGCCTCGCATTCTATACACTGAACTAGAGCTAGCAGCTTCTCTGAATCTTGGTTTCTATGTATTTGAGTTATTTGAGTATATTATGATGAAATTTCTCTGGGCCAGATGACTTGATCTGATTTAGGATCATAGTATTTAGAGCTGGCCTCAATCACTTACTGGCTGTGTGACCCCCGAACAAGTCACTTAAGTGCTTACTGACTCAGTTTCTTAAAATTCTTTCTGTGCTGTCTCTCTTTAGGGAAGCTAATTTGCTCCAATTTCAATTCTCTCCAAACTATTTTTTTTTGCCATCAAGAGTCTAAAGAGTCTTCTCCCTGTTTGAGAAAACAAGTATTCAACTATATTCTGGGCAAAACAGATTTTTGTAGATTGCTGGAGTATTCTACTAGTACCCTCACCAGGTCGGAAGAAAGTGAGGAAAGCTTTCTGTCTGTGGAACAAATCCCTGTGGGAAGAAAAGACAACACAGGCAAGATTCACACAGGACAGGCAGGGATGGATGGGCTGAAATTTGAATCACTAGAAGAAACTTTCAAGTCTATGAGATCACAGACAAATTTCAGCATCTGAGATGTTTATGAATAGCCTGAGAACCTAACTGCTCTTGTTTTATTCCCAGATTTCCAAATTGCAGTCCACTAAAAAGCCTCAGGCCTTTTGTACATGAACTGCTTTCTAGGCACTCTGCCCTCATCCTGGACTTGTAGAAGCTGATCTATGAGCATACTACATTTATCAATGTTTGCGATAGAACCCCATTAGAAAATGAAGACTTCCTATCCTGTTGGCTGAGGACGGGGATAGGGACTGAGGCTTTGATTTCATCTCAGGTGAGGAGGATCCTTCCACCAATGCAGGTCAGCATTACTACTCTGCATCTTACAGTCTCAAAGAGTTGCTTAAAATAGAGGTGTCAAACACATGATGGCATGTGGCCCATAATACTACTGTATACCCAGAACCAAACTAAAATATAATTGGGTAATATTTAATATAATCACTGCACTATCTACTTCATGTGTTTGTTGTGAGGAAATCACCTTGTAAGCTACAAAGCATTAAGAAAATGTGAACTCTTATCTCAGACAGCTCCATACCAATAAGAAAGTGGAAAGCATGATGGATTTGGAGTCAGAGGTCCTGGGTTCAAATCCTGACTCTGTTTTTTACTACCTGTGGGACCTTGGGCAAGTCACTTCATATCTCTGGGCCTCAGTACCTTCATCTGTAAAATGGAGGGGTTAAACTTAATAATTTTTTTTTTAGTTCTTATGTCAGTAAATCTATAACTGACTATTTAAAATGAGAGCATTTAAAAATATATTTCAGTTGAGATCAAACATGATATATAGAAATAATATCAGTCTAGGTGCTTTAAGGTTTACACAAGGATCTTACACATAGTATCTCATTTGAGCTTTGCAACAAACGAAGAGAGAGGAAATATAGGTATTATCCCCATCTTATAACTGAGGAAACTGAGGCTTAATGAAGTTAAACGGTTTGTCTATGGGCATACAACTTGTGTCAGAAGCAGGATTTGAACCCAGGCTGCTTTGTCACCAAATTCAGCATTCTATCCACTAAGCAAGGTTGCCTCTCAAGGAGCAACATCCTGAGAATCAAGAAGTAAGAGTTCTGTTTCCAGCTCCAACATCAGCAAACTGTGTGACCTTGGACAGGACATACTCTTTAGCCATCAGTCTTCTCAAGTAGAAAGAAGGATAGACAAAATTATCTCCATGGTCCCTTTTAATTCTAAAATCCTGTGGCTCTGATCCTCATACATGTTTTTAAAAACTTCTATCTATATCCCAAAGTTGTTGTTCTTGGAAATGCTAACACCTTTACTACAGCTCTCTGAATATAAAACCAAGCTCCCTCAGCTTTAAAATCAAATTTATTTCTAGTGATATAATATAGTTGACAATTTTAGAATAGAGATTTGGGGGCTTTTTTGAAGGGGTTAAAATCTGCTGAGGGATGTGGAGAAAGGCGGAGGGAGAGGGGGGAGAGAGAGAGAGAGAGATCAATAGATAGATACAGCTACTATGTGGAACACATTCTAGTCACACTTAAGAAAAAAGACAAAATTCATGTTAGTGTCTGGAAGTGTGATAAAGTTTGTGGTGCATGGTCGGGGGGAAAGGAAGGAGATAATGTTCAGCTGAAGGGATGCAAATGCTGAGTATACCAGGAATCACAAGCACCTTCTAACTGATGACCAAGCAAGACAAAAGTATCAGTCAGTAGAAATCTGAGATCACCTGCTCCCCCATCTATAACATGAGAACTCTCCATAAAAAGCAAATTATTTGAAATGAGTTTAAAGGACTCTGAAACCTATACTACTTATATGCTCCCATAAACAAATGGTATGCAGGCTCAATCATTTCCCTTTGAATGCTGATTTTTTTTCCTGATGATGCTTCCTAGGCAGTCTAGATGAGCCTATGACCTCAAAGTACTTGGTAGTATGTACTTAAGCTGTCTGAATAGCACATAATTCTTTAAATCCTTTCCTTCTAATAGAGATTAGTCTGAGCCTTTGGGTATTTGTGTGTGTGTGTGTGTGTGTGTGTGTGTGTGTGTGTGTGTGTGTGTGTGTGTTTACTAATATCCTCTCACAAAGTCATTTCTAGAACCCTACTCATTAAGAATTGTGTTGATGTGTTTGTGTCTTTATTACCCAGACCATCACCATCCCTTAAAAAATGCTAATTCCAAGTCATGGTGAATTGAATTACAGACCCACAGAGCTCAACTTCCCAAAGGCTTCAAAATCCCACTTGCATTTCAGACTTTTCTCTTTTTACAAGGCTAATATCAAGGGACTCTAAGGTGCCAACGTGATTCATTGAAAAATGTGGGCAGGCAGCCTCTGGGGCAGAGAGCAAAATGATTCATCACCAGCTTGGTTACTCTGCTCAAGATTTGTTCAGTGGTGGGTTGTAGGGGGAGGGGGGAAGTAGAGAAAAGAAATTCTCCCCCATTGCATGGCAGTTGCAGATCACTGCAGGGAATATCAGGTCTTTTTTTTTGTCTTTTTTCACTATGTAAAAATTGGGCTTCTTTCCAAACTGTTCTAGAAGCAAAGCAATGAATATCCATCAACCTGGGGCACTCCTCAAGTTCCTTTGTGGCTCTTATGGCTCTCTGTTCAAGATAACTATCCATTCCATTTCTGCCTAGTGTGTTTATTTGCCTAGAATACCTAGTTGTCCCTTTATGGTCTACTTTCCCCATTAAATTTCTGCAAATGGTTTTGTCAACATCTAGTACCATCCTTTGCCAAATGTACTACAAGCTATTTACTTCCCAACTTTCAAATCATCTCCCTATATATATCTTGTAAAGGCTAGAGATTTCATTTAACTATATTTTTACAAATCTTAAGATTATCTAATCATGTTTCTGTTTATCAAATATACAATGATCAGTAAGATTATGTTAAACTGTATACAAGTAGAAAAGTAGTGATACCTTTGAATTACTATTCCATCTCCTTGGCTTACTTTCTCTTCTATTCAACTAGATTTCACAGTGGAGAGAGAGAGCTGGACCTTGAGTCAGGAAGACCTAAGATCAAGTTAAGCTTCAGATATCAGCTCTTTCTTCATCTGTAAAATAGCATCTACCTACCAACTTCATTGTTTGTAAGACATAATATTTGTAAAGTTCTTTGTAAACCTTAGAGTGCTTTATACATCATAGCTATTATCTATTATTATTACTAATGTTATTATTATAATTATTATTAGTCTTCTATCACTACCATGGCTTTCAGTTTTGCAGGATCTAATTGCCGACTAATTGTTGACCTCACTACAAGCTGTTGACAAATCAAAGCCCAGAACCACAGTAACATAATATAACAATGATTTCCCAAGAGACAAAGAGAAAAAGCATAGCTTGGTTTAGATATGAATAATTCAGATATTTCTTGTCTGAAAAATGACTTTCAGATAACTAAGCCTAAATCAGACTGAATTAATTAAAGATGATGAATAGAGAGAGACTAAAGCAAATTCAGTTCTTTTCATCCTGATTAATTTCACAAATGACAGAAAGAGATGTTTATTAAAGTTCACAAAGGATGATTCCCAAGAAAAAGCATCACACATTGGGAAATTTGGCCTCCACATTTGGAGAAGGGATCAAAGGGCTTGTTTTCTTAAAGCAAAGATGGCACAAAGAGTAGCTTCAATGAAATTGTCTATCCATCAGTCAGGGAC
>CM053622.1:577614519-577691668 GCA_028646595.1 Phalanger gymnotis
ACTTGCTTTTCCAAATCCTTTTTGAGCTCTTCCATGGCCTGAAACCAGTTCATGGTTTTTTTTGGAGGCTTTTGTTGTAGGCACGTTGACTTTGTTGACTTCTTCTGGCTGTATGTTTTGGTCTTCTTTGTCACCAAAGAAGGATTCCAGAGTCTGAAACTGAATCTGGGTGCGTTTTCACTGCCTGGTCATGTTCCCAGCCAACTCATTTGACCTTTGAGTTTTTCAGCAGGGTATGACTGCTTGTAGACTAAAGAGTTCTATGTTCCAGGCCTGGGGGGATGCGCCAGCTCTGCCACACCAGCACTCCTCCTTCCCCAAGAACCCCCAACCTAGACTGGACTTAGATGTTCAGCAGGCTCTTCACTCCTGCTCTGATCCACCACTTCATTCCTTCCACCAGGTGGGCCTGGGGCCAGAAGCAACTGCAGCTGTAGTTCTAAAGCTGCCCCACCTCCGCTGCCTCCAGGGTGGTGGCCAAACTGCAAACTCTATCCCAGTCCCCAGCAGCTTCTCCCACTAACCTACTCTGTTGTCCTTGGTGTTTTTGGGTTGAGAAGTCTGGTAATTGCCACAGCTCACTGATTCAGGGTGTTAGGGCACGCTCTGCCCAGTTCCCGGTCTGGTCAGTCTGCGCCGCCCACACTGGGCTCTGCTCTGCTCAGCTCTGCTCCCCTCCGCTCCCAGCTCCGTGCGGGATAGACCTTACCCAGAGACCATCCAGGCCATCCTTGGCTAGTGCCCTGCTTCCCTATGCTATTTTGTGGGTTCTGCAGTTCTAGAATTGGTTCTGAGCCATTTTCTGTAGGTTTTTGGAGGGACTTGGCAGGGAGCTCACGCTAGTCCCTGCTTTCCAGGCGCCATCTTGGCTCTGACCCCCATCCTCTGGATTTCAAAAAGGACTCTGCTGAGTTGTTTCAAGTTTGTATAAATACTTCCTAATCTCCTTCCCCATTTAAGGAGCAAACCAAAATACACAAAGTTAACCTGCGTCCACCCATTCTACAAGAGTAATGTCACCACTAGACACAGACTCTGAGGGATGATGCTAAACCACCTATCTATGACCACAGAAATATAAAAGATGATTATATTTCCAAGATAACATCCACAGAAATATAAACACAAGAAGGGGGAAAAATTATAAACAGCCCATCCCCCACTCCTACTGGTAACAAAATGCCACTTTCATTTGCTACATACAACCTTTGTTGCATATTCAGATACTAAGAAGTCAGAGATCAAAGAAAAAGGAAGAAGGGTATATGATGCTTATAATATTCATTTTATTAGGATCCTTGAAAATGATTTTTTGTTAATTGCTTTATAATGAATTCTTAGTAAAGAGCACTACTTTAGGCACAAGGAGGCAAGATGCTAAAATGTCACCATAGCTTTACCAGGCTCTAGGTTTATCATCTCAACAAGGTATTTTTACCACTCTGGGCTTCAGTTTTCTCATCTATAAAATAAAGGGGCTGGGCTTATCAACCTCTCTGATCCTTTCCAGTTTTAAATCTCTGATCTATGGTTATGGTACAATTGTGAGAGGGCTAGATTTAGAATAAGAAAGCTAGTGGTGATGGAGAGCCAATTGCTTCATCTCTCCTAGCCTGAGTGTCCTCATGCTCAAAATCGAGGTAAGAATGGTTCTATATACCTCGCAGGCTCAGGTGAGCTGTAGTATGAAAAGTCGTTTGTAAACTATTAAGCACCATACAGATGCAAACTACTAATGCTATGAAATATATTTATCGTGCAATTTCTTTTTGTGCAAATATATCATTTCAATATTTGGGACTCCAAAATGGTCACCTTAAATGACGAATAATTTAGTCATGGAAATTACTTGAATTTTGTTGTCATTTTCAGTAGTGTCCAATGCTTTGTGACTCCCTTCAGGTTTTCTTGACAAAGACACTGAAGTGGTTTGCATTTCTTTTTCCAGCTCATTTTACA
The DNA here is from genome assembly GCA_028646595.1 of Phalanger gymnotis. Classification (NCBI taxonomy): domain Eukaryota; kingdom Metazoa; phylum Chordata; class Mammalia; order Diprotodontia; family Phalangeridae; genus Phalanger; species Phalanger gymnotis. The sequence continues at coordinate 577,616,479 of CM053622.1, forward strand.
GATGAGGAAACTGAGGCAAACAGGGTATGGTGACTTGCCTAGGGCCACACACTTAGTAAGTGTTGGAGGCTAGATTTGATCCCAGGAAGAGGAGTCTTCTCAACTCCAGACCTAGAGTCTATCTACTGTGGCACCTAGTTGCCCAGTTACTGAAAAATGCACATAAAATACTTGGTACTGAAGAATGGGATTTCAGGAAAGGCCTCAATTATTATAGGTACCTTCTGTCTATAAACAACTAGTTGACCCAGTGGATAGAGCACTGGGCACAGAGTCAGGAAGACTTGAGTTCAAATCTGGCCTCAGTCACCTACTAGCTGTGTGACCCTGGACAAGTCACTTAATCTCCCCTTGCCTCAGTTTCCTCAACTATAAAATAGAGATAATAGGGGTTGTTCTGAGGGTCAAATGAAATAATATTTGTAAAGCACTTAGCACAGTGCCTGGCACATAGTAGGTGCTATATAAGTGAGAGCAGCTGTTATTGTTTTCATCATTATCTGCATGAAATATTGAAAAGGGCATTGACCTAAGCATCAAAGCAGGGGACATGGGATTTCATATTGACTTTGCCACTAACCTATGAGTCCAAACCTGAGAGACAGAAATTCAGTGGAAAGAATACTATATTTAGTGTTCAAGGACTTAGGTTTGAATCCTGACTTTGCTACTTATTCTCTGTGTGAACAAGACAGTCAGGTTGTACAATGGATAGAGTGCTGGACCTATGGATCAGGAAGACTTCCTTCCTGAGTTCGAATCTGACCCTAGACACTTGCTAGCTATGTGACCTTGCGCAAGTCACTTAATCCTGCTTGACTCAGTTTTCTCATCTGTAAAAATGAACTGGAGAACAAAATGAAAAACCACTCCAGTATCTTTGCCCCAAAAAGCCCCAAAAAGGGTCACGAAGAGTCAGACACAACAAAAAAAAATGACTAAGCAACAACAATCTGTGTGATTTCAGGCAAAATATTTAAATTTTCTGGGTTTGGAATTTCTAATATGTGAAAAGAGGATTTTGGACTCAATGGCCTTCAAGGTCACTTCTAGCTCTAAATCTATGATCTTTCTGGTTTCAGTTTCCTCATCTGTAAAATGAAAGGTTTGGCCTAGTTCCATGGTTTTCAAATTATGGTTGAGAATGGACCTCTAGTGGTCCCTGAGACCCTTTCAGGGTATCTGTGAAATCAAAAATATTTTTGTAATAATACTAACATAGTATAATAATGGTAAATATTGGTATATATAATCCACATAAACAAAATCTTTTGGGGGTCTTCAATAATTTTTTAGAATGCAAAGGAGTCCTGAAACGAAAAAGTTTGAGATCCACTGACCTAGATGAATTCTGAGGTACCTTCTGGCTCTCACTTTCTATGATTTTGTGATTCAAACCTTCTGAACAATTGCTCATCTCTCCACTCTATCTGAATAAACATGAGGTACTCTGAGACAGACTAAAAGCCTTGAAAACTGACTATTCTAAATAATAATGCTAGATACATACTAAGCCCCAAAATGCCTACAAATATTCAAAACATAAAATGAAAACAAAGCAACATATTAAATAAATAACTCTGTAGCTACTTCTAATACTTCCAGGATCCATTGTTTTTTCCACATGGATACTCCCTCTAATATGGTAGATCAAAACCCTGCCATATGCTATTCATAAGTGGCCTTCAAGTCATGGTAGTGGGAAAAAAAAATTCACATCTCATGACAGACAAATTTCTGTGTTGAGAGTCTCCATGTTTTGTAAAAACTGGTCTTCAGACAGCAGACATAGACCTCAACGATTTTCTAGTTTGTTTGGACGTGTCAGAGCTTGAGCCCCAGTAGCACATGTTAAAGAACACACAGACACCTCTATGCTATAACAATGCATTACAGTCAAATTGTAGAGCAGAAGTTGGTTCTTTTGAGCCAAATCCAGCCCAGAGTTTGCCAAATCCTGCTCTGTAGTGTGATTATTCATGGAAAATCAAGTCATTATATACCAAGAATACCAGAAACATAATTTAGGTTCTCTGTGTTTCAAGAAAATATGACTATCTTTCTATCAACTCCCAACACAGCATCCATACTTACACTCATATCATTTTCTTCTACCAGTCACATCTAGTTGGCCCAAATGCCCATCCAGAATGAAGTATGCTGAGAATTATTCTATAAACATAAATTTCTAAGAAATCTCCAGCAAAAAATGTAATGAAGAAATGCCACTGTTTGATTAATTGATGTGAACTGAGTAGCCTAATATCCATTATTCCCAGTCTAAATTTCTTGAGGCAATCAATGAGAAGAATATAAGTGCTTCCCAGACTATGCAGCTCCAAATAATTGTTAATAAATAGAAAAATGGAAATTCCTTTGGCCAGTCTCTAAGTATTTATAAATCTTAGTCAAGTAAATGGTTGCATGGGAAAAGAACTTCTATATAATGATTTGGCATAAAAATTAAAAATAAAGCAATAAAAGGATTTTAAGTAGTGTTCTGAATAATTAAAAATCATTTTCTTTATTGAAATCCTCATTTCAAATGGTTCTTTTTACAAAAGGTAAATATTAAATGCCTCAAAAATATTTTTAAACAATCAAAAAGAATTTTTGCCCCAAAGTAAAGAAACCTATATATACAATCCTCTAAAAAGTTAGTGGTCCAATTTCATCATATAGCCAAACCTACAAACAACAAAATTTACATTTTTGCCCTTATGCTGATACCTCAGTATTTTAAAAAAATGATTTTTTTCCTCTGCGATTCTCACTTTTTAAGTACAAGCTTCTTAAAAATTCTATTGTTTAATTCACAAGATTCTAACTAATTCCTTACATCAGACTTCAATGCATCATTACAGAATGGCCATCACCCTGGGTTTTCAAATGCTATGCTAGTAGAGTTCAAGGTCCAGACAAATTGGAGAGACTTCCAATATGGACCCTTGAATGGACTGTAGGTCTGTTGTTTGGGTTAGCTAATTTCAGAAAGGTTCAAACTAATGAAACCATCTACTTTGGAGATGTGGAGAGAATACCAAATGAAATACAAGATAATTAAAGTACTGGATCTATAAATTATCCAATTGTTCTCCACTTCAAAAGAAACAAGCCGAATATTATCTTCATATTATATTTAAAATACCTCAGTTGCCCAAACTCTCCTCTTTCTACCACCTGAATATCTGCCCAGTGCTATCTATTGCATAGAAGCCCCATCAATGCTTCACATTCATGTAGCCATGAGCAATATATGAATAAGAAAAGAGCAAGAGTTATGTATTATAGTGTGAAATTATTCGTCTCTTTAACTTTTAAATAGCTTCTTGTATATAACAATATGATAAAGATGTGAAATTTTTGCATTATTGGAACTCCTTCTACCAACCCACTAATGGAGATGCATAACCAGTCTATATAATTTATTAGACCAATTTTAGAGGATTACTGTTTAGAGGAGGAGACTTGTCTAAGCTCAGAGAACTGGTGTCAGAGGCAGGGTTTGAAACTTGATCTCCTTACCTTGAAGTCCAAAATTTTATCCACTATACCCCAGATTCTTAACCTCTCAAATGTACATTGTAAATTGCCTTAAGATTAATCCATGGCTTGCATTGCTCTTTCATTTGAGGTCAAAATTCTTTTTACTATCAGCATCATGAAATTTCAGTTCATATATCTAAGGCTAATCAGACTTGCTCAAATTTAATTCATGAATTCATAAAGAGACTTTAAAAATTGGTTTATGATAACATTGAAAAATGGCCATATTTCTGAAAATCCTTAATAGATTTTGAAAAAAAAAGAATAGACATTAAAAAGCAACTAACATATACATTCACCCACCTCAAACTTTTTAATCTTTATTTTTAAGTGCTTTGTTATGCCTCTTTTAAAGTGAAAAACAATAAATGTCAAGATGCCAAAAGGAGCAAGTACTAGCATTGATACTAAATAACTCACCTGACCTCTTTAAAGCTCAGTATTTTTATCTGTACAATCAGAATGAGAATATAATAACTCACTTGATCTCTTTGAACATCAGTTTCTTTATCTGTACAATGGGGATGAGAATTTGAGCTTTTCTCATAAGAGTTTTGGAGGAAAGCAAATGAGTGAGAACTTTCAGCTCCTAAGTGTCCAATGGGTTTAAAATCCTTTAATTTTATTGTTTTCATATTTCAAAATAATACAGCTTTCTGTGATCTAACAGTAAAGTATAAGGGTAATTAAACATTAGCATTTTATACTAGGAAGCTGTGTAATATAGTCGAAAAAAATTAATATTGGTGTCAAGAAACTGGTGTTAAAATACTGTCTCCAACAATAACTACTATAACCAGAGACCCAGAATTGATGCTCTGGGTTTTAGATGGACTAGATACAGTCTCAGAGACTTCTGACTCAATGACTCTGGTTCAAGCCCCCAAAAACTTTATCCTCAGGACAAAAGAATTGGGCTCATGATTAGTACTCTACAGCTCACATGGACACACTTACAAACTAACAATATCACAGGATCCTAGATTTAGAGCTGGAATGGACCTCAAAAAGTCACCCAGTCCAAAGCCCTCATTTTAAAGATCAAATACTCATGACACAGACAGTCTATGTGACTTGCTTAAAGTCACAGGGATACAAGTAGTAATCACATCAGACAAAAAACAGACTTTATTTAACCTGACGGGAAATGCAAAACACTAACAGACTCATACCTGAACCTATAAACAGTCAAAACAGCCCTTCTTCTGTCTCTAACGAGTGTCTGGCTCTCCCAGGGATCCACACAGTAATAAACTGTGCAGTACAAGCCTGGGGGAGTTGAACCAAATGGAAAGAACTAGGAGTTGATAGAAACTCAAGCAATCCAACCCTACATTGGTCCCTTCCTCCTCCAGGGACTCATACATTCCTCTATAAGTTATAGTTTTATAACTAACCTTGGTTGAGGTCTCTCAAAAGAGGAAAGAATAGAGAGTCAACCCCTTTCCCCTCTTATCAGAATTAAAAAATCTATTCTTCCCTATAGACAACTCACCAAAGGTTTCTGATAAGGGCTATAAGTGGGCAGTATACAAAGAATAAAACCATCAGTAAATATGGTAGTCATCTATCAAGGACAATTTGGGGGTTCCTACTGTGCTGGGAGCAACTAAGCAGCTGAATTATAAAAAACAAATTATTCATATCCTGTGAAGTATAATTCCAGCATTGTTTAAGTCCTAGGATTTAAAATATAAGAGGTTTTCCAGGAGGGTCATGGAAAAAACCCTGGAAGAATTTAATGAGAATGTATGTCCCTTCAATGGTAGACCCTAACAGACTAGGGGTTATGTTTATGGGGCCTACATTCTAGTAAGTGAATCTCTCCTGGCTCAAAACACCACAAACAGTGTAAAATTGGGGGCCTCAGTTTCCCAGTAAATGCAAGTATAGGTACTCAATGATTGTTGTTGTTCGGTTATTTCAGTCATGTCTGACTCTTTGTGACCCTGTTTGGGGTTTTCTTGGCAAAGATACTGGAGTGGCTTGCCATGTCCTTCTCCAGCTCATTTTACAGATGAAGAAAATGAGGCAAAACAGGGTTAAGTGACTTATCCAGGGTCACACAGCCGGTAAATGTCTGAGGCCAGATTTGAACAAAGGAAAATGTCTTCCTGATTCCAAGCCCAGTGCTCTATCTGCTGTGCCATCTAGATGTCCTGCTGAACAAGGTATTCCAGTTCAATTTAGAAAGATTAAGTTAAATTTCAACTGCCCCTATTCCTCTCTACAACTTCTTAGCATAAGACTCTGTGCTAGTGTTTGTGCTCAATTGTAATGTTCTCAAGGTTGAAAGAAGTCTGCCTCCCATTCCAGAGATAATTGCATTTCTTTGTTGTGATGATAGCTTAGCTTACTCTCTGGGATCAAGGCTGGAAGGTGCTATAAAACAGTATTATGATTCAGAAAGCACTGACTTTGCAAACATTTTCACTTTTCAAACTAGTCATTGAAACTGCATTACATCCCCCACCCCCGCAGTGGGAAACAGAGCCAGGATTTCTATACAAATAAACATGTCTGCAGAAAACAAAGTCATATAAACCCTGGGAGTAAGCTGACTTTGAAGTGAAGCAAGCTAGAAGAAAAATATGAAGATATTAAGACCAACCTGTATACTCCCCTTGATGAGAAAACAATCTTATCCATAGGCAGAAGAGCAGGCACCTGGTTGTCTTAAATAAATATGTACAGTGACATTGACTGTGACTAAGTGTGTGCAAAGCACAGGTGGTAATTGTGGTTCTCCAGTTACACTTAACTGTACAACACATCACTTGGCTGAGAGTTAAATAGATCAGAGATAAATATTACACACTGCAGCAGATCTTTGCCAAACTCTGCAATAAGCAACTCAGTTATGCTAATCTAGGGCATGCTGGTCACTGTTTAGCAACCAGCTCCACCCTCCTTCCCCAACACACACACACACACACACACACACCCCTGCATTATTAACAATTACTACATCACTTTCTTAAGTCTAAAAATCAGCAAAATGATAAATCAAGCCCTGATATATAAATTTTGTTCATTTCCAAGGTGTCAATACTCACATTGAATTTTTAACAATGGTTGAAAGTCTCTCACAGCCCTCCTGTATGTACCTCACAGAAGTTTTATGAACATCAACTTTTCTAAACTTGTGCAAGCTTTAAAATGTCTGTCAAATATGAGTTATCGTGATACTACATTTCTATTTTTTAAAAATAACAGCATAGAGGGGAAAAAGATTAAATTAACTTCCACACTTGTGGAACATTTTACTATATGCACATATCCCACGCTTGGACCTGTGAGAAATACAAAGATATATAATCTATAGTCCCTTCCTTCAAATTGCTTATAGTCTAATTAAGGACATGCAACAGACCATCCACTCCTTTGTTATTAATGTGTAAGAATCAACTGATTGGTACAAAAGAAATACCTAGTCCCATGTAAGATTTGCCATCCAATTTAGTACACATTTGTTAAATATCTACTATATACAAGGCACCGTGCTAAGTGCCACAGATACAAAGATAAAAATAAACCTTTCTTGACCTGAAAAGGCTTACATTCTACTGAGAGCATACAGCATGTAAAAGATACTACAAAGTATGTCAAAAACAACACAATAATTTCACCAGAAAGAGAATGTTAACTGGGAAATGGGGTTAGGGAATAGGAAGCCTCTGTGTAGGAAGGAGCACCTGAACTGTATTAAAAGAAGCAAGCATTTCAAGAGGCAAAGTTGGGAAGGGAGTAGAGTATTATGAAGTCCCCTTCACTTAGAAGTTATCAAGTTTTTCTAAATGCAAATTTGTTAAAGCTCAAAGTATTTCAGAATAGGCATAAACTTAGAAGGAGTATAGTTAATTTGGGGATTAGAAATTTAAATAGGAATAATTTGAGCTTTTAAAAAACAATCATTGCAAAGCCCTTAATTATTTAGGTAATTCTCCAATTCCCAATTAGAAACGGAGGTCAAAGTTCTTCCTTACCCATCCATAATCACCTTCTTTACCCCTAGCCTTCCGAATTTTTCTCTGAAGCATTAGCCATATGCAAAACTCCACACAATAGAATCATTGGATCGAGATCGAGATCATGAGATCATTAGATCATGGACCTCTTTAGATCATTAGAACTAGAAAGGATTTTAAAACTTAATCCCATTTCACAAATAAGAAAACTGAAGCCTTGTTCCTGTTATTGACGTCTTTTCACTAATTATCAGCAGAGTCAAGAATCAACCCAAGACATTCTGTCCAGTGTCCATTCTGCTATGGTTCTGAAACCCTAGGTGGCAGGAGCTCATGAACTAGGGTCTGTGAACTTGGGGTTTTTAAAAAAATATATTTTGATAATATATTTCAACATAATTGTTTTCCCTTATAATAACAACAACAGCAGCAATAAAAACAATAGCTAGCATTTATATAACACTTTAAAACTCACAAAGTAATATGTGTGTGTTATTCTATGGATTTTATTTTAAGTATTTAAAAATATTGTTTAAGTTGGGCATGGTGATACATTCCCATAATCTCTGCTATCTGGAAGCTGAAGCAGGTGAATCTCTTGAGCTCAGGAGTTTTGAGCTGCAGTGGGCTAAGCTGATTGAGCCTCTGCTCAATATGGTGAGCCACTAGGTTGCCTGGGGAAGAGTGAACCAGCCCAGGAGGGAAACAAAGCAGGTCAAAGCTCCTATTTCAAGCAGTAGTGGGATAGGCCCTGGCGAGTAGCCACCACACTTTCATACTTGCAAGGGAAGGAGACTCAGTCTACAAAACACAACACCACAACAACATAATTCCAAGAAGTCTATAGGCTTCACCAGATTGCCAAAATGGTCCATGACATGAAAAAAAGATAAGAACCCTGGTCTAGGATTTATTTTACAACAGTATCATACCTTATGGAAAAGAGCCTATTAAGCCAGGTGGCAGCCAGTGCTAAGTCAGCACAGTTCCCAAGAGACACATCAGAAGTCACATATCCTGAGAGCTAATTCAATGAAGAAAAATTTCAGAAAGTTATCAGAGACTTTAAATGTACTTATGTCACTCAGAATTGTGATACGAGTGGGGGGCAACTCTCCTCTTTTGGTTTTAGCAGATATCCTTTAGCTGAATCAAATCATAATTTGCCAAAGTGATTCAAACATCTAAGACCTGTTCTCATCTGTCCTAAGATTTACTCACATCATTTTCAGGCTTACATCTTGACTATCTTTCAGCCAATATTATTAATTTACACAAAGCTGCTAGTGTAGCTTTCTTAAAGCACAATTCTGACCATGTTACTACCCTATTCAAACTGTTGTAGCTCCCTATCTCTTTTGGAACCAATATAATCTCCTCTGTGACATTTAAAGCCTTTCATAACCTACCCCCAACCTGCTTCTTTTCTACTTTTATTATTCATCACACATCTTCAAACATTCTATAATCCAGTCAATCTGACCTTCCTATTCTCCATACATGAAACCTGACATTTTCCTTCTCCATTCCATGGTGATGGCTATCCCCCATGCCTGGAATGCATTCCTCCTCCTTGACTCTCCTTCCTAGAACCCCTGATTTCCTTCAAGTCTCAGCTCAAGGCACATTTTCTGACTCCCCTTTGATGTTGGGACTCTCCCTACTAAACTCAATCTCTCTCTCTCCCATATATATTTACATATCTATGTGTGTGTCTGTGTACATATATGTATGTATGTATATATAGAACGTCAAGGAGCATTTATTGATCACCTATCATATACCAGGCATTGTGCAAAGTGCTAGTATATTTTGTCTCCCTGATAGGAATGAAAAATCCTTGAAACAAGAACTACTTCACTTTTGTCTTTGTGTCCTCAGCAATGCTAACACATAGTAAGTCCTCTATCTTGTTAACTGATTGTTTAACCTATAGATTTTATGTCACTAACATCAACCTTCCACAAATCCACCACTCTTCCAATTGTCTCAGAGATAGGGGGGTATATAGTAAAGGGACACACTGGTTGCTTATAACTGCCTCACATGCCACTATGTTATTTAGGAAGCATCTAGTAGAAATTAGCCCTGGCTGAGATAAAAGAAGGAGTATTTAACTGAGAGCTAGTAAACATGGACAGTCAGCTCACTAATGGTTTGTAGAGACGACAGCCTCTAAACCTGACCTAATCCTTAATACTCCTTAGTCCCCACCACAAGAGAATAAATAGGGCCTAGACCTCTGCAGTCATTCCAGAACTCTTCTCTGGAAAACCACTGGAGAGAAAAAAAAGGTGATATGTAGAGGGCATTGTTTTCCAACCAGCCCTCCCTTTTCTGAAACTTCCTACCAAATTTAGAATTTCTAGAAAAATTAACACCCACTTCATCAATTTATGTGGCAGAAACTTTTGTAATCACATATTATAAACTTCTTAAAATTCCATTTCCAAAAATGTAATGAGAAGTTGCCCTATTGGTCTTCCCTACCCCAGATATAAATAGCTGTATTTGAGTCAAAACAAAAGAAATGTAGTAGGAGATTTCATTTATTTCACAAAAAGTTTCATATTATGACAAAGAAAAATTAGGACAATTCTTTTATATAAATTTGGCATTTGATTGATTTATAAATTTTAACTAGGTTACAAGTTTCTAGAACAGAAGAGCCACATGTCAGTTAAGGGGTTCAATGGATTATACATGGAAAAATAAAACAACATGGTCCTATTCCTAATATAACCTAGTCTAACAATAATGTCTTGATGAGCAAAGAATGACCTTTAGCACTCAGTCCAACAGTAATAATACCACATTTGGATGTTAATTTGGTTGGATCAATGTTACATAGAAATTGTGTTATCTGAGCCCCTTCCCGGAGACTGAAGTGGTATAAAGGAAAATGTGCCCGCTCCTAAATGGTTTGGGGGGGATGTCTGTTTGTCTGCTATTGCTATATCTTTGAAGTAAATATTCCTTTATAAAACTAATTGATGTTATTTGGTTAAATGAAAGTGGGACACTAGTCACCAGTGGCTAGCAATAGAGAGGAATACATCCATAATGGAGGCTTGAATGATATCATTAAAGAAGAGATAACCCCAATCCTTCAGGGGTACCCCTGGAACTCTAAGGAGGGAATGTATCCAGCCTCCTAATGAGGAAGTTGAGGCAATAGATATTTGCTATACTTATATCATTATGAGTCAATTGTTAGATTCCTTTTGCTTCTATGAGGAAGAACGCTTAAAAAGTAGACAAGATATATAGGTGGAGGAAAGCAGGCTAAAGGAATTATAGGAAGAAAGACCAATTATAATAGCCTCAGATGACCTAGATGACCTCAAAGGATCGTTTCATTTACAGGATTTTGTGGTTATTTTCACACTGTTTGTATCACTATTGTGGGATCTATCACATATTACTTATACTTACTTGAATATCCGCTACTGGGGTGTAAAAGTTCCTTGAATATCACCTATGTATTCCACTACAGGACCAAGCACAGAGCCTTGTACTAGATGCTAAATAAATGTTTACCAAATAAACCTGAGGGAAGGTCTCCAGTGACATACCACAAAATTGTAGACCCAGAATTTTAGAGATGAAAGTGACCTCAGACATCATCTACCTAAACCCATACCTAAAAAGGAATCTGCTCTACAACAACCCTAGTAAATAGTCATCTAGCATCTATATCCTAGATCTCTAGTCTCTACTGAGAAACTGTCATTAAGTAATTTGCCGAAATCAAGTGACTAAAGCATCTCCTTGATTTGAGTGTAGTGATTGTCAAAAGGGACAAATTACTTTGATATAATCTAGTGTTGATAAACCCGTGCTAGCTCTTGGTGATAAATTCAATTTCATGCCCTTGAGCTATCCCTTTGCCGTAGATCTCTGTCCTTGGTGCTGGCCTGTTAAATGTTTTAGTCAAGGAGTTGGATGTAGACCTCTTCACATTTCCAGGTGGTACAAAGCTAGGATTAATGGTAATATCAGTGACAGATGCAAGAGTCAAAGTTATCTCAATAAACTAGATGGAATGCCAAGCCAAAAACAACTGGATGGAATTTGAAAAGGATGAATGTGAAGTTCTTCATTTAGTGGGATTTTTTAATCAATCAAACAAGTGTTAAAGAGAAGAGAAGTGGTTTAACAGCAGTTCTTACAAATTGTTCTGTGATGTGATGTGAAGATAAGGCTGATTTTTTTTGCAAGTCCAATATGATCTTATAGCTCTCTTTTAGTGATTTGAGCTATCCTCATAGGTTTAACTACTCACCTCTATGTAGATGATTCCCAAATCTATATCAGCATTAACTTATGAATGACCTCTGATACTGTCTGTGAGAGTATTTTGCTCCACCATGGCTAATCTCCAGTAACTATTTGCCTTAATAAGTTGCCTGAAGCACAGAATCATTCAATTAATAAACATTTGTTAAGCATCTCTTATGTGCTAGGAACCAAGGCTACAAAGAAAGGCAAAAGATAGTCCCTGTCCTTAAGGACCTGTATTGGGAATCAAGATAGGCTCTTAGCACTTATTCAACCAAGTGCCCTTGAAGAGTTTGCCCTTTGTTTCCTTGATTAAATTAGGACTCTTTGATTACCTTCTTGCCTCAAGGGAAAGCCTAGTTTACATGGGTTTGAGTGACATGTTTGTGACATGTTTAGACCACGTGGGTTTAAGTCGCATTTTTGTGATGATTTTAGGTCATGGAGGTGAGTTGCATGTGTGTCTCATCTTTGACCCTGAACAAGATATATAAAACCAGAGGCTGGCTTTCTTTTTCTGAGCTCTAAGCCACAGCAGGAGTGGCATGTGACTCCAGGCCAGCCGTTGTTATGAGCTCCCTGGCTTTGATGTTGATGCTTCTCTGGTAACTATGAATTGAGACTTGAATCAGACAAGGTCTGTCTGTTGATGTTTGTAATTTGTTTGTACTTGCTCTGAAGCTCAGGGTGCTGGCTTTTCCCCCTGAGCTGAGTGAATGATATTTGTATATTGGATTAAAGTAAGATTGTTAACCCATTAACGTTGCTTTCTTTAGTAAAGCAGATCAAAAGAACCTGGGCTTGTATCATTCCTGTTGTAGGGCTTGTGTTTGTTTCTCACCCAGCAGCTGCTAGTTGAATTGTTGAAACAGGAACTCATAAGAAAAGACAACATGCAAACAATTATATACAAACAAGACAGGTAAAGGATCCATAGGAGATTATCAATAGGAGACAAAGAAGAACAACCTCTATGACAATGACTTTCAGGAAAGTGTCTTAGATGTGGACATGAATTCTTTTTTTATGAAAAATTAAACAAAGAGATATACACTAGCAAAGTAATTGGGTATATGTGCCACTTTTTCTGGAACACTGATTATATTTCAATATTTAACAAAATAGTTATTTCTTTGTGGAAAAACCTGTGTAACCTGAGTTGTTCTCGAATCACAAGGGATAAGGAAAGGCTTCCTACAGGAGGTGAGATTTTAGCTGAAACTTGAAGGAAGCCAGGAAACCAGGAGGCAGAGATGTGGAAAGAGAAGTGCATTCTAGGAAGAGGAACAGCCAGAGAAAATGTCCTGAGGCAGGAGATGGAGTATTTTGTTCAAGGAATATGATGTTCAAGAAATAGCAAGGGGCCTAAGTGACTGAAATGCAGACGACTTTGAAGGATGTAAGGACATTTCAGAGAAATTAAGTGACTCACCTAGGGTCTTGAGACTATTGTCAAAGGTAGGATTTGAACCCAGGTTTTCCTGACTTCAAGCCTAGGACTTTATCCAAAACACCACACTCTTTTTAGCTATTCAATTCTAATTGCAGTTCTGAATTCTAGTGCCACAACCACCTACTTGTCATTTTTCCTTGGATGCTCTACTAACACTTCAATTACAACATTTCTGTAATACGAGGATCTTTCCCCTGACTCTGTTTCCTCTCCTGACATCCATATTTCTGTGAATTGTATCACCATCCTCCTACTTGCCCAGGTTCATAACCTTGAAGATATTTGACTCTTCCCTATTCCCCACTCTCCTTTCCATCCTTTAAATACTCCCATTCAATGTGGTGGTCCCATTCAATGTGATGGAAACCTTATGCATTATGACGGTATGTGATGGAAGTGTTGAATGTCTTTCAACATTGTGTGGATACCAGTAGGGCAATGGTGTCAAACTCAAGTAGAAACAGGAATACTAAGCCATATATAAGGATTCCTGGGAGCCATGTACTGACTTAGAAAACCACAAATTACCATTAGTTTTTATTGTACTTTTATTTGTTTTGTTAAACATTTCTCAATTACATTTTAATCTTATTCGAGCTGCACTCTGGAGTGCTGTAAGCTGCAATGCAGCCAGGAGGATGAGAATTTGAAATCTCTGTAGTAGAACATTGGGACCTAATCACCAAGTTGTCTTCAATCTCACTACATGGCCTGCCTACTTCCTTTTCCAGCCAGCCAACTATCTGATATCTTTCACACCATAGGCAACATAGCACAGTGAATAGGAGATTGACCTTCGAGTCAATAAAACCCATGGGTTCAAGATCTACCTTTGACATAGAGCTCATGATGTAACTATGGTCATCACTAAACCTCTCAGTAGCTCTAGGCAACTTTCTAAGACTATAAGTTGCAAATGAATTGTTAACCGATATTAATGGGGAGAATTTCTCTAGTAGAAGTTCCACAGACAAATGAAATCACAGGTCCAAACATCCTTCTCCCCATTTTTTCACACTTTTTCTCCTGTGCAATTCTTCATTGGTAATCAGTTAGCTTACTTAAGCCCACTATACATTCTTTCAGTTAGCCTTTAGGTGCAAAGTTAATTTTTTTTTAAATACTGATATGCCATGTTTAGAACAAAGATTATCAAATATTTACAAAGGAATATTTGCAACTCTCTTAAGGCCCTTTAAAAAATATTTCTTTGGAAAAGTTTTAAATAGATTTTCCACTCACACCTAAAGACTCTTACCTTGATTTTGACTGTAAGGAGCTTTCATATAATACATAGCAAACAAGAAACTGTGTGTGTATGTGTGTATGCATGCACACCTGTGCACATATGTATGTGTTGGCGCAAAGAGATGATGGGGAAGGATGGTAAGCACAAGGATAAGTGAGGACCAAAGAATTAAAAGAACCAGGAAGATATGCATGGAGATCCATGTTGTCCATTAAACAAGTGAAAAAAATTAATTTCTCAAGAATTTCCCAACAAAAAATCAAAAAGGAAGAAAGATATAAGATACCAGGAAGCAAAAAAATGTTGAAAGAGCTTTTTAGATAGCAATCACATGAGAATACTGAGAAAATTGTCAATGCAATCAAATCAGTGCATCTAGCTGATGTACATCCTTGATTATCAATTTAATTTTCTACTGTGATTTAGAATTTTTTAAAGTAATAATCTTAGGAAAATAGACAAGCTTAGTGTTGGAGATGCAATGGTCCAATATTTCCAACATCCCACTACATAGTTCTGTTGGTATGTCCCATTGTTAGTTTAATTTCAGTATATCAAGAGCAGAATTTAGCATATTCCTTTCATCTCTATACCAGGCCCCTCACATCTAGACTAACTACAATAACCTCTTAACCATTCCTTCCCCCTTCAATACTTATGCATAGTAACAACAGATTAATTTTCCTAAGATTCCATTTTCATAACATCAGTCCTCTTTAACACACAAACACAAACACACACACACACACACACACATGTCTAAACCTTAAATGACATTCCAGTGCCTAGAAGATAAAAGTCCTGACCCCACCATGGCATTCAAGGCTTTCCATATCATAAACCTTAATCTCTCTTTCCAACTTTATTTCCTATTTCTTTACTCTCCCTTTAAACACATCATGAAAACTATTATCTGCATAACTATGCTTAGGACACATCTCCTGCCTAGAACATCCGCCTATCTACCTACTAAAATCCTACTCGTACATCAAGACTCAGTTGACATCAAGGTCTCCATCTTCTGGATTCCTGTGACCTGCCACACTCAGGTGGTACTTGTCTATTTATGTATCAGTTGAGATTCCTAGACCCTTCTCCTTTAACAAATCAAGCAAGTTTAATCTTGAAGCCTCTAATAAACTAAACACTTCATGCTTAGAGATTAGACCCTAGGAAAATCTACATTTGGTTCATCTTTAGCTTTTCCCTATGGACATTTACACTCTCAATAAACATTCAGGCATGTAGCACATTTATTATACAATATACACATAATATGTATATTACATATACATATTTATTATACAAGAACAGAAATTAGGCCTATTTCAAAACCCAGTTGGCAAAGGACTTGTGCTATTTCTCCCCTCCTATGCCCATGGAAACAAACTTATAAAATCAGTACAGAAAGTCTCAGAAGTATGAGTCGAATTGGATATCTAAATGAGGGTAGCGTCCATGTCTTCCACCTTACCTGCTTCCTCTGACGGCAGGACAATTTGCTCACTGGCTTGCTCTGGTATCTATGCTGTCATGCTATATCCATCTGCTGTCATGCAGAATCCAATGCAATTCTGTACTACACATAGCAATGACAGATCTTTGTGACCCCCACAGTTTCTAACTGGACTCAGGAAAGCCTCCCTGTGTACATGCTTGCATTGCCTATCCAAGTCCACATTCCTAATAATTACTATGAGCCAACAGAAGGCCTGTCCATCTTATCATGGTCCCTCTTGCTGAAAGCTTTGCCCCAAGCCATGGGGCCCACAACATTATAGGAAAAGGGGTTTTGGTTCCCTTCATAACTGTTCAAGTCTTTTCCATTATATGTACTTCTCCTATACTACATCCTGCCTTATTACATCTCTTGTACTGTTGTCACTTTTCATGTATATAAGCCTTATCTTCTTGACTACATTACAATCTACTAGAAGACAGTGATATTTCTTATTCTTCTTGGAATCTTCTACAATGTCTAATAGTAGATATTCTCCAAAAATTCACCAAATGAATGACCCAAGAAAGGAGCAAAAATATGGAGGTAGTGACCTGAAAAAACAATCAAAAATGTAACAAAGCAGATTCATATTATCTTGGGTTTACCTCCCTCTTTGTTTTCAGCCATTATTTTCACAGAACAGAATACCTTAATTTATCAGCAAGGGATAGCTGTCCTAGAAATTACCTGAACAAGAAAGTTTGATCCTGACCTCTGATTTCACTGATATAAGGAACCTCCAATAAGGAAACTGCATTTATCAATGCCATCAGCAACTACATTACAATTTATAGTTTTAGAGATTTGCCTGGGGCACCAACAGTTAAGTGACTTGCCCGTGATAGTCACACTGCTAGTATGATTGGGGAAGGACCCGAACCCAGATTCTCCTAACTATAAGGTAGACTTTTGGCCTTTACTCCATGACATCTCTCATCAGAAAGTTAAAAAGAAAAAAAAACACTAGGAGTGAGGGTATCAGAAAGCTATGCCACAGATCTCAGAACCTGAGAACTCTCCTGTAACTCAGGAAGCAGTATTGGAAAATAAATATAATGGCAATAATAACTACTAACATGTATATAGCTTACTATGTGCCAAGCATTGTACTAAGTGCTTCACAAATATTGTAAAGCCAGGAATAGAACCAGAAGACAATCTGGGATGTGGAGAGAGAGAAGAAAACAAATTTCCCCAAAAGAATCCTATTTCCTAAAACAAAGTACACAGGGCCTGCGAGATAAGGGAGGTTAAGACCTTTCTCTGTCTAATTAGACCATCCCAGCATTCCAGCTGAGGCCCACTAGCCCTACTTGAATATGTCATTGCCATTTCTGTGTAAGAACTACACTCTCCTGCTAATAATGCTCCCTGACCACACTTTTAATTAAATACAACGTGCAGAATGTACTGAGAAAGAGAAATAGGCCTAAGAGACAGCTGATTGGTTTTCCCCTCTACACACCCAAAGGGATAAGCTCTATGGGAGCCCAGAAAGAGAAAAAGTACTTTCCTAACACAGTGACGATGACTTTTATATAAACCTACTTTGAGAGGCCATAGAAGTAAAAGTGAAGGCCAATACTGCAGCCATTTCTGGATTTGTCTGTAGGCTCATTTTGAAAACTTAACATCCAACATTAGTTGCTTTCTGCTTTGTCATCATTCATCTGAATTGGTGGGAGACTCAGCTGCCAACTAGGGTTCTCAAAAACACGGTGGTCAGCTAGTCAACAAGCAATCATTAAGCCCCACTCTATATTGGACACTGTCCTGGGGGCTGGAGATACAAGGAAAGGAAAAACTTCTTACTCTCAAGGAGTTTACATTCTAACGGGAGAGAAAACATGCAAGTAACTAGGGACATACAAGATATATACAGTATAAATGGAAGAGAATCTTAGAGGGACGGCACTGAGGAGATGATGGTGAACATAAGACCAGGGCAGGTACCTGCATAAAGTAGGACTTGAGTTCAGTCTTGAAGAAAGCTAGGAAAGCCAAGAAGCAGAGGGGAGGAGGGATCACACTCCAGACAGGGGGAGACCAGTGACAAGGCATAGTGAAAAGTGTTAAGGTTAGGCCTTTTTCAACATGAATTATAATGTGTTTATTTGAGTAGTATTGACACAATAATTTGAGGCCATTAATTATGTATGGATTAGTCATACAGGATAGAAAAGAATGGGAACTGAAATCTTTAATGAAGTGATTGGGTGAAAGGGACAAGGAGGAGGGTAAGTTGTCAACATAAGATTCCCAAATTTTATATCCCAAACTTTTTCCTTCCACTCAATTTCCAAGAGATTATGAGGCCATTTGTAAAGGAAACAGCCCGATTGAAAAGCCATCTAGGTGACAATTCATGAAATCATTCTGAGAGCAAAATAGAAGCTACATTTGCCATTTCACAGTGGATTCTCTGGGTGAGATATGAGCACCTAAAAAGCTCCTTAAACTACGTTTTAATGATAACAATAAGCTCAACTATATTCTTAAACTGTCCTATCATTATTGGGCTATCAGTAGAAATACGGAAGAATGTACTCTACTTGTCAAGGGACATATAGGTGAGTATCAGAACCCAGTCATCCCTCTCTAAGCTATTATTTCCTCCCACAATTGCCTTAAGAGATCTCACTCTTAGAACTGCACAAATGAAGAGTATGTCCATCTATTCCCCTGTGGACTGAAAGGAGAAAGAGAGAGAGTGTAGTGGTTCACAGTAGTCAACCTCGGGGTAGCTAGGTGGCGCAGTGAGTAGAGCACCGGCCCTGGAGGCAGGAGGACCTGAGTTCAAATCTGGCCTCAGACACTTGACACACTTACTAGCTGTGTGACCTTGGGTAAGTCACTTAACCCCACTTGCTCTGCCTTCCCCACTCCAAAAGAACCAAAAACAGACAAACTAGTAGACTTCCCTTCCACAACTCTCCTCTAAATAGACCTGGAAAAATCTGAATCTTGATGGGGTAATCTGGAAAGACACAGTGAGTCATTTGTCCAGCTCAGCTTGGCTTAAAGAGACAGACAGGGAAGTCTGTGGGTGCTGGGGATGGGTCTGGCCATAAGCACACTACATGCCCTGAGCACTTCAGTACCCAGGGCATGGCTGTGTACCAGTGTAAGAGCACATTCTAGACCCATACCTGGGCTCCACTAATCTCATATTGTAGCACTTCTATGGAGACAGGTGTGAATTGGTGGCTTTGTTGTCCACTAGCCGGTTCTTTGTCACAGACCCAGCCTCATAAGGTTGGAGGCTGTATTCCCAAGCAGGGAGACCATGGGCAGTATACTAAGAAAGGAGGGAGTTCAGCTCAGAACCAAGCAGCAGCAGCAGCAGTGTGGTCCAGACCCCAGGCTTGGTGCAGGATCTCATTTCCAGAATCTAGCCCACTCTGTAGAGAAACATCAGGGCAGGAATCTCAGACCAAAGGGGAACCTATGACTCTGCCAGTCTAAACTAATAGAGCTTTCCAGATGGCTGATAGGAGCTAAAATCAACAGCACTCTACTAGACCCAAACCCAGGCCAAGAACTTGCAGAGCTCAAACCAGGTAAGCAAGGATCAGACTTTGCCCTGGATCAGACCTCTCTGAAAGCACTGAAAGCTTGTAGGTTTCCAGCCGGTCCCTGAGATCCTAGAATAGCACAGTATTCAATACCATAAGAAAGTCGTGAGAGCACCAGCCTAAACCTTCCCTCCCCAAAAGCCTCAGAGACTTTCCTTAATGTCAAGTCCAAAGTTAGGGAGTAGGCAAGAAGAACAAGTAAACAAAAAGAAATCCACCATAAAGAGGTATTATGGTGGCATGGTGTATTGTTAATATATTTTAGCTTAATTTAAAGATCTTTCCCATCCATTAATAGGCCCTTGTGACCTGCTTATGTCACATAGAAGCCTAGGTCTCACGAAGTCTATGGTGGGAGGAGCTGGCTGAACAGATGGAACAGGAAGAAGTGCAACAGGAAGAGGTGGAGCAGGAAGGGAGCTGTGAGTGTTTGTTTGTAGGAAGGCCCGAGCAAGGGAAAGGCCTTGGGAAAGGCAGTGCCCCCTGCATTGTTATTGTGTATGGATTTCTTTTTGCTGGGAATATTGAGCTGGCAATACACATGGAAATTCAGGACACAAATCTGGAAGGAGGAAATGAAAAGGGAAAAGGGAAAGCTTGCCACAAGGGATACGAAAACCTTGCCCAACCAACAAACTTCCTGAAAATTAGAAAGGGCCAAATAGAAGTCGATGACTTCATGAAGCAAAAAGAAATAATAGAATAAAGTAAAGAAACTGAAAAAAGAAGAAAATGTAAGGTATTCCATAGTAAAGAAAAACTGACCTGGAAAACAAATTGAGGAGAAAAAATGTTAGAATCATTGAATTACCTGAACACAGTGACTCAAAAAAAAAAATAGCCTACATAACCTATTTCAAGAAATCTTAAAAGAAAACTGCCCACATCTCTTAAAACCAGAGGGCAAAGTGGAAATACAAAGAATCCACCAGTTACCTCCTGAGAGAAATTCCCAAATGTAAACTCTCAGGAACATTATGGCCAGAATGCAAAGTTTCTAGGTCAAAGAAAAATACCACAGGCAGACAGGAAGAAAGAATTGAAGTATCAAGGAGCCACAGTCGGGATCAAACATGAGTTAGCAGCTACCACTATAAAGGAGTCAAGAACTTGGAACACCATATTCCAGAAGGCAAAGGCTTACAGCCAAGAATAACTTACCAAGCAAAATTTAATATAATGCCACAGGGGGAAAATGGAACTTTAATGCCTGATGAAAAGACTAGAGTTGCAAAGAAACTTTGAAGTTCAAACCAAGAGTTCAGAAAAGCATAATTAGGGAAACACAAATGAAAATGATAAAGGACTAAACAAAGGTAAATTGCTTACATTCAAATAGGGAAAGATGATGCATGTGTCCTCTTAGAACCCTGTCATTATCAGGGGTCGAAGAGTGAATCCAATTAAATAAGGCCTGGGATTGGTTCTGTTATGTCTTGATGATCTTAAGGGAAAAAATGGAAAGAGAAGGAAAGAGGAATACACTGGAGTGGAGAAGGAAGGGAAGAAAAGGACAGGGAAAAATTATCTAATATAAGTATATCTGTAAAAACAAGTTGGGGTGGGGTTGAAGTAGCTGAGACTTGAAGCTCACTATCAGTTGAATTGGTCAAAAGAAGAAAAATACACACAGTGTCGGTTATAAAAATACATTTCACTCAACAGAGAAATAGGAGAGAAAGGGTAAAGGCGGAAGAGGAATTTGAGGGGAGGTAAATTAAAGCAGGGATAGGTCCTAAGCAAAACAAACTCCGAGAAAGCACAAAATTATTTATCCACATTTAGAGTATAAGTTCCTCGAGGAGAGGGACTATGTTTTTATATTGGTATCCAAGTTCTTGGCACAGTACTTGGCATATAATAAGTGCTTTGTGTGTATTCTTTCATTGACCTTAACTATCTTTTTTTGGAGAGATTTGAACTTTAAAAATATATTTAAATGAGTATACAGAGTTTTTCCCAAGAAAGCACTGAAAATATCTTTTTCCTCAATACGTACATAGAGCCCCAAGATTAACCTTCATTTATTCAAATCTCAGAAATGTTTTAATTTATTTTTCTTAACTATGGGGAAAAGATGGCAACTTTTTTCTTATATGTATAAAATCCCAAGTTTGGAAACAGAGTAGAACTCCTATTCCTATCAAGTTGCGCTCCTGACTCTCTAGGATAGAGGTGGGGAACCTGCAGCCTTGAGGCCTCATGTGGACTTCTAGGTCCTTGGGTATAGCCTTTTGACTGAGTCCAAATTTTACAGAACAAATCATTTTTTAAGGGAATTTGTCCTGTGAAGTTTGGATTCAGTCAAAGGGCTGCACTTCAGACCTAGAGGGCCACATGTGGCCTTGAAGGTTCCCCAACCCTGCTCTAGGACTTCATCCACTTCTGAAACCTCTTCAACCTGAAAGGTCACTGAAACTTTGGAATTCATCATTGGAAGCACCATCCACCCCTGCAGCCTCTCCCTCTAGTTGGATGGTTCCTCTAGAAGCATCTTTTAAAGTGGATGGTCATTGAAGAATCCAGGAAATCTTTCTGCCATGTCCTCAGACCAGGGTACAATTAGCTTAGCTTCCTTTTATGTGTTATCTTCCTTAATAGAATGTAAGTTCTTTGAGGACAAGAACTGTCTTTTTTTCTGCTTGTGTTTGTATTTCCACAGTGCCTGGCACATAGCAAGCCCTTAATAAATGCTTGTGGACTTGCTGACCCAACCATCCCCAACACAGTGATCTGCCCTCCCCCACTCCCACACAGCTCCACAACGGTACATTGGTCCTAATCAGATCTCCTCCTTTTCTACCCATGTGTTACCTAACAGAACCAATTTTAAAATTCCTAGAGAGGTTCCTTTCTAAAAGAGTCTAGATGTTTATTACCTTATTTTGCAGAACTCAGTGTTTAAAGAAATAGGTATCAAATTCAATATATTCACAATTTCAAGTATATTTTTATCCTATTAGTCCTTACAAAGTCACCAAGTCTTTAAAATAGAAAGTATTTGATATAGAATGTTTTTTTCTATGTTAGAAAATTAAATATCTTCCAAATAACAGAGAAAAGACTTCAAAATCAACAACAAAACCTACAGGGCACCTGGCAAGCTGAAAGCTACTGGAAAAGTCATAGGTTAACAGTGCTTAGAATGTAGTAAATATATCAGGTAGAAATTTCAGTGTCACTAGAGTTGCCTAAGAAAAGTTTTCCCAAAATTTTGTATTCAGAAATTCTATCCACCTAAATAAGGCAAAAGGATTTCAATATACAGACTCACGCCACATAGGAGAACTGCTAGACAAAGCAGTTGCCCACCATCAAATAGATATTGGCTATTACAAGAATGAAGCATTGTGGGATGTGATAGCAAGACCATCAAGAGTCTCACAAGTAATAATAACAAAATATCTGAGACAAGTATTTTAAACCCTTCCAGAAGGAATTTATGACATACCAATTAATATTTCCTAGACATCTAACAATTTTTTTTCATATAATATCATTCAAAAATATTTATTAAAGTATCTACCTAGAATGTTCTGTGATTTGGAAAAGCTGAGGGTAAATTTTGAGGCTCCCTCCCTCCTTGTAGAAGACAAAAATCCCTCCCCTCAAGAGGTTTATGACTTTGTAGAAGATTTCAGACTATATAAAATAGAATTGAAGAAAATTGGGATTTAGTCAGGGGTATATTGGTAAATGTTTAACAACCAGCTCTCTGAAAAAATACTAAGCTTAATCTGTATTATTAACATTTTCTCCATTACTTTCTTGAATCTAGACAATCAACAAAACCATAAATCAAGCCCTGATTTGTAGCATTTTGTCAAAGTATAAATGCATTCACACTAAAAATTTAATGATAGGTTCTCAGAAACCTAGTATGATCCAACTCCAGCAATCAATCAATTAATCAATATTTATTAAGCACCTACTCTGTGCCAGGCATCCTTGCATCTAGTACTAATAACAATGAACACCACTATCATCATAAAATAGAGTTAAAAGGTCCCTGGGATCCATATGTACAGAGTCCCAATGCTGTTCTTTCCACTCATTCAATGCCTGCTCACCAGGTACCCAGAAATGTAAGAAGCACTGTGTTAGTCTTCAGTGCCTTTGAAGGAAGCTAAACACAGAGTGTAGGCGTGGCTACAGATGTAATACTAGAAAAGCAGAACGCAAAAGACCCCATTTTGAAATATATTTTCTGTAGGGTGTGTGTGTGGGTGGGTGGGTGTGCGTGTGTGCGTGTGTGCGTGTGTGCATGCGTGCGCATGCGCACATCACCCTGGCAACAAGCCCCTTTAGGCACTGCTCTATGCCCTTTGGATACTTCAACATTAATAGATTATGAGGCTAAATGTTAAAATTGGAGTTTGCAGTAGATAATTTTGAAACTCATTAGGCTGCACAGTCAAGTAAATCATATATGGCTTGTATCTTGCAGCAAGTTCATGAAGCATCATGGACTGGAAAAAGATGAGTGAGTGAGTAAGGGTGACTGCACTGCCTCTCTTAATATCTTGGACCTATTAAGAAGTCTAACCACTCTGAAATAAAACTAAAAGGGTCGGTTTTTTTAGCTAACTTTAAGACTATAATTCTTATTACTTCTATTCCTATTTCGCTATAGGAAAGGGCAGGGGTGTGCAAGGAATGATGCATAGATGGCTCTAATACACAGGCTAAGTGACAGGATTTGTGGGATATAGAAAGGCCCACTACAGTCAGACATTGGTTCTGCAAGGATTTAAAAAGCAGGTAGCATAGGACAGGACCAGGTGTGTTAGGCTCCTAATCAGATGGTCCTAATCAGATTTTTTCTACCCATGTGTTACCTAATAATATTCAGGCTTTTGTTTTTAGAACCAATTTTAAAATTTAAATTTAAAAATTTTAAATTCTTTTAAAACTCATACCTAGTAAGAGAAAAAGATCACCTTCCAAGTGAAAAATGGCATGACCACCACTCCAGTTCTGGTCCTCATTACCTCTTTCCTTCGCTATTGCAATAAAGCACCATACTCTGCCTCTGACCACTCTGAATCCAGTCTTCCCTTCTCCTTTCCCCTTCCACACAGCTTCCAAATTGACATTCCTAATGCACAGGTCTGACCATGTTATACCCCACCTCAAGAAGCTTTAGGGGCTCTCTCTTGCCCCTCAGACAGGGATCCTTAACTTTTTATGTCATGGACACCCTTGGCAGACTCCTCATAATAATGTTTTAAAATGCATAAACAAAATACACGGCTTACAAAAGAAACAAACACATCTACAGAAGGGAGAAAAAAGAATAGGGGACATTTGGGGGTAAGAGATTCATAACTAAGATTTTCTAAGATAAGAATCGTCAAGCAGCAGTAAGCAAGATGTGTGGTTCTTTAAGCATGTCTGCTTGTTCTTTCAGCTAAAATCAATGAATGAGTCTGTATTTGTGTGTTATTATCTCATTAGCAGGCAAACACATATTATAAAGCTTACTATGCACAATGAATCTTTAAGCAATTTCATCCTTTCTCACACCCAATTATACACAAACACACATATGTACATATATATATGTGTATGTATGTATATGTATATGTGTATATATATGTAAATCTCCCAGGATTGAGGGCTAGAAGGGATTCTAGAGGTTATTAGGTCCCATCTTCTCATTTTGCAAATTAGGAAACTGGGTCCCACAGAGAAGTGACTGGCCTAAGGTCACCCAATTGTATCAGAGCCAGGATTCAAACCCAGGTTCTCTGACTCCAAACCCAGAGCTCTTTCTTTTTGTTGCTGCTGGTTGTTGTTGTTTTTGAATCATTTTGGTCAAATGCAATTCTCCGTGACCCCATTTGGGGTTTTCTTGGCAAAGATTCTAGAGTGGTTTGCCACTTCCTTCTCCAGCTCATTTTATAAATGAGGAAACTGAAGCAAACAGGGTAAAGTGACTCCCCCGGGTCACACCGCTAGTGAATATCTGAGGTCGGATTTGAACTCAGGAAGATGACCTGACTCCAAGCCTGACACTCCATTCATTGTACCACTTTTGGATAAATAATGCACATAGCATAATAATGGCTAGGGAGAGGCACTTTGGTCCAGAAAATTGCAGGGAGTGGGACTATTAGGCTGTAGATACTAGAGTGGTTGCATTTCTTACTCCAGCTCATTTTACTGATGAGGAAACTGAGGTAAACAAGATTAAGTGACTTACCCAGGGTCACACAGCTAGTAAGTGTCTGAAGCCAGATTTTAACCCAGGGATTTGAGTCTTCTTGACTCCAGGCCTGGTGATCTATTCACCTAGCTGCTGCTCAAAGAGCAGATCCTCTTTTCTACTTTGTCATCGTCCCGTCCTCGTTCTCAGCAACTACTCAGTATCTCTAAGCTGCATTTGTTGCCACGTTTCCCTACTCCTCTTTTTCTTCCTATCTCCTCCTCCTCCTGCCCCATACTTCATCTTCTCTGGGTCAAGGTTTCCCTGTCTTCCCAGATGACAATTAGGAAATCTAATAAAATTATTATACTCATGAGCACATGAGAAGTTGTAAGAAATATTCATCCTCCTCACCCATCCCCAGCTCCTGGGCCACATTTTCACAAGGATGCTCTGGATGGAACAGATATTTTGCCTATTATATTTCAATATTCCAAGGATCTGTGATTGCTTTAGTACAGGTCTTCTCAATGTTGATTCCAACTCTGGGAACTCTACTCACCAATGGATGGTTTTTGTGAGTTTCTACAGTGAAAAATGAATGTGTCACCCTGCACTCAACATTATGAACCGCTCACCCCGTAGGCATCTCAAACTTAACGTGTCCAGAGCAGAACTCAGTAACTTTGACCAAAAACTTTGGCGGGGCAGGGCGGAGGGGACAGTGAAATGATCCTTCCATCTACCACCCTTTTGAATCTGGCTTTGAAATCTAAAAGTAATCCTCGTCTTTTCCTTCTCCCTCACATCCAGTCAGGTGCCACATCTGGCAGCAATTACCTCCACAAAATATCCTGTATCTCCTCCTCTCTTCAGTAACATGGCCACCACACTAATCTGTGTCCTCATTACCTTTCACCTACACTATTGCAATAATGGCTCCTAATAGGCTTCTGACCTCTCTGTGTTCAGCTTCCCCTTCAATCTAGTTTCCACACAGCTCCTAATTGGGTATTCCTAATGAGTGAGTCTGACCATGTTATACCACAACTCAAGAAGCTTTAGTGGCTCCCTCTTGCCCCTCAGAAAGGGATTCTTAACCTTTTAATGTGTCATGGACCCCCTTGGCAGTCTGGTGAAGCTTCCATAACCCTTCCCATTAAAACTCATAAAATAAAATACATAGGCTCAGATTTGTTCTGGCCCACTTGTCAATACAAATATCACAAATGCTCAGATTTCTTAAAGAGTCTACCCGATATGGTGGATCTTTAATAAATTTTGTTTTTCTTTGGCTGAAAGAAGACTTGGGTTGAATTCATTTGGGCAGGGCCCAGCATGTTGGTATTTCGGGGTCCCAACACCCCTAAACTTCAACATTTTGGTTCCCTTTGACCAGGACACTGCTAACCTCTCCCTTCTCCAGCCAAGACTGGAAGGTATGTAAACCTCCCCATTTCTCTATCCTTTCTTGCCCTCCAAGAACCTTGGAGGTACTTTTCGGCCCTGACGTCTCAGGTCCCATTAGGTCAGATAGCTACAAGGCTGTCTAGTACTCAGCCTCACACTCTCAGAAAAAAAAAAACGCAACAATTACATTGAAATTTGTCTGTAATTTTTTTCCTGTCCAAATATATAGACTCCATGAAACCTCTCTATGGGGCCCATGCATCCTGGGTCAAGAACCACTGCCTCATATAAAATATAAACTTCTATTTGGTGCTTAAATTCCTTCACAATTTGGTTCCAGACTTAACGCATATTACCCTTTTCCACACATGCTATATTCCAGCTAAATTGGCCTACTTGCAAATTCTGTCTTATGTTTCTGTGCCTTTACATAGGTTGTCCCCTTTACTGAGAAAGCTCTTCCTCCTCCCCTCTTCCTCATGGAATTCTTGATTCCTTTCAGAACTCAGGTAATGTACCACCTCCTGTAGGAAAGGAAGCAGATTGTAATTCCTTCTGTTTTAGTGACTCCTCCTTCCGTTCTGAAATTTATTTTTTATTTACTGCAGACAAGAACCAACTTTTGCCTCTTTTTGTATCTCCAGCGCTTAGCAGTGTTTGGCACGTAGTGGGTACTTAATAAATGTTTATTGATCGATAGATAGCACCTACATTTTGTATGTAGTTTTCTTTGTACGTTTTGTCTTCCTCTTCCCCCCCTCCACACACACACACACACACAATAGAAGGCAGGGACTGAAGTGTTTATGGTGCTCCTCTGCACACAATTTGGTTGTAAGTTTTTGTGGTCTCCTGGAAGCACATACATTGTGTAATGGATAGTCACTGCACTTGGATAGGGTTGCAAATCCTACCTCAAACACTAATTGGCTGTATAATTCTAGGAAAATCAATTAAACTCTCTCAGGCTCAACTTTCCCCTCTGTAAAATGAAGTAGTTAAAGTCAACAGACTCTAACTCCTAGCTCTAAATCTAATGCTGAATTTTTGTTTCTCCATTCCTAGTGACTAGCACAATGACTGACACATAGTAGGTACTTAATGTAATAAATAATAATTGCTGATAAATAATAATAATTTCTATAGTGTTTACTATGTGCCAGTCATCATACTAATCACTTTACAAATATTATCTCATTTGATCCTCACAACAACCCTGGGAGACAGGTACTATTTGTATCTTCATTTTATGGTTGTAGAAATTGAGGTAAATGGGTCAGGTGCCTCGCCAAAAGTTACACAGCTATTTAAGTGTCTGAGGCTTGATTTGAATTCAGGCCTTCCTGACTTCGGGCCCAGCGCTTTATCCGCTGCCTGACCTAGCTCCCTCTGTGCTCAGAAATACATTGAAGACTTGTATTTTCATTGATGTGGAGACACCTTCCACGGACATAGTTCAAAATATGTTTACAATATTTAGTCTTAGAAGGTTCCCTGCTCATAGGGTTGCCTGTTTTAACCATAAAGTAGGTGTCAGAGGCACAAGATGAACCCAGGTTTTTTCTGACTTCAAATCCAACACTCTATCCATTATGCTAAGATGGCCCATTAACTTAAATCAATGAAATTAATATATGAACCAGTGTAGAGGGTTGGTCTATACTTTCTCTGGCATTATTATTTTTAATTATTTAATTTAACGTGGCTATTGGCAAAATTACATTCTAAGATTACCAAAAAATTGACTCTCCTCCCTTAAATGGCTGCAACCCATTGTAGGATATACTTTTAATCTTTTATGGTTTACATTAAGGTGCTAGAAATCATTCCTTGAGGAAATTCTCTAAGATGGAATACCTCACTCTGTGTGCTTAGGCCCGACCTTGTCTAGCATGTCTATGCTGGATCCCCTTGCAATCCAAACTGACAAAAATGTAGATCCAGAGTTCGGAATACAGGTCTGAAGGTGCTGGTAGTCTTTTAAGGGATTGGAACTATTTTATTTCATCTTAGGATATAACTTTTTCCAAAGACATGTTTTGCATTTTTTAAAATTCATGCCAGATCTGTAGCTGACCTTTCAGATGCCTTAGGTTTAGTGAAGAGAGCACTGGTCTCAGTAAGGAGAACCAGGTTCATTCAGAGCTCAACCACTATCCTGTGTGATCTTGGGCAAGACATTTAACTTTTAATGCAGTGAATTTTTAAAATATTGGGCTTGTAGTCCAGGAGACCAAAGTTCAAATCCGGCCTAGACGCTTACTAACTGTATGATAATAGGCAAGTCTATTAACTTCTGTTTGCCTTAATCTCCTCAACTGTAAAATGGGAATAACAAGGACAGTGCCTGGCACATAATAGTCACCATATAAATTGTGAGTTTAAATCCAGCCTCAGATATTTATTAGCTGTGTGATCCCGGACAAGTCACTTGACCTTGTTTGCCTCAGTTTCCTCATCTATAAAATGATCTGGAGAAGGAAATGGCAAACTATTCCAGTATTTTTTGCCAAGAAAAAGCCAAATGGGGTCACACAGAGTCAGACTTGACTGAAACAACTGAACAATAACAACAAAATCCTTCTCCTCTTCCCCCCCACCCTCATATGCTAATCTGAAAAATGGAGATAACCATGCCTATCCCTAAAATTCATAATAATAAGGTTAAATGTCAAGCAGACATACATTAAGGTATTCTAACTACTTCAGATGTAAAGCATTTGTCACCCCGAGCCAATGCAATACTACTGATAAAAATAATATTTGAGATATGTTGGATAATGTGTGATTGTTACATAGTTGATGATGGTCACAACAATTCACTGATAGCAATACAAGTAGGATAGCTGTCTTGGGGGGAAAAGTTTATACAGCATACTAGAAAAAGCATTGGACTTAGAATTAGAAAACCTATGTTCAGATCCCAGCTGTTCTGTTTATCTGGGTGACCTTGAACAAATCACTGAACCTTCTTTATGCTTCAGTTACCTAATTTATAGAATGAGGTCATTGGACTCCATGACTTCCAAGTTCCCTTCCAGTCTGAAATCTGGTGTTTTTTATTTACAGTTGCTCAAATAGGATAATTATTTGTTATTTAACTAAATCAGTTTCTACAAACGTTTAAGAAAAAAAATCTTATTTTTAAGACGTTATGCTAGGCAGACACAAAGATTAATAAGACCACATACCTGGCCTCAGAGAGCTTATAATCCAGTAGAAGAAACAAAATTAAGTACATAAATTGTATATAGATTGGAACACTAAATGTAGAGGAGAAGTACAAAGTGGCATAAGAGATGCGAGGTGAGAAATAAAGGTCTGTGACAAATGCTACCTCTTCTTACACCATCAGTCAATAAGCATTTAGGAAAACCTATTTTTCCATCCTCTTCATTTTGCATATATGAAGAACCAAAGGAACAAACAAATTAGTTTACTGTGTCTATACACACACACACACACACACACACAGCAGGGCAGGCGTCCTCCCTCTGCTTTCCCATCATGCTTACCCCTACTTCTAATCAAGACCCTCCCATACCTCTAGTCAAGTGGGAGAGTCCAATTCAAAGGGAAATTAAGGGATATTTTCTTGTCCAGAAATGAAGTGATATAAAGACAAAGGGCATCAACAAAATGTATTTTTAAAAAGCAAATGTCTCTGGCTCAAAAAACCAAAAACAACCCCAGCAGCTGAGGGAATTAAAGACACTAAGAATGCTGTAACACACTACAGACTTATTTTTCAACTAATACCTGAGAATGTTTTGATATTTTGTAAATACCTCACCAGTTTGTTCTACCAACTAATTTTTGCTGAGGAAAAAAAAGTGGTGACATGTCAAACTAGGCTAGGTTATCACATCATGTACTGGGTTTTTGGAATATATTATCTCTATGCTTTTTGTGTCACTTTATTTTTCAGTCTGTATCACCTTTTATGAAACTTGAAATTCTCCCTTAGACACATTTCAATTTCTTCTGAATCTCTGAATACAGTCTTTTTTCAATTCCTTAGTTATGACTGCTTTTCCCAACATCAGTCACAGCACCATGAAAAGAATGGCCTCTGAGATGTACAGAACACAAAAGAGCCTAAATTCAAAGTGTAGATAATGCTTTATATGAGACCTAAAATGCCTACTGCTCCTACATTTGGGTCATCTGAATTAGAGGCTTTGAAATGATCTAGTTAAAATAACAGGGATGATATCACAAGTGCTTAGTTTAATTGTATCATTAGAAGCATTAAACTTTATACTTTGTGGGGGGCAGGAGGGGTAGGGAGAAAACACTAATTCATTTAGTTTCAAGGGCCAAAAACAAACACATGTCAAAGGCATGACTACTAGAGAAAGGATTTTATTTTTCAGGATACTTGGACCCAGGGCACAAGTGTTTATTGGAGAAAAACAAAGACTATATTTCCAGTGAAGTTTGTACACAGAGGACATGCTTGATTGGGAGAAGCAAAGGGTCTTTAATAAAGACAATGCAATTGGGGGGGGTGATTTATTTATTCAGAACAAGAGAAGAATATTCAACAAAGATATACAGGACGTTCCAACTTGATTCAGATGATTACAATTCTCCTGACTGAGTTGCCCATTGTGGTCTATCAGCCAAGCATGGGAAGCTACCTGGAGTGCCTTGTGGCTCTTTTGTATTCAGTATACCACGATACCAGGATATCAATTATATCAATAGTCTGGCCCTTTAAGTCCTCTGAGCCAATCAGGTTTGGAGGATAGTTTTGAATTCAGGTTTTTACTTTTATTTGCAGGGAACTGCGGTGGAGAAATGCACATTACTAGAGAGCCTTAGGTGGAAGAACCATCTTAGCCATCATAGAAACCATAAAGATGCAGCATCATAAGATTACTGTCCCCAAATGTTTTCAGGAACTGGATAATCAGTTGGGTAGCACTGAGAGTATAGAGGATTGAGTACATGAAGTTCCTAACTTCCAAAAGGAGGAAGACAAAGCTTCTAGCTTTTTGTTAGAATTGGAAAAACCATTTCAAAAAGCAACACTCAAAATGGGACAGTGACCATAGAATTCAGTAGGTTGACAATAAAAGCAGCTGGCATTAATATAGTACTTTGAGGTTTGCAAAGCATTTGATGTACATTCCCTCATTTGATCCTTACAACAATTCTGTGAGGTAAGTTGTTATTATTGCTATTTTCTGGACGAGGAAAGATGCTGAGAGAGGTTAAGTGACTTGTCCAGGGTCACACAGCCAGTTAGCATCCAAGGCTGGATTTGAACTCACATCTTGCTGACTCCAAGTTCAGTGCTTTGCCCACTGGTCTACATGGCTGCCTCATGTGACAAAACAATGTGGTTTTCCCTAATGCTCTAAGAGTAATAAGAACATCCAGTTACTCAGAGTTGTTCTGATTGATGAAGGAGGTAGAAATGAGCCTGCTCAAAAAGAAAAAGAACATTCTGAGGTAACAAAAGTTGATCCTGCATAGCCCCAGGCCCCTAAGGTTTGGACCACTGAGATCAGAAAGGAGAACAGCTCTAATTAAGCCTCACTGAAGAAGCCTGGACCAATCCTGCTAAAAAGAAAGGCACCAAAGGTCAAGACGAGGTACATCGGGACACCCAAATTCATTTTCATTTAGGACACAAAGAAGACCTCTTTGCTCTCAAATATTTCCTCAATACAGCCTGAAATGTACCAAAAGGCATATTGATGAGTAAGACACCTCTTTAAGAAGCAACTTTCTCTAAAAGGCTTAAAAGGGTGTCTCAGTTCTTCCAGAGTCAATGTGATGTAGAACAGAGGTGTCAAACTCTGGCCAACCCACAACAGTGTGATTTCCATGGAATTGAAGCCCATAATACATTTCAGTGAAACTAGAACTATGACAGAGTAAAATGTAACTGGGAGATATTTAACAAAATAAATAAAAATACAGGCATACCTCAAAAAAAGAAAGTCCAGACGCATAGGGAACACAGCATCTGCAAAGGCAGAAAAAGACTTTACTATCACTATGGAATAAGGCAGCTAGGGCCTGGAGTCAGGAAGACTTGATTTTTTCAAATCTAGCCTCACATACTTACTAGCTATGTGACCCTGGGCAAGTCACTTAACTTCTGTCTGCCTGTTTCCTCAGGTGTAAGATGGAAATCATGATAGCATCATGCCTGGCATATGGTAGGTGATTAATAAATGCTTCTTCTCTTCTCTTCTTATGAGCTAGACACACTGAAGAAGGGGAATTGAACATGGTTTAATAAGAAGCTTCAGTTTTCCAGATTAGCATAAAGATATGGAGACAGGTCCAAGAATAAGACCATCTCGGACCTTAAAGAAAACTAATATTGCCCTACCAACATTTTCTGAGTCCTTTCCATCTGACTCACAGGACCCCAACCAACAGTGACAGTAATAATGGGAACATAGCATGTCTTACTATGTTGGCAATGGATCCTTGCAATGGCAAGTAAAGTAGGACTTTTTGTTGTCTTTTGTTTTGGAGTGCTTTTCAATTGAATCAGGGGTCTTTGATGAGCTGCTTAAGTCATGGGTAGCCTTAGGTCACATGGGCTTGGGTTGCATGGTTGTGATGCCCTCTGACCCTGAAGAAGTGTATATATGTATATTCTGAGGTTAGCATTTTGCTTGGGGCTCACTCATTGGAAGAGCATTCTTGTGATTTCACCAGATGAGCCTCTGGTTAGCTGTTAAGGAGCCCCCCAGCTTTGAAAACCCAGATGTTGGTACTTCTCTTTGTGGTAACTGTATTGCTATGGTCAGATGGTTAGAAGCCTGTCTGTTGATTTGTGTTATTTTTCTCTGCTGGTAATTTCTGTTTGTATTTTCTCTGAAGTTCAGGGTGTTTTTCCCTGAGCTAAGTGAATGACATATGTATGTTTAATTAAAGTGAGATTGTAAACCCATTAAAGTTGCTTTCTTTAGAAAAACAGATCAAAGAGCCTGTGCTAGCAGCCCTCCTGTGTGCTGGTATTGTTGGCCTTACACAGCCACAGAAGCCGTAAGTAGTATTGTTGTTACACTCCTAAGAGACAATTATCTCCCAGCTATTTTAGGATGAACACTTGGAACATGTGTTGGGGTTTGTCCTCCGTGGTCTGAGCTGAAAGGACCACCCACATTTGGGTAATATCAGAGTGAGATGAGTTTCCTAAAGTCATGGGCATCAGTGAGAAGATAAACAATGTGGCCTAGGGATGTCCAAATCTGATAAACATTTCTGGAGTTGGCCAGGATCAATTCCATTCTATTCAAAATATCATCAGAGGACTGTAGGTAGAGAGCTGAGGTTCGTTTTCTAAATATCCTGACAAATCTTACAGAACAGAAGTTTACTAGAAGATAGAGTACAGATATGAGGCAGCTAATGGCTCATTGCATAGAACACTGGGGTTGGAGTCAGGAAGATCTGAATTCTAATCCAACCTCAGAAACTTCCTGTCTGTATGACGTCAGGCAAGTCACTTAGCCTATGTTGGCCACTGGAGAAGGAAATAGTGAACCACTCCAGTATCTTTGCCAAGAAAACTCCACAGACAGAGTTTTGATGGGGTCACCATCAAAAGAGTCGGACGCAACAAAACAACAAAGAGGACAGTGCTGCTAGAGAATATCCAGGAGGCACTTAAACTCCTACTCAGAAGTTTGACCCTGGAGACTCTCCATTGGCTAAGAAAAAGAAGGATCATCCGAGGAAGAGGCCCCTTAATGCTTCACTCCACCTGCACTTTGTGTTTGCAGCCCTGCTACCTCATCTCCTTCACAGGGATCTATAGATGACTGAGTGACGCACCGGACAAAGCGCTGGGCCTAGAGTGATGAAGACCTGAGTTCAAATGTGACCTCAGACACTTACTAGCCGTGTGACCCTGGGCAAGTCACTAAACTCTGTTTGCCTCAGTTTCCTCATCCACAAAATGAGCTGAAGAAGGAAATGGCAAACCACTCTGGTATCTCTGCCAAGAAAATCCCAAATGGGCCCATGAAGAGTCGGACACGACTGAAATGACTGAACAACAAAAAATAGCATCTGCCTGCCAGGATTGTCATAAGGAGAAAAATAAGATAATAGTCATAAAACATTTTGCAAATCTCAAAGCACCATAAAAATACTAGCTGTTATTGGACACGACTCTAACATGGATACTTTATACAGAACTATATACCTGTATGTAGCCTACATACTGAGATATTAGGCATGTGACTATGCTGCATCTATGTTTTAAAAAAAGTTGATGTTGTAGGCTGAGCCTTACTTACTCAGGCCAGTGCCCCCAGTACTAGGCACTTCTAGTGACTCTAGTCATTTATGATCAATATCAGAATGAAATGAGACAATCATATTAACAACAGTTAAAAAAAGATTTACAACAAACTACTTACTCTTTACTGAGGGCAATGAGGTGGAGGGGGGTGGAGATTTATTTAACCACAACAAGAGAAGAACATTGAACAAGGACATGCATTAAGGACATCTCAAGTTAATGCAGCTGAGTATAGCTCCCCTGCCAAAGCTGCCCATTGTGGTCCATCAGCCAAGCGGCTGAATAAGCTCTTGGTGGCTCTTCTGTAGTCAGATGACCAGGAAGGGATATCAATAGCCTCATCCTTTAGTCTCCTAAGGATGCTTTCAATGCCTATTAAGGAAAAGCTAGCCTAACTTACGCTATAAATCGGGTAGCATGTGTATTGTGTGTATGTGTGTGTATAACATATATATGTGTGTATATACATATGTATAAATCCATATGTGTATAGAAAAATATTTAGATATAGGTATGTAGGATGTATTCATAGATATAGATATAAATCTAGATAGGCATCTTGGTGGCACAGTGGATAGAGCATAGGGCCTGGAGTAAGAAAGACTCATCTTCCTGAGTTCATATCTGACCTCAGACACTTACTACTTATGTGAACCTGGACAAATCTCTTAACCTTGTTTGCCTCAGTTTCCTCATTTATAAAAAGAGCTGGAGAAGGAAATGGCAAACCACTCCAGCATCTTTACCCAGAAAACCCCCAAAAAGGCATTACGAAAAAGTTGAAAAACAACTAAACAACAAAAGCAACATAGAGAGAGAGAGAGAAAGAGAGAGAGAGAGAGAGAGAGAGAGAGAGATAACTGGCATACCATCCTATGACTGAAATATTTTAATAAGTATGTAAACAGCACGCCTGATAGGAAAAGCCTCTATTTCCTAGCATACTTAGGCCCAGAGTACAAGGATGCACTGAAAGAGAATAAGGACTCTATTTCTCATGATATCATGTACCCATGACACAGCTATTAGAGAGAGACAAACTTTTGAAAAGGAAGAAGATAGTCATGAGGGAAAATGGGGATAATGATGGCAGAGTCGGAAATTTTCCTGAGACCCTATAGAGCAAGGAAAGAAAACATCTAGGGTAGTCTGTAATTGCAGATTTACTAGATAATTGAGCAAATTGCAGGAATTGTGTACACTGCAGTGCCCAACCCCTTGTCTCTGGCTGCAGAGAGACTTTGCCCAAGCCTTCCCTATAAGAGTTGTAAGCCTATAGAGGTAATTAAAGGCCCAACTACTGGGAAAGAGTAGTGGATATGAAGAGACTTTTCAATGGAAACATGCACAGTGACTGTTTTCTGTTCCTTTACTATGTATTTCTGCCTTAAATATCTACCATATATTTTCAATGCTTTTTCTGGCCTGGGCCTGCTGGTATGGTTAGTCATTAAATACATGGAATGCAATTAACTTTGGATGTTCCCAGAATTATCTCAGTGGGATCAACAAGCCATGGTAGTGATTTGTTGAAGAGAATCCCTATGCAAAATATCTGGACCAGTATGAGCCCAGAGTTATTTTAAAACATGGACTACTTTAAAAAAAACCAATACTTTTTTTAATATTTAGTGCTAGAGATAAGGGAGTAGTATTTACCGTTCATGCTTAGCTAGAACAATTGCTAGGATAAAAGAATAAGAATCCTTTGAGGGAAAAATTCGGTATTCTACTTCCCTGCATTTTATTCAACATTTTTTATTGGGGAAGAGGAGATATAGGCGTGGCAGTAGTTTTCCATTCCAGAAGAAGAAATGTAACATTTTTAAGATAACCCACCTAATTGTCATCAGGCTTTAATGTGAAATCTCTATTCCCTAACAAATGTTTTTTCCAACCTTATTTCCCCATGCTACATCTAATAAAGTCCTCCCTAAACAAAAGAGATTTCCTCAATATATCTTTATATTTATTTTTTCAAACACACAAATAATAAAGCCACAATGGCTTTATTAGGCATGGAAGTGCTTGAATAGCCATTATGCTCCTTCCCAGTTCAAACATCTTTCATCCTCTTTACACATGTAAATTATAATGTCTGATCCATAGAGTCTAACACAACCACCACAATCAAATCATCCTTGGGGGACAACAGACAGGCTTGTTTATCTGATTTCAGCTGGTAAAGGGGGGGAGGAGTCCAGAAATAAGAATTTCTCTTGATTAGATTTCTAACTCCCTCATAAATGTTTATACTCTCTAATGCATTGTAGCCTACTTTTAAATGTTTGTTTCTGGAGCCAAGGAATGGTATGCGTTTCTAATATAAAACCAATTCAAGTAGTATATGCCAAGTTTTACAGGGAGCATTTGGTCAAATTCTAATAATCCCTCTTGGGAGCTAACACCAACTTCCAGCAGCAGGTCCGACACTGCTGATTAGAACAGCACACATGCTGGAGCAGCTTCTAGAAAGCATAATTTCCTTCCCTCTACTACCCCCATAGCCACCCCACCCCCATCCACATATTGTATATACACACTCAGTTCTGAGGAATGTGAATTCAGACATTTTGGATGATATACGTCATTTACAACCTAGGTCTTTCTGTTAAGGTGATAAAGTAATCTCAAAAGGGAAATAAATTGTTCTCTTCCTCCAATGTGTAAACACACACACACACACACACACACACACACACACACACATGCAGGGTTTCTATACAGAGACTGAGCTCCAATGTGTCACTGCTTAAGCACATAAATATCTTAATAATGAATAAAAACATTCACTGTGCACAGTTCTCATTATGGCAAGCATTTGAAAAAGAAATTCATGCCATGGAATTTTTAAATGAAAAAGATGATTTTCTGTACACAGAGGAAATTCCATTTTCTTTAATTATTTGTTCTTGATTGAAATTAATGTTTTCCTTTTAGTAGATACCACAAACTAGGGAAGCATACTATAAGAATCTTTTTTTTAAGCAGAGGAAAAGCTGAAATTTTCACACAATACCACACCAAAATATATATTGGTACCAATAAGGAAAGTGAGAGAAAATACCATCCAATGTTTCATTCATCTGTCTGTATTAGGTTCAAGAGATGAATGCCAAGGATATGTATTTGTCATATTTGTCATCCGAGACTGAAAACAATCCATCAACAGAGTGTTTTTTCCTTCTTCAACTGATAACAACCATGTATTTTCATACATATACATTCTGATTAGCACCAAAGCCTCCACTGATTTCTTCTTAACATTTTTCTACTGAAAAGAATAATATACCTTTTCTTTATTTTACTAGATTGTAAAGACCATGAATACACCAGAGATCTACTAAAGTGTTCCAAATCATCTTGAACTAAAAGAAAAGAGGGTGTCCCCCCCAATATGAGCATTTTTTAAAAGTCTAATGTTTATGCATGGCTTCACAATTCATCCAATACTCACTAAAGGCAGCCACTGCCAGTGCCAAGGTAACAATGATGGAGAACCACGATACCCATAATGCCTTTTTTCTGTAGTTCTGTGCTTCATGAGGTTTTAGTCTTGTGCTGCTTTCTAATAAACCTGACAAGAAAAATGAAGAAAAAAATTAATAAACAGGGAACTCACTCATTTCTATCTTACCAGATTCAGCAATGCCTAATCAATTCTTGAATGTAAATTTGGCAGCTTGGTAGTTATATTACTTCTTTCAGGTAGTGAGGTCATTAAAACCAATCTTAAAGACAGATTATGATAATACTACCCTTTATAGATGAAGATAGTGTTGAAGCTCCACTTTTAAGAAGCTATAATCTCTCAATTATTTTTTCCAGGAGTAGGAGTTATTTCAAATTCATCTATCCACCTGATATACTGGGTAAGAGTTATCTAGCACTAACTGCACTGCAAAGCAATGAATCAGTGACAAAATCCCTGTTTTTCCATAATCTCAACAGCCAAAAGCCTCAAAATTTGAGAGAATTTTCCCTTCTTTTCATTCTTTTCTTCATATAACTGAGTACCTGGTAGTTCTCCAATAAATTTAACCAAATAAACTTCAGAAAACAAAAGTAAACAGTAGATATTGGGAATTTTTCTGGAAAACATTTAAGCTTCCACAAATCAATAGGCTTACAGAACATAGAAAAAGAAAAATGCTTTTGTAGAAAAGATTCCACCCAATTTCCTACCTTCAACATTCATGATACCATACATTGTGAACATCTTTTATCATTGATAAGACTGAAGTATTATAAGTGCCCAAAATCCGAATCAAAGATTATATTCACTATAGCTTCAGTGGTCATTGTATTCTATTATACTCTAATTCTCTGAAAATTCATCACCCATATAAGTCTCTATTATCCAAAAGCTCAATTCCCAGCCATTCCAGGTAAAATGGGATTTTTACCAAATCTATGAAGTAGTAGTTGAATCCACTCCAGTGCTTTAGTAACCAGTAGAATTAAGAAAACTACCCCAGATGCCCAATATATAGGCAAAAAGGCCCTGACATATTCTGTTTTCCAATAAATAGGCTCAGAAATGAAATATTTGTTTTACAAATCACATATATCACATAGTATTTAAATGAATGGGAATCAATTAGCCCATGATCTCCTACATCTTCATTTCATCCAAGGAAGTAGGAATCATGGGAATTCTACTTCTTTCCCAGTATCCAGCACATAATAGGAATTGACCAAATGCTTGTTTTTTGACCAATTGATTCCAAAGTGATAAGTTATTAAACAAGGCAAGGAGGGAGAATGTCAGAAAAAAACCAGGCCACACCTCTGGGAGTTTAACTTTCTAAAACCAGTCAGCTTATTGTGTCTGAAAGTGAAGCATGTTAAAGCAGATAGGTACATTTAGAAGTGGTAAATATAAACACTGCCACTATTATCCCTAAACTGCCTCTAATAAACCCACTTTAATACAAGAGATGTTTTCTCTTATCAAATCTTGCCCTGGGTAAATATAATCTTAATTTCAAATACAGCACCTCTCTTTGTCTAATCTTTCCTAAACTGTACAAAATTACCTCTTCTTCCTTGAATTTTACTATCCCATTCATATAAACATTAGCTATGATTACCCAGGCTGAAATGAAAACCTCAGAGATTTTTATTGTTCTTCTTCCTCTCACTCTTCCTGCTCCTAAACCCTACAGGATTTCTCTATGCTACCCTAGATGACAAAATTTAAAAAAAAACTTTCATCCTTGCCACTGGATTATCACCACTGTATAAAACTGGATTGAATATTGACTTCATAAACCTTTGAAGCATTGTCATAGGGTAAACACTTTTGACAATGACAATGCTTCAGAGTTTTATCTGCTGAATGGGAATCTAAGGTTTCCTTTTAGAAAAGGATTTAAAATTCAAGGAGGAACTATGAAGATTTGAGCTTTCTATTTAGCCCCATAACATTTATCCTCATTATGATGAATTTACCCACTGCCAACAACATGCCGGGCATCAGATACAACATAAGTTTCTTCTCCCACATCAGTCAGCCAACATTTGCCTGGAGGAATTTCTAGGAATTAGAAGGTATCTTTCCAACTTAGTATCATTGGTCTACCCACCCACTCACCCACAATGAAGCTGCAAATGGCCTCTATAGTCAATCAAAGTATAATTTTTTTTTTTCATCTCATGAACCAGCTCCTTATTCTCTCCCCAGTTAGAGTAACTGCTGTGAAGGCAGTCCTGGAACTGATCTTTGTTTCTATCAATCCCTTCCCAATTCCACCTTCAAAAAATGATTTGAGATTCCATCCTGAGAACACAACTGAGTGAAGAACATGCTAACCCAGCAGTGAGGCTCAGAGATTAGCTACGAAATGCAGAGAAAAGCAAGAAACGTTCCCAACTTAAAAATACCTGATTTACAAAAGACCCACCTATACCAATCCCTACTACACTAGCCAAAAAAAATGTTCAGCCATACTTCCTACATATTTTCATTTTTCTTGACTACCAACCTAATATTTTATAGGTTGGGAATTCATTTGGGAATGGGTTATCATTCAAATACTAGTGTAAATGAGTCCAATCCAAATTCTTTCTTCTTAACATCTAAGTCAGTGCTAAGATGAATTTAAGGGAGCTTCATAGGCAAGGACTAGTGGGGAACATTTTGGCAGGTAGAGTAGGAGTAGTTAGGTACACAAAGAAACTTCACCCATTTCAGAGCTTCATCTAAATCTAGCTCTGATCTAAGAAAAAGGGAAATAGCTAATATGAATATATCACTTAAGGGTTTGCATACTGCTTTACATATATATGTATGTACGTATATATATACATATATATATGTATTATTGGTAGAATTTAAATTCAAGTCTTCCTTATTCCAAGTTCTTCCACAAAGCTACCTAGGTGCCTCTGGGAGACTTCCTTCTTCAAGGAAATATGTGCCTGCCTTTCTTCCTCGCCTAGTTCAACTATAACGTGAGTTCCTCTGAATGAATTTTTGGGTCTAGTGTAAGAATCACATCATCACCCATTTCTAAACAACTGACTCCCAGCCAGCCCATTCTATGCTAGGAACTCTGAATAAAAGAATTGGAGTAGCGGCATAGACTAGAGTCAGAGGGAGAAGATTATAGAGTCACAGGGGTAAGATGGGACCTTAAGGAAACTGAGGCCCAGAGAGGGTCAGTGATTTTTGCTGAAGGTCATACAGGGACTGAGTGTTGAAGGCAATATTGAAATCCAAGTCCTGTGGCTATAGAGCCAGTTGTCTTTCCGAATCCAGATGATCCCCATTGCCCCAATACCAGCAAGTATTGAAGCCATTGTGAAGCAGGTAGTTTAAATCAGGGTCACAATAAACAGCCAGAATTGCCACACATTCCCTTCTAACTAACTGAATGCCAAAAAAAAACCCAGAAATAAGATATTCTGAGGCCTTCTTCAGATCAATCTAAAATGGCAATAATAATGTGCAATTTCTTAATAATCTCACATTTATATACTGCTTTAGAGCATAAAAATCACTTTCCTAATAGCAACACCATAAAGTAAATAGTGCAAGTATTATACCCACTTTTAAATGAAGAGCCTGAAACCAAGGGAGGTAAAAAAAAAAAAAGGTTTGCCCTAAGTCACACAGCCAATAAGTAACTTAGATAAGATTTGAATCCTGATCTTCTGGTTCCAGGTCCTGTATTCTTTCCATTATGCCGTGCTGTTTCATTTTAAGAAGTGAAGGTAGAAATACTGAAATAACCTTTCCAAGATAAAAATATGCTTTGTTTTACAAAAAATGAATTCTTCAACTTAAGCTCTTTGTTATCCAGCATATGGAACATAAATGGGGTTTGGCTTTTTCCTGCTTTTTCTTCCCTTAAGGAACCTCACCTGCTTTGTATTTACTTTACCTTTCAGTTTCAAAAAGCAAGTGAACAGCATCTTGTGGCAATGGAACCAGTTATACTGCAAAGGATACTTAGGACTGGGTGGGAGAGAAGCAGGAACAGGAAATCCAAGCTATTGTATGTGACATGCACTGAATTCACACATTGACATATTTCATGAACAGGCAGCAAATTCATTCATACTGCTATAGAGTGGGGGGAAATGAAAATCAGTTTACCAGCAAAAATAACCTAGAAATGAATTCCCAGGAGTGAGAGATTTTTCTCATCTTTCTGCTACAAGTTACAAAACACTTTATTAAAATTATCATTTTGAGGGGTGGGGAGAAATAGACCATCTTTTAAATATAACCTGCAATGCTACAAAAATAAGCTCAAGGCAGGTGACTGGCTGTCTTCAGCTCAGAATAAAATCTTAGGCTTTAATTCGTAAAAAATTCTTCCAAACTCTGATATGCTACCTGCAAAGTCTCTTATAATATTCCTTTACATAATGTTTTGTTAAGTGTATGGGAAACAGGAGAAGGGTAGAAACATCAAGGCATTTGCAGAACTCGGTACATTTGGAGCAATTCCAATTGTCTGCAAGCATCTCTGCTGATTCTCTGGGAGTTGCTGTTTCCATTTCATTCTATTTTAA
The DNA here is from genome assembly GCA_028646595.1 of Phalanger gymnotis. Taxonomy (NCBI): domain Eukaryota; kingdom Metazoa; phylum Chordata; class Mammalia; order Diprotodontia; family Phalangeridae; genus Phalanger; species Phalanger gymnotis. The sequence continues at coordinate 577,659,916 of CM053622.1, forward strand.
ATTCTATAGTTTTAAAATTGAGAAGTAAAAAAAGGGGGTCATGCATTAGGATATTAAATATCAAACAGGCACACAGTTGAGAGAGGCTAGAAATGGAGTATAAATCAGATAAGACTGAAAAAATACAAATTGATCTCAACCTATAATACAATGCTTCTAATAGAGATTTCTAAGTTAGGGAAGGCTAAATGAGTTGAATTTCTCCAGATGACTGTAAATTCTGTCTTAGTTAATGAATAGACCCAGTCAGTGGCTCTATTAAGACAACTAAAAATCTTAGATTGTAAAGTCCATTTCTTGAGGAACCAGTGGCTGCCTGGGAAAGAAAGGAAGTAAGGGTGCAGCTATGAAGCAGAGATTTGGGTTCTGCAAGCAGGCTGAACCTGAAAATAGGAAAGGAAGCGCAAGGACGGAAAAGGAAGAAAGGAGAGGAAGATAGAAGCATCATCAAATCTTTTCTGTTCCTTGAACTTAACTAAAAGAAGGATTTGACAAGTCAAGAGTTTAGGTTTGGTTACTGAAAGCCATTATAGGAATGTGATAATACAACAGATGGGGGAGGGGTGGGGGGGAGAGGCCGGAGAAGCAGAAGAGAGAGGTAACTGATCAATAATAACCGCAGAGACATTTTATGTTGCCTCAGTATATTTAAATTCATTCAGCAAAGCTCTTGGATTCACAGCAATCAGGAGCCACCTTTGTCCTCTAAAATTGTGTTGCTTCCCTCTTTACCGAAAGATGGGTCAGGTTTGCTGCCCAAACAGATCCACTACGACCTGGGACATAAAGTACGTGACTGCGCAGTAGAAATGGATTTGAGCAGAAACACAAAGAACGAATTCTCTCTCACTACCTTGTCCCTTCCTCTCTTTGGTACTCCCGCTGGACTTGTCCTCAGGTGGTGGAACCCAGAGCTCTCGGCTCTGTGGCGGACAAAGCCCCAGCATCGAAGAAATCACCCGGAGAATCTAAATCTGCATATGGAAATATTCAAAACGGGAACTAGCAATAACTGAGTAGAGAGGCCAAGACCCCCAGCAGACGGTAAATACCCTATGCTTTGGCAAGGCCACGGTGGAGGGACAGGGATGTCGGCGCGCCTCTGGAAGGAGAGTTGTGCCCAGGCTACCAAGTCAAAAAGGGAAATGCTCCCACCGGCTGGAGGGCTCCAACTCTAGGTATTTCCAAGCAGTGATGCATGGGCTCCAGGGTCCCAAGGAAGCCCAGCCTCATAGTACCGAAATGCCTCCTTCAAACTTTTTTCTGGTGGAGCGGGATGGGGATGGTTCTGAGGCGTGGTACCGAAGGGTAATTGGTAGAAAACCGAAAACGGACTTTAAGAGAAAGCTGGCCACATTGGGGGAGGGTAAGGGGATGGAGGGTACCCAAGAAACGAAGAGAACACACACACACACACACACACACACACACACACACACACACACATCTTTCTTGGAATCCTCAAAAGCGGTAGCCGTGAAGAAAGCCGGCTTTGGGAAGCATCGGCTGGAAAGCAACCGGCTTCATTTCCATTCATCCAAGATATAACCACTTCGTTTCTGCGCAAGGAGTCGGAGACCAGAGCTTTCTCTCCAAAAGGGCAGAGGGCAGAGGCCCCCAGAACACTAGCCCCAAAGATGGGGAAGAAAAAGATGCTGCTGGATGAGAGGAGTGGAAATCGCCCAGTCCGAGGAGCCCTGATCCGCTCCCACAGTGCCTAGCCCGCGGAGAAGTTGCGAGGCTAAGGGATAAACGAAGAACTGGAAAATGGGAAGAGAGGACCTAAGGTTATACTCACCTCTATCCTCCAGCCCGTCACTAAACTGGCCGCTTTCGCTGATCCGGAGATGCCGCTCCTCCTGCGGCGGCTCTCGGCCTGGGTAAGGCTGGGAGCCGGTGGCTAAGGGCGAGCTGCTCCTGGGGGGCTGCAGTGTGCTGGGCTCCGGGGGGCTGCCATGCTCGCTGTCTGTGGCCGGCTCCATGGCAAGGGAGGAGAGGGACAAGGCTGCAGAGGCAGGAGACCGTGACCAGAGAGTAAGAAGTGCTAGGCGAAGCGAGCGCTTGAGGGAGGGGAAGGGAGAAGGGAGGGTAGTTTGGAGGGAGACGCTAGCTGGAGGTGCGTTCTGGTGGGCAGGGGTGGGAGGGCACAGGGGGGAAAGGGGAGGAGGAGATTCGGCTTGGAGCTGGCAGGCAGGCTGGCAGACAGGAGCCCCGCACGCTTCGGTTCCACAGCAGCAGCACTGAAGGGGGCGGCCCTCGGCTCCCCGGCCCGCCCCCAGGGCAGGTGCAGAGACTGAGAGACCCCGCCTCTACCCTCTCCAGCCCCGGGGCGCGCAGGGGAACCCTGCTGCGGAAAAGAGGCATGCGGTGAAACCGGAGAAAGAAGGAGAGCTGTGGTTCATTGGGAGTCCCGGGGACGGGGTACGAGAACTGGGACAGTGGGAGCGGGGTAAAGGAACGGGATAAGGGGAGAGACAGATTTAGAAACCGGTTTGTGAGGGCCCTACTGACTTTACTCCTTTGGGGAATACGGGAGGAATAGCAACGCAAAGTGGGTGGCGTTGAATTTCTTTTTACCGAGGGACCCTTACGCCTATGACTCTGTGTCCCGTACATTACTGCCCCTGCTCTGATTTGATGGGAAAGTTTCGGGTTGAGATGGAAGTAGATGAGGAAGAAGGGAGGAAAAGAGTGAGAAAAGGTTTGCTAATTTGTCTTTCGAGTTTTTTTTTAATCAAGGTGGAAAGAAAGGTTATTTTCTCTGGCATAAACCTCGAGCATTGTTTAGGTGACTTCACAGGTTGCTGGTGTGCACCTTGCTCAGAAAACTACCAGACCCTGCCAGCTATCACGTGAATTTCCAACTCTGCTTTCCCAAGGCCCAATTTCCTACTAGCCCCAGGAGCATCGAATGGAATTCCTGAATATCCAATGACACAGATCTCTGTGGTAACAATTCATCAGTCCCACCGTATCCAAGGCATGGGCAGTGTACTGGATAGCTAGTCTCAGTTAGAAAGACCTTAGTTCAAATCCAACCTGGTGTCAAGTACTACTATGTGACCTTAAGCAATTTACCTAACCTCTTGACGTCCCAGGAATTCTCTAAGACTAGATATTGCAGAGAAATTGGTGATTTACACTAATGGCAGGAGTTCTCCATGCCAATAAAAGTAAAGGTCTTATCCTCCCCCTAAAAACATCTCAGGCTACTCACAGGAAAGAACATTCCCCCACAGTAACCCTCTACTGTAGCTCAGCTGGCATCCTCCCTGCAACCCAACACTCTTCCTTCCCACAACTCCTTCACCTTTTGCTTCTTCTGCTGTTTCATCACAGCATCTTCTCACCATCTAGGATATCTTCAACCCAGCTTCCTCCTTTCTAAAACCAATCAGTCATTTAAGGCCAGAACCGAGCTCCACGTCCTCTCTGAAAAATTTTATTTAGCCTCTCTAGCCCATATTGATCACTCCCTCTCTTGAACTTTCTTATTATTCATTTGGCATTTTATTGGTTCATGTCCATATGTAGATATAACCCAGGATTCAAGCCTGGTGCGATTGCATGAGGCTGTTTTTGCTGGTGAAGGAAAGGGCATTTAGGCTCCTAACTGTTCAGGGAAAAGGCCTTGGAGAAAGAGAAAGACCTTGGGCACAGAGATGTAGAACAGCCAGCTTCTACATGCCCCTGATTTCCAGCCTGGGGCACTAGAGATTCCAGGGAATTTCCTCTCGGGTGAGACTGGGGAATTTCTCTCCCAGTATTGCCAACTCCTCTCTTCACTGGCATGGAGCTTCAAGTAATCATTGCACCAACGAAGAGAGCCTTATGTAACCAGTTCAGCCAGGGCTGAACCCCTGAGTTACCCAACAAGTCCAGGATGCTGGAATTTCACAAAGCCTTCTCTGATTTCCTCCTCCCCCCTAGAAGTGATTTCTCCCTTTCCTATGAAATCCCTTAGGACTTGGTTTTCATCTCTTTGATTACCTTATATTAATTATTTGTATACATTTATTTTAACCTTTCCTAAACTATAAGCTCTGTTAAGGGCAGGGCCTGCACTTGAGTCTTTGTAGTCCTTAAACTTCTAGCACAGTGTCTCTGGTATATAGCAGTTGCTAGATCCATGAATGGATATTTATTTTGTATTCCTACGCAACCTATCACAATGGTATTTTTAGTCAGTCATTTTTTCAGTCATTTCTGACTTTTCATGATCCCATTTGGGGTTTTCTTGGCAAAGACACTGGAGTGGTTTTTCCATTTCCTTCTCTAGCTTATTTTACAGATGAAGAAACTGAGGCAAACAGGGTTAAGTATGCTTGTCCAGGATCACACAGCTAGTAAGTGTCTAAGGCCAGATTTGACCTCAGAAAGATCAATCTTCCTGCCTCCAGGCCCAGCACTTAACTGCCCTATTACAATGACATGCCTGTACTCAATTAAGTACATATTGAATTTAATCAAAACCTGTATTCTAGATTTGGTTTTGTTTTGTTTTGTTTTTTTGGATTTAGCTGTTTTAGTCAAAAATTTAAATTCTCCGGTCGGTACAAAGAAACGTTTTGCCAGGTGTCTAAAAACGCCAAAAAGAGCTGTTACTTAGATTTTTCCTGACCAATATCTGATGGTGGTAAAATTCCTCATCATTGGTGGAGGAGGGTAAGGAGAAATTGAAGGAAGGAAAAATTATGTATTTTATCAATTGATATTCACTAATTTTACAGCCACTGGCATGTGAAAGGTCAGTGATTTATTTTTTACTTTAAAATGGAGTCCTGATTCCGAGGTACCACTGAATTGAAAGATCACTGGTTTTAGAGTCAAAGGAAGGAGCTCTGGATTCAAATACTGTTTCAGTTACTTACTCTGTGATCTGGAACAAATCAGTTCACCTTTATGGATACCCATGTCCTATATAAAACAAAAGAGTTGGAGTAAATGATCTCCAAAGCCTCTCCTGGCTTTACAGCCTGTGATACTTCCACATATAGATCCTATTGTAGTAGGCAGACAAAATGAATGAATTTTTGATACACATATTGTAAACATTCAATTGCTACTATGCTAATACTAATGCTTATAAACATTCAAATGTCTCATTTGGTGAATGAGAAGATCTCATCCTATCATTTCTCCCACCATTCCTGATTAGCTGGGACATTTTACTCAGCTGACTGACTGGATTTGCCCTAATAAAGATATTCCATGGCATAAAATGTATCTAAATACACATGTATATATTTTTATTATGTGATCTTATCAAAATTAAGTATAGTCTCTGACAATGCAGATGGCCACGTGACCCTTAAATAATTCTAGAAGGTCTATGTCTTCCCACACATTCTCCATAAGAGAACCTACCCAATGCAATAAAGGGCATCCTCTAGGTCAGGGTTCTTAATGTGGGGTCTATGAACTTGTTTTTTTTCTTTTGTTATTCTTTTGATCACTGTTTTTCAACATGATTGGTTTTCTCTCTAATCCTATATAGTTTACTCTATGCAGTTTAAAATATTATTCTGAGAAGTCCATAGGCTTCACCAAGGAGTTCGTGACACAAAAAACATTAAGAACCCCTCCTCTAAGAAAGGAAGGGGAAGGGGATGGGAGGGGGGTGGCGTGACAGAAGGGAGGGCTGACTGGGGAACGGGGCAACCAGAATGTACGCCATCTTGGAGTGGGGGGGAGGGTAGAAATGAGGAGAAAATTTGTAATTCAAACTCTTGTGATGATGCTGAAAACTAAATATATTAAATAAATTAAATTTTAAAAAAATAAAAAAATAAAATGTATCTAAAAATAGGCAAAATGTCATGTTTGATGTGACCATTTTAGTTCAGGCATACCTCAGAGATATTTGGGGTTCAATTCCAGACCACTGCAATAATGCAAATATCACAAAAAAGTGAGTCGAGTGAATTTTTTGGTTTCTCGGTGGATATAAAATTTATATTTACACTATGCTCTCATCTATTAAGTGTGCAATAGTGTTGTGTCTAAAAATGTGCATGCCTTAATTTTAAAATACTTTATTGCTAAAAAAAATAATGCTGACCATCATCTGATAGTTCAGTAAGTCATACTCTTTTTGCTGGTGGAGAATCTTGCCTTGATGTTGATGGCTGCTGACTGATCAGGATGGTGGTTGTTGAAGGTCGAGGGGTTTGGGACATTTTCTTAAAATAAGAAAACAATGAAGTTTGACCCATCTATTTTTTTTCCTTTCACTGAACACTTAGAAGCCATTGTGGGATTATTAATTGGCCAAATTTCAATATTGGAGGCCTGAGGAGAGGAAGAAAGATGGGAACCTCTGGTCAGTGAAGCAGTCAGAACATACACACTATTTATTGATTAAATTCATATGGGAACAGCATATGGAGCCCCAAAACAATTACAATAGTAGCACGGCTCATCATGACAGATGTAAAAATACTGAAAAGTTTTAAATGTTATGAGAATTACAAAAATGTAACACAGAGACACAAAGTGAGCGCATCCTATTGGAAAAAATGGCACCAATAGTCTTACTCAATGTAGGGTTGACATAAACCCTCAATTTGTAAAAATGCAATATCTGGATGTGAAGCAAAATAAAGTGAAGTATACCTACATTTACTGTCACAGGTCTCAAGAGGTCTATAAGCATTTTATACTCAGTAAAATCACTTTAATTAAGGGTTAATTCTCCTTGAGGGCAGGGGCTGTCTTTTGTCTCTTTTCGTATCCTTAGTGCTTATCACAGTGCCTGGCACATAGTAGGCACTTAATAAATGTTTGTTTATTAGTTGATTTGGTATAGCACCTGGCCTTGAAACCTACCCAGTTAGAAACAGACTATACCTTCACGGACAAGTCAACTGGAGTCTGGAGTGGCTATGCAGGAATCTAAGGACAAGCTGAGAAACTACCGATCAAGATGAAAAAGCACCTGTTTTATGAAGCCACAGAAACTCTGTCCTTTCACCTGAAGCAAGCAGGATCAGTTCATCATCCCATCAGTATAAGATTAGATATATACATGCATGTATATATCTGCATAATCATATACATATATATCTTTCAGTCCCCTTAATAAATTCTTTTGAGATTCAAAAGTGAGTCCATTGATTATTTTCCATATCGGAAATCTAAATAATAGTGAGCAAACTGCTTTTTTTTTAAAGTGGCATCAGATGTGGGGGTTTCCAAAATCTGAAATAACCAGGGATATTGTATAAAGTTAAGTGCGGGGCTGAGAAAAGGCTTCTAGCCTGCCAGGCCTAGGGTGAAGGGCCATATTGATCATGGAAATTAATGGTTTTCCATGGAGAGATACCATGCCCACCTCTCCCTGGTCTCTCTATGGGGTCAACTTTTTTCCACAGATGAAGAAGGATGAGGAGAGGTGATGCCCTTGTTACTGGAACACTACCAAAAGGGGAGGAGCTTAGGGATTATGGGATGAACTGGCTCTTACTGCTTTAAGCAAACTGCAAAGGGAGCAGTAGCTAGAATGCACTAGACAGGAAGAGAGCTTCATACATTAGCTTTACATGAATAAACTGGAGGGTTACCAAAAGCCAGCTGGGAAATCAGAAAAAGGCTCAAATGCTTCTTAGGAAGGCAGCTAATAGAGCAAAGAAAAGTTAACTTGCAGTTATGTCAAATCTATATGCTCAGGGTCTAATCCCTAATTGGAAAAGATCTTGTCCCTGAGAAATCAGGGAAGATTTTAAGAAGCTAATCAAGTGAGAGGTGCCCACTTCCCTTGACTCCTTCCTTCATCCCAAACCTAGCTAATCCTTTACTATGCCTACTTTGTCACATAAGAATTAACAGACAGAATGGAAAGAATGATTCCCACAATGAGATTCCTAAGGGTAAAATTAATAAGACAACCCATGAAGGTACAGAGAAATCTGTACAGGCAGATAGACCACAGAGGACCAAGGAAAGAGAAAAGAGGAAGATGCCACCAGCAGAATAGATAAGGCCTAAATGTCTCCCTTGATCACTCACTAGTACTCTTATTTAAGCCAATTTCAGAACCAAGAACATCTCAAATGGAGACTTGCCTGGCATCTGGTTAGGGAAATAAGATTCCTCTTGACTCAACCTCACCAGGACCTAAGATGATCTCTTTTAAAAAATACTAATAACATAAACCCTAAAAACAATGAATAGTTCCATATGTTCTCCAGCTTACCTTGATCTGTTGTCTTCCCCTATTAGAATATAAGCCCCTTGAGGGTTGACTGTCTTCCTTTCATTTTTGTCCCCAGTACTTCTCTATCCACATAATAGAACATGTGATACTGTATCTGCTATATAGAGTTCACTTTTCTCTGAAATTATCTCTCTCATTATTTTTATAGCTTAATTATATCCTATTACCTTCATATACCATAATTTGTTCAGATATTCTCCAATTGATGTGAATCCTCTAAGTTTCCTGTTTTGTTTTCTACAACAAAAAAATAATTACAATAGATATTTTTGTAAGAATGGGTCCTTTTTTCATTTTTTGAGATTTTTGGAGTATAATCTTATTAGTGGTACCACTGAGTCAAAAGATTATGTTCAGTTTAGTGACTTTGGGGACATAATTCCAAATTGCTTTCAGGTTCACAATTCCACCAACAATGCATTTATATTTTTTCCCCCAGAGCCATTCCACCATTTGTCATTTTCCTTTTTTGTCCATTTTATCAATCTAATGGGTGGTATTTCATAGTTGCTTTAATTTGCATTTTTCTAATTATTGTGGTTTAGAGTATTTTTCATGTAGCTATTGATAGCTTAGATTTCTTTCTTTAAAAATTTCCTGTTTATCAGGAGGACCTGAGTTCAAATCCAGCCTCAGACATTTGACACATGTACTAGTTGTATGACCTTGGGCAAGTCACTTAACCCCAATTGCCCTGCCCCCCCAAAAAAAATTCCTGTTTATATCTTTTGACCTTTTATTTATTGGAAAATGGCTCTTGTTCTTGCAAATTTGAATCTGTCCTTTGTAGAGGTTGGAAATAAGACCTTTATCAAAGAAACTTTCTGCAAAGACATTTTCCTCAGTTAACTGCTTCCCTTCTAATTTGAATGACATTGGTTTTTCTTTGTGCAAAACTTTTTTAATTCTATGTAATCAAGATTGTCCATTTAATCTTCTATGTTCTTCTCTATCGCTTATTTTGTCATGGACGCTTTCCCTATCCATAGAGAAGAAAGGTAATTTCTACCCTGATCCTCTAGTTTGCTTATGATATAAACTTTTATATCTAAGCTATATAATCACTTACATATCTTGGTATATGGTGTAATGTACTGATCTCTACCTAATTTCTGCCAGTGTTGCCATTTTATCAGTAGTTTTAATTAAATAATGAGTCCTTGCCTCAATAGTTAGTGTCTCTGCTTTTATTAAAGATCTCAGTACTAGGTTAATTTGCTTCTACATGTTGTGTCCTTAATTTATTCTACTGAATGACCTCCATATTTTTAACCAGTACCAAATGGCTTTGAGCTATACTGTTTTGCAATACAAGATCTTGTACTGCTAGGTCCCCTTCCTCCCCACTTTTTTTTCATTATTTCCCTTGAGTTTCTTAACCTTTTTTTTCCTTCCAAATGAATTCTATTATTATTCTTCCTAATTCTATAAAGCAATCCATTGGTGGGTAGACTGAGATGGCACTGAACAAGTTAATTAATTTAGGTAGTATTGTCATTTTCATTATATTTGTTCAATCTACCCATGAGCAATTAATAATTCTCCACTTATGAGACTTAAAGTCATTTCCACTACAAAGTACTGAGGCAAGAGAATTAGTTACATTTTTAAGACACTGGCTTTTAAATGACACTGATTTATGAGGATGTGACCTTTAGGATATTGACTGTTTTTGCCTTTCTTTGCATTCCCAGTGCTTAGCATGGTGCCTTAAATAGAGTAATATGCTTGAAGGCTGACTGAGGGTCCCCTTGTTAGGCTGGGAGTTTCTAGGGAGCAGATATTTGAGGAAATGATGGGAAGGGTCCACCTCACTATTAAGGCCAGCGAGCCCCAGATTGCACCCTATAGTGATCTCATTTATTCCCCCGTTATATTCTAGGAATAGGTAGGTTGAGTTCTTGGGGCAAGTCTCCTATTGGTTCCCTCACTCAGAATATTAAAACCATCCTGAATAGCAGGACAAAATGGTAGCTGATAGAGCTTCCATTGTTCTTGTTCAGTCATGTCTAACTCTTCATAACCCTGTATGGGCTTTTCTTAGGAGTGGCTTGTCATTCCCTTCTCCAGTGGATTAGGCAAACAGAGGTTAAATGACTTGCCCAGGGTCATACAACTACTGAGTGTCTGAAGCTACATTTGAATTCAGGTCTTCCTGACTCTAGGTCCAGTGCTCTATCCACTGAGCTACCTAGCTGCTGATAAAGCTTCCACTGCTCTCCAAAATTATAAAGCAAAAGGAGTATCACCCTTCTAAGATAGTAAAAGAAATAACTATAGTCATTCAGAACTAGATAAACACCACCATCCAGCAGTGACCTATTTGGTGATATGAAATAAAAAGGAAAGTAAATTATGCCAATTGACTGAGCTCAGAATGGTTTAGCACCAACATTCTGCTGCTACTGTTCTTATAATTTTCAGATATTCGATATTACCTAAGGAGAATATACACACTTTTTCACCATATTCCACTACCCCTGATTGGATAGAATCTATCACAAGGAATTCACTCAGCTGACTAACCAGTTGTCCTAATAATGATATTTCACAAGCATAGAATGAACTGCTTTTAGAAAATGAGTAAAGTTCTGTGTTCGAAATGTTCAATCCAGTTTTGCCACGGACTCCAGAAGGATAATAACAACATGAGTCTAGAATAGGAGTTGTTCCACAAGAGATCACTAACCACTGTGGCTCCTGGTATCAAAATCCAATGGATCCAAAACTGAGTCTACCTCAAAATATAAACAGGCTGAAACCTAGAATGGCTAAATGGGCATCCTCTCTTTGAAGCATCTGAGAGACTATCAGTCTGGGAAAAATATCGTCCTCCTTACAGCGCCATGTGAATGGTATACTTTCAGTGCCTTACATATTCATCAGATTGGCAAAGATTTTTTTTTAATGACAAATGTTAGCTGTGGGAAGAGTATTAGTATATAACTAATATTAACATATAAATAGTACATCTATATCTGTTCATCTATGGATATCATAGAGATATGTATCTATCCACACAAACACACATAATATGTATGCATATATACATACATACATGGGCTGTAATATTTTAGGAATTTGAAGGGTATATTTTTTAATATTAGAATTCTAAATGACTTTAAAAACCAGGGTATCTGTGATCTTATAATCTTTATTTTATCTCCTCTCTTACAAGATTGTTGTAAGGGTCAAATAAGTATACGTAGAGCACTTTGCAAAATTTAAAACACTATAATATAAAAAGGGTTATAACTAAACAATCTACCGACTAGATAATTGGTGATCTTGAGTTGATTAGAATAATTATAATCTAAACTTCACCAATTGGAAAGTCTCCTTTTCCCTATTCTCCAATACTAGTTGCTTTCCTAGAGATTTTTTTTAAAACTCGAATTAGGTTAAATATTTTTTTCCTGAATAATCGACCTTTCCTGACTAAAAAAGGAATTGTCTCTTCTATATCCTCTGAGTCCCCTAACTGACCTGACGTTTCCCTTTTCTGAATTCCTATTATATTTAGAGCCAGAACTATAGTTTTAATATTCAATTCTCCAATAATTATTTTATTAGTTACCTTTGTCTACTTAACTTGTCTGTAAGCACCTTGAAGGCAAGGATCATGTATTATACTTTAAAAAAAAATCTTCACAGAGCAAGTATAAGACTTTTATGTAGTAATCTTTCAAAAAATATTTGGTTGATTGCAGAAATATTCAAACCTGGAGGATAATGCGCAAAGGAGACAGACCAAAAGGCAGGATTCATTAAAATGCAGCTGTGGGACCTATAGAATATGACCTGAGTTAAATGGAAATGTGTGACTTCATACTTATTCACTTTCAGCATTGGTTTTTCAGTACTTTTAATTATCAGGAGGGTTGTGAAAATTTTAAGTCCAAATACCTTAAACCTGTGACCTCCATGATGACTTTCCACAACCACATTGTGGTCTATAAACCAGAGGTCAACAAATTCATTTGCATTGTATTTGCATGTGATTATATACAATTTGCATACCTCCTCAGGCAATCAATTCACCTGTTTCTAACCTGACTGCAGTATTTAGTCATTTTAAGATTTTGCCTTATTATTGCTGTCTTTTGAACTGCTACTTTTAAATTTTATTGTCTTCTTCAATACAAATCCTCATTTTACAATAAATTGACTGGTTTCTCTTATATAGAATTATAGGAGGAAAAGAAGAGGGCAAAATAACAGAGATAAGAAGAGGTAGATAAGGAAAATAACAATTTGGGAAATATTGTCTTAAATATAACTAAGGATATAATACTAGACAGTGAGCTTCTACTAATCTCTACCTATTCTTTATCATATATAAGTTGGTTAAAGATAAAACTATTTTTAATTTGTGTTTATCTTATTTGTTGGAATGGATACAGTTTTGTGGCTAACAGTTGTTACCATTCTCCAACCCTCCCTCCTTACTCACCCCTGAGAAAACACTCTCAAGAATAAAATCCTGGAAATACAGTTGAAAATTAATCCAACAAAGAAGGAAAATGTACACTATCTAAAATGAATATGCAGAGGACTCATTGACCAAATTAGACCTTTATAAAACATGTACGTGACACCATAAGTAGGTAAATCAGGATATATACAAAAAAGATGCATAGATGCTCTAAAAATAGCATCATGAATGATAAAACTCAGAATTAATCTACATTGTAATAAGGAAACAAAATGGGATTTTTTCGCTACATTGGGAGCAAGGAGAAAAATCAAAGAAGAGGTAGAACCATTGCTTGAGTTGGATGATAATGATGATAAAAAATGATAGAGAGGAAGTAAATCTACACAACTCTTGTTTTACTTCTGTTTTCTCTACAAAGAACAATAATCTTTGTTCTGGAAACATTAAAAATTATTAAGAGGAAACAGAAATCCAAGATAATTGAGGAGATGGTAGAAAAGAACTAAACATGGACAAGCTACAACCCAAGGAACAGAAACAGCTTGGGGTCATGGTTGCAAAGCTCATTGGTGATATGTTACATAAAACTTCTGTTATGTATATATGTAACCCTTGGTTCAGAGGGGCAATTCAGAGGGGAACTCTTTCCTCATTTGGTTGAGAATGATTAATCACGTTCCGTACGTATGTAAAGAGGAGGTAAAGTTAGTAAGAGCAGGAGAAGAGAGAGATCGTGGCTCTTCTGGTTTCCAGCTTCAGGAGAAAAGATGTACTATTCTAACATCTCTTTAGGCTCATGAAGGGAGAAAGACTCTGGGAAGAAGCCAATATAGAGAAGCTGGTAGTCTCTATCATGTCCCTATCCTCAACTTGTTGCATTAGAGACTTTGGGGAATTTCCCCTTGAGTGAGATTTTGGAAGTTTTCTCTCTTGGTTGAGCTGAGTTATCTCATTCCCAATGAAAGAGCTCCTTTGCTCTCTACTATCTAGTATATAGTTTCTTTTGAATACTTTCTCTAATTTCTATTTTGTTATAAACTTCGATATGTGGGTTTACTTGCTATATGTATTCATCTGATGAAAAAGTGGTTAAGCCTTGGAAATAGAATTTAGGACATTCCTTCCCCATTAAGGAAGAGTGATCAAGACCTATAGTTTGAATCTGAAAATAACATCTCCTAGACTAGTAATACTGAAGGGAACAGAATGATTTAATTCTAGCCTGGTATCCCATCTCTCTAAGGAGAATAGAGTGCTCCTTCCTGCCTCCTCTCTTGGCAGGAATCAGTCTCCCCTGGAGAAAGGTAAAAGGAGGAGATGCTAAAGATGTCTAGTTTCACTTTCCTGTGAGCCATACTTCATAGATCTACGTGGAAATATATAATCTCCATAGACAAAAAAGTAAAAACAGTACCCATACCACCCTCACTACATATAGTTGGCTTTTTTAAAAGCATATTTAATTTTTAAAGGCTCTAGCAATATTGATCTTCGTGTGTACCCTTCTGAACTTATGTTTTCTTTCAGAAAGAAACAGAGATAAAGCCTCTTTTGATATCTTTGTGTACAAGTTGAAAAGGTACAGGGCAAAGCAGTAGTCTTCAAAATGGAAGGGCCAGCCTCCTTACTTCACCCCATTGTTTTATCAACTACTCAGAGAGTGGGAAAATGGGTTCTATCTCACCTCCCCAACAATAGTTAATCCTGAGGCTTGTCTTCAGTACAGCTACACTTACCTTTATTCCACAACACTCACCCTCCACTGTGGAAGCACAGCGTGTATGCTCATGTCCACCCTCCCCCCTTCTTTCAAGGCATTTCTAACCTAACCACTCCTTGGATATCTAGAGCAGCAGCAGCAGCTGTGCAAATGCTATTGGGAAAATCACACACACACACACACACACACACACACACCAGTATGTCCCTCAGATTACTTGGTGGCTATGGCAAATTGCCTTAGGAGAGTAGGCTCTGAGACCCAGGGCAATGATCAACGAATAAAAACCGTACCCCTCTCCAGTCCCATTTTCATCTTAGGTGGGATAGAGAAACTCTCAAAGCACGAGTAGGCATGATGAGTTGTGATGCATCACAACCCTAATTATATTATTTTCTCAGCTCCCCTCCCCCCTCCACAATCCACCCTCTTTCAAATTTCCTTCTTTCTGTTGAGAGAAACATCATCCTTCTCATTCACAGCCTTAGTGTCACCTCTGACTCAGTTCACTCTCACCTCACATTATCTAATCAGTTACCAAATCTTCTTATTTTTACTTCCACAACACCTCTCGTACCTGTCCCCTTCTCTTTACTCATATAGCTACCAACCTAGTTCAGCTTCTCATCACCTCTTGCCTGGATTATTGTAATAGTCTCCTAACTGACCTTCCTGTCTTGAGTCTCTCCTCTCTCCAGATGATCTTCCACATTTCACTCAAAGTATTTTCCTGACCATGGCTCTCCTCTACTCAATAAACTCCAAGGGCTCCTAATTGATTCTAGGGTCAAATATTATTTCATCTTTATTGCATTCTTTTTAAATTTCTATTTTTGTAAATTTTTAAACTGTATAATATAGTACAGTAGGACATGTATATAATGAATTAATAAGTAAATAATAGACATATTGAGAGTGAGTGCTTGAAGATATATATAGACATAGATATAGATATATATGCAATCAAAAAAGTTTGGTGGCCCCTGGGTTAGACAATAGTATATTTAGGTGGATTCCAAACTGGCAACTTACTGAATCTAATGGGTAGTGATTAATGGGTCAGTGTCAACCTGTAGATAAGTCTCTAGTTGGAGTACTCCCAGAGATCCATCTCTGATGCAGTTGTGGTCAACATTTTTATTAACAGCTTTGGTGAAGGTATAAATAATGTGCTTATCAAATTTCCAAATGACGCAGAAATTTCAGATATAGTTAACAATATATTGGATGATGAAGTCAAAAACCAGAAAAAATATTGATGGCCTTAAACAATGGGGCTGAATCTAATTATTGATTATAAAAGAAATAAAAGTAAAGTACTACCCAGATTTTTAAAATTAGAGAGGCCTGGCTACATAACTGCTCATGTGAATAAGACCTAGAGAGAAATGAAGAGGTAGCTGGTGCCCTTCTTCAACAGAAATTCTCGGAGGAACCATCCAATCAAAGCAAGGGGATGGAAGGACTGAGGACACTTCCTAAGTGTAAATTCTAGGATAAAGAGTTTTCAGGGACATAAAAGAGAATTTGGGAGTACAAGCTAATGAGAAATGAAACATGGTGTCCAGAATGAAAAATGGAATAGGTGCCCTGGTCTCTTTGCCCAGATCATATCTGTGTTCAGTTCTGAATGAAATATTTTGGAAAGGACATTGACAAGTTGGGTGCATATTGAAGATGGTGATCTGTATGGCAGGGAGACTAGAAACCCTGCTATGTGAAGATTGGATAGAATTAAAACTGTTTCAGAGAAAAGAAGACATAAAAAGGGACATGATAATTGTTCTTGAGAATTTGAAGGGCTGTCATGTGGAAGAGGATTAGTTGAGTTTTACATGGCCTCATAGGGCAGATTGAAGAGCAATTGATAGAAGCTGGACTCAATATAAAGAAAAAGCTTCCTAACAATTAGAGCTGTTCAAAAGGGGTAGTATACCTCAGGAGGAGGAAGTTTTCCCATCACTGAAGAATTTCAAATGCATGCTAGATGAGCATTTGTGGAGATGGGGTAGAAGGAATCCTTGTTCACATATAGAGTAGAGTTGAAGAGTTTCAAGTAACAAGCATTTATTAAGCACTTACTGTAGCCCAGGCACTGTGATAAGTTCTAGGGATACAAAGAAAAAGCAAAAAGTCCTTGTCTTCAGGGATCTTACATTCTAGTGGGAGAGAAAGCATGTACATAACAGGCACCTATAAGATACGCACAAAGTAGATGTGAGGTAACCTTAGAAGGGAAGACCTCCTTCATGAGATAGCACTCAAGTTGAGTTTTAAAAGGTGCCAGGGATTCAAAGAGTTGGAGATTAGTAGGGAGAGCATTTCAGTGTTTCATAGGAGGTGGGCAGTGCAAAGGCACAACAATGAGACAAACAGCTTTATGTGTGAGGAGCAGCAAGTAGACCAGTAAGCTAGACTGTAGAGTCCACAGAGGGAAGCATGATGTAGGAAAATTAAAAACAATGGAAGGGGGCAAATTGTGAAGACCTTTAAAAGTCCATTAGAAGGATTTGTATTTGATTTTAGAGGTAGGAGGAAGTCATTGAAGTTTATTGAGTAGGGGATGACATCTCAGACCTATACTTCAGAAGAAATCATTTTAGTGGCTAGGTGGAGTGGAGAACAAACTGGAGAGGAGTAACTTGAGGACAGGAGTCCAAATGGAAGGCAAATTCAATAGTCCAAGTGAGTAATGATGGCCTGAACTAGAATTGTAGCTGTGCAAATGGAGAGGAGACATGAAATATGTTATAAGTAAGTAAATCACACAAAATTAGTAAGAAAGGAAAATGACAAATACTGGAAGGTCTGAGGGGAAACAGAAGTATCGATGCATTTTGATGGAGCTGTGAATTGGTACAGCCATACGATAGAGCAATTTAGAATTATGACCAGAAAGTTACTAAATTGTGCATACCTTTTGACCAAGTGATATGAAAGTACAAACTCTGATCATTGCAATGACCAACCATGATTTCAGGGGCCTAATAATGAAACATACTGCCCTCCTACTGACAGAAAGGTGATGGACTCAGGGTGCATGTGGAGGCATACTTTTTGGAAATGGCCAATATGGAAATTTATTCTGCTGAACCATGTATATTTCTTACAAAAGTTTCACACACACACACACACACACACACACACACACACACACACAAATAAATGAATGTATTATGATATATGAATGTAATGAAATACCAAAGTTCTATGAGAAATTATGAAAGAGATAGCTTCAAAGAAATCTGGGAAAACTTGTATGAATTGGTACAGAGTGAAGTGGAATGAAGAGAACAATTTATACTACAACAACATCATAAAAAGTAAACAATTTTGAAAGACTTAAGAGCTGATCAATGTGATAATCGACCATAATTTCAGAGAATTGATGATGAAGAATGTTACCTATCTCCTGACAAAGAAGTGATATGTGTAGAATGAGATACATTTTTGGACAAGGTCAATATGGGAATTTATTTTTGCTTGACTGTGCATATAGGTTACAAAAGGGTCTTTTTGAGGGGAGTGCAGTTCCCAGTGGGTAGGAAGAGGTAGGAGATAGAAAAATAAATGATAATTTTAAGAAAATGTATTGGATAGGCAGGGTAAGTGAGGGTAAGGAGTTAAGAGTGACACTGAGGCTTTGATTGGAAGGATGGTGGTGCCCTTAATGGAAACAGGGAAGTTTGGAAAAGTGGTGAATTTGGGTAGAAAGATAGAATTTTGTTTTGAATATGTTGAGTTTGAATTGTATTTACTTTGAAATGGTAGTGATGTGGAACTGGAGCTTAGGAGAGAAGCCAGGGCTAGATACACAGGATGGAACTGCAAATTATCACATAACCAATAGGAGCTAATGAGGTCACCAAATGAACGTATGAAGAGAAAAGAGAAAGAGGCCCTAGGATGGATCCTTAGGACTCAATTATTGTTATAGTAGTCATGTGAAGATTCAACAAAGGAGACTGAGAAGGAGCATTTAGGTAGGAGAACCAAAGCAGAAAAGAATCCAGAAAACCCCTGGAGGAGAGAGTATCTGGAAAGGGAAGATGGGTGGTCAACAATGACGAATGGCACAGAGAAATCAAAAAGGATGAGGTCTGAGAAAAGACCTTTAGCTCTGGCATGTAAGAGATCTCAGAGGTACTCTGCTAACCTTTTATGGGTGATAGTTTTTTGTTGCAATTGTTTTTGTTTTAAACTAATTTAAGAAAGTTAAGTGGCACTTTAAAACTGTGGTATTCTCACATATATAAATCTATGTAAATAGATGTGTTTTGAGGAACTATCTGTCCTCATTTAGTATACACAATATCTTTTTATTTTTTCCCTTCTGCATACATACACACACACACACACACACACACACACACATTTCCCAGATCTAAATAAGTCGATAGATAGATAGATAGATAGATAGATAGATAGATAGATAGATAGATAGATAAATTAATGAGTACATGAATGGATAGATTAGACAAATAAATAGATAAAAATTAAAATTTTAATTCTACTACCCACTCCTGCTACCATTCCCCTCATATCCTCTTCCTCTACTCCCTTGACTGACAAACCACAACTCTGGTCTGGTCTTGGTCTTTCTCCTACCTCTCCAGAGTACTCTTGTCTCTTTTGTTGATTCATTATTTTCTACCTGTCCCCTTAATGAAGTCATTCCTCAGGTTTCTGTACTGGACTTGCTTCTATTATTTCTCTACACTCTATTCAAATGTTTATTGAATTAAATGGCTATCTCATCTACTCATGCAGCTTCCTGAAAAAGGAGATTATGCTTCCAAAGTCATTTACAATCTGATTTCATTCCCACAACTTTCCTAATGCTGTTCTTTCAAATGTCAACAATGACTTTCTAATTTTTCAACTGCAGTTACTTTTTCTCAGTCTTTTTCTTGTCTGTAGCACTTGACAAAACCGACCTCTTGAAACATTCTCTTGATTGGTTCCCATGACTAACAAATGGCCTCAAAGAAGAAATCATTTTTGACAGATATGAGTCCCACTGTTATATAATTTGAAACTATCTATCAAATGAAATAGTCCATAGTAGCTTCTAGAGTAGGGCAGCTAGGTGGCACAGTGGATAGAGTGCCAGGCTTGGAGTCAAGAGGACCTGAGTTCAAAACTGACCTCAGACGCTCACTGGCTGTGTGACTCTGGGCAAGGGAAAAGTCACTTAACCCTGTTTGCCTCAGTTTTCTAATTTGTAAAGTGAGCTGGAAAAGGAAATGGCAAACCACTCCATTATCTTTACTAAGAAAACCCCAAATGGGATCAGAAAGGGTTAGACCTAACTGAAAAACAATTAAACAACAACAAAAGCTTCTACTAGATTCACAGGTAGAAAAATGTTACTATAGCAACAAAAGGAAAAGTTAAAGACTTTAGGGAGTACTACATAACCAAAGGAGTATAAAGGATTCATAGAATGTTGGAACTGGAAGGAACCTTTGGGGTAGAAGAGGTCCATCTCCCTAACTCCATATAGGTGGGAGAGTTTCAAACCCATAGAGGTTCATAAATTAAAAGGTTCCACAAAATGAGTCTCCAGAAATTTTTCTATTACAAAAGTTTTGATGCAAGTTATTTTATAGATAAACACGTTCTACATATATTATTAGAAGTAGATAAGCAATCGTTCATCCATAAACACAAAACTCCTGTTTTTTCATTTTCTCTTCATTCTTATTCCCACTCATTCCTTTTTTTATGAAAGTTTTTGTACTTTTAGATAAATTAAATATTTGATCTTTTCTACAAAAGGTCAGAGACAGTAAGTATATTTGAGTTAATTTACTTCCCAAAAAGTCATTGGAGGAGTCATAAAACATGGGTAATGAAGGATAGATCTGGCTCTCGATGTTTGCTCCATGTTCTAGACACACAACAAATGTGTTTTGTGCTTTTGTTTGGGTTCTGGGATAAGGATCATGCAAATGTCAATTAGCCTGTCCAGGACTATGGAAGAAAGTATTCATAGACTGTATAAACAGCAGGGAATTGGCTGGCTACTAGAGAAGTAAGTTCAGATTCGACTCTCTGTTGGTCAGAAATTTGCCAATTGAAACCTCTTTTTTATCCTAGAGGGCGTGACCACTCCTATGCCCTTGACCTCTGAAACAAGACAGGTATATGCACTTGCCTACTCTCATCTGCAATCCCCAGGTTGCCTCCATCTTGGAATTACATTATACATTAACAAGAAGTCAATAAGAAGCTCATGGTTCAACCAGAAATTTGCCTCAAATTAAGGTCACCTTATAATCTGCTGGTTGTCAATCCCTAATATTTAATTTTCCTCTAGATTCCAAAAAAAAGCTGGAACACTTTTTTATTTGTCTTTAAACCCTTAGCACTAACTTGTGTATAGTGAACACTTGATAAATGTTTGTTGGATTGGATGAGTTATTTGGGTTGCATATTATTATGAGTTATTGGGTTGCATTGGGTTTATGATAATGATAGGCTTGCCCCACTGACTACTTTCTTTCTTAGCCTCTTGACTCTTCTCTTCTTAAATCCTGTCCACCTGCCTAGTGACAGACCCCTCTTGACCTCTGGTAGCTCTCTGACCTCACACTGCTCATCTTTGCCTTCACTTTACATTCACTTTGCTGTCCCATAGTGCCACATAATAACAGGATTCAATCAAGCATGAATTAAGCAGTAAGAGCATGAATAGTCCCAGAATCAACAGGTAAAGAAAAGTCAAGTGAATGACCCAAGATGGAGAGGGGAAGGTGAAAACTGACAAGACTATTACATGGTCCTATAGCAGCCTTCTTTCCACCTTTCATATTAAAAACACCCCAGACTCCAGGAAGATCCTCCAATTCTCCAGCCTTCACCTTCACCACCACCAAACATTTTTAATCCAAGCGCTTCTCTCCTTAATACCATACTCCACCAGACAACAAAAGCTCTGTATGAAAACAAATTAAAGTGGGCCAGCACACTCTTCAAACATCTTCTAAACTCCATTTTTCCTCTCAGCCAATAAACAATTTTTTTGAATTATTCAGAATTCATCTCTTTGTTTTCTCTTTAGTTTCTTCCTCTTCTCTCTTATGGGGATTGAGAATCATAACTGTTTATTGGGTAGAGACACATTGATATCTTTAGATGAAAGGTGCTATTCCAAGCAAGAATACTTCTGATTGTAGTTTAATTTCAGAATTGCAATCCAGAGTGGCATTATCTCAAGAGACTGTGGTGTTTTGTAGTCCCTTGTGAAACTTGAGAATTGCTGCTAATTCCGCGCTCCTGGTTTCATGAAAATATGTTGCAATCTTCCACTCCTCTTGCTTTCAAGTGCTGTTCTCATTCTGAATTTCCTCCATTTGTGGCCTCTCTTATCTCATGAAGGGAAACTCTTCAGAATGCTGCCAATTTGTTTCAGATCCAAATCAAATACAAGCAAGACAAATAAGAAAGAAAACTTGAATGCTGTGGGTTGTCCACACCTTAGGATGGGTCTACAGCCTGACAAGAAATCTATAAGAAGCTATCATTGATTTAGATGAAGAATTCTGAACCTAAAGCCTGTGAATTTGTTCTTTTAAATATATTCTGATATTTTGATAAAATGCCATTTTGATAGCTGTATTTCAATATAATTGGTTTCCTTTGTAATCCTATATAATTTTATGCATTTAGAAACATTATTCTGCGAAGGAGTCCAGAGGCTTCATCGGACTGACAGAGGGGTCCATGACACAAAAGAGGTTAAGATCTAGAGAAAGCTAGGAATAGTTAATTAGGGTTATATCACACTTCTGCCATGTTCTTGAGAAAGAGACATAATAAATTTTTTTTCTTAATTAAAAGTGATATTGTGAGGATATATTGAGATTAACCTTGGCTCCATAGGGCCAGTGATACACAAATCTATCCTTGCGGTAGAGGATCAATATACCATCAGATGTGATTATTGTAATGTTTAGTTTTGTTTAATTATTTTTTCTTTGTTAAATGTGGGAGAAGTCTGGGGGATGGGGGAGATGTAAAGATAGTTAATTGGAAAGTGATAGTTATTCAGAGAACTTAGTTCATTCAGTTTTATAATGTTCTATAACTATAACAGACCTCATTATCTGCTTCTCAGGGGACTGGAGAGGGGCATTCCTTGTCACATGACAATCGATTCCCACTATGATAAAAAATGCTTCATTTTCTCCTGGCCACTTCCTGGTTTCAATTCCATTCTAATTCTTCCATTGCCTGATTTGGCTGCTTTTGGCTGCTTTTTTCAACATTGCATCACATCTTATCCACCCCAGCATGTGTTTGGTTCCTGCTTCTGCTTCCTGCCTTGGATTTGGCATTCCCAATTTTCTCCCCTACTGCTGATTCTCCTGCTGTCAATGCCCCATGCAGGGACCTCCTACAAGAACTTCTGCCCAACCCTTCCCTGGCTCTCATGCTGCAGACACTGGTGATTAACTCCCTCATCTCCTACCATGTGTTAGCCAGCCCCAGACATGAACACAACAAATGATTCTGCTGGGGAAGAAGGACTTCAGTTAGGCAGATCTCAAAGCAGCTGTCCTTATGATTTGGTGAGCACAGAGCAATTGGTCTATCATCAAATACTTATGACTGCTTCATAGCATAGGGTTAACCCACTTGTAAATAGGTGGGGGAGAGAGAGAGAGACAGAAAGAGAGAGAGAGAGAGAGAAGCAGAGAGACAGAGAGAGAGAAGCAGAGAGACAGAGAGAAAGAATGATAGAACATTCATTAAGTACTTACAATGTGCCAGGTGCAATATACCACTGCAGCCTACTCCACTCACCATGTGCCCCTCTGTTGACTTTTGGGTGACCCTCAACTTTAATTCTAAGTCCTGTTATTCCATTAATTGCAGCAGCATCTGAAGAATAGTTGTTTTGTTTTAAGATGGGTCTTGATTAAAGAGAGAAGCTGGGGAGTCATTAACCTGCCAAAAGTCACTGATTTTGTGATGTACGGGTAAACACAAGAGCCCTGGGCATAGCAGCATCCCCCATACTGTTATTGGCCCTACTTCTAACCCAGCCCCCACAGCCATCACCCGGGAAAGCAATATCTGTGGAAATTCAATCTGGCAACTGCCTCTTCAGGTGACTCCTCAGCAACCACAGCTACTGAAAGCCTAGAAAAGAAAGTTCTTGCCAACAATATTTGATCCTGTCAAAAGGCTCAATATCAGTAACATATGCTTTTTATCAGTTTATCAGTTAAAGATGCTGTCACCATATGCTTTGCTGCTATACCCTAAGGACATGGGACTTTTCCATCTGACTTGTAACTGATAACTCCTTTACGTGGAATTTCCTTGTATTTTAAAATGGCAATTTCTTGAAAGTAGGGTCTGTCTTGCTTTTCTATTTGTATGCTCCACATTTAGTATGATGCCTTGTATATAATAAGTACTTAACACATACTTTTTTTCATTTTATTTATTCATTAGAAGCACTGCACAGTTTTCCAAAGGAAAGCTAATCTGCTCTCCTCCTGTTCGATTCTGGGCTTAGTGAAGTAATTGTTCATTCAAGGTGTCTCTCCAAGATCCATGTACCAATGAATTAAATCTATGTGTTACCCATCTAAGTGTATATCATAGTCTGAACAATAGGCATGCTTCACCCACTCGGTTTTCCCTCTGCAGAGAGTTAGGCAAAACTCTTCTTAAGTGCATGTGCATCTCATGTAGGAAGCTCTGCAACATTTCAGGGCTTAATGAAATCAGGAGAGTGTCATTTGTAAACAGAAGCATCTGGAGAACCTTAACATCTCTATAGATTCCCTCTAAAACTTGTACTTTACACTGAATATCTTCCATGATGATGGCATGGTGATGGCAAATACCTCAGCCAGCATCTGTCTCCATGTTTGCTTCCTCACTAATATTAGTGATCAGGGGACCCTTGAGTGAAGTTAATTAGGAGAGAAATACAATAGGGAGTAGAAGTCAAAGAGAGTACAGATGAGACATGTGTGTCCTACTGAAAACTGTCCCCAAGAGGTTTCTATTATACTAAAGCCGCTGAGAACAGCTGTTTTGAGGCTGATTGCCTTAGAATTGTTATTCAGGGCTGATATAGGCAGGGTATTTAAGGGAACCACATAGAAGGGACAGGGCTCATATATTATTTGGAAAACTAGTTATGATTGTATTTTATATTGGGGAATAAAGCAAGAGAGGAGTCAGATGAAGCCCTGGGGATAACTGGACAGCACAAACCCAGCAGCTAGAGCCCCTGGGTATGTCTCTCATGTGTGCATTTATGCACTCTGTTGTTGGCTCTCTCTTTGGGAAAAGTATCAGGGGAGTTGTGGGTTTTGTTTCCCTAAGGTATTATATGTTTCTGTTCTCATGAGGTCTGCTGCCTGGGAACATCTGTAACTACTAGGAGAGACTATGATAAAAAGGCATTCATGCCCTAGATCTGCTTCCCAGCTGTTCCCAAATGATGCTGCCTGAACTCTGGCCATCTTTATCTACTTCATTCTCTTTCCCCTGGAACCTCTCTGGTTCTCTGGGCTTTATCTGAGCTTTATCTTGCTGGGGCCAGATTTCTGTCTCTCTGGCTATTTCCAAAACATGCTACAGCATACCTCCCTTCCCTTTCTACCTCCATATAATATGTCCTTCTATTAGAATGTAAGCTCCTTGAAGACAGTGATTGTCTTGCATTTCTTGCATTTGTATCCATAGTTCTTAGCACAGTACCTGGCACACAGTAAGAGCCTAATAAATTTTTTTCAGCCATTGCAGCAGATAATTCATCCCTGGGAACACTGCCTGAGACCTTCCTTCCCTCAAGGGGAGACCTAGCTATAATGAGCCACAGAAGGATGGACATTCTGGCACTGAAAGGGTTAAGTTCTCCAGGGCCTGGTGTCTGATCTAGGTAGCTAAAGGATGCCTAGAAATTGAAAGGCTTTATTAGATAGGTATGGCATGATAGACATGTTAGTCTAGTTGAATGACTGCTTAGAAAATCAGAACTAGAAGAGGATTCGGGATTATAAAGAATGCAACCTCTGTCTATCCAGGCACTCATGGTGGTTGTCATGGAGACTTCATTCAAATGACACTGGAAGTCACCTGAAGTTTCAACTAGAGTGTGAGATTATGTAGTGTTTGTCCAACTGGAATTAACCTTCTTTCCTGAGGAGGTAACTTCAAAGACAAAGCTTATGTTGATTATCTGTTAATTATCTGAAGTATTTGCTCTACTTCTGTTTCACTTTCTGGCTATTTCCATGAAGAAGAAATACTCTGACTCTGTATTTTTGGGAGAGTAAGGACCACTGAGGGAGAGGATTGTTAGTCACTATCTGTAGATGCCAGATAAAATTTGAAAAATTTTTACACTAGGCTCTACATCAAAGGCTCAGAGAACCTAATCCTTAGAGAAGTTGAGTCAACAAGAATTTACTATTCTGTGCCAGGTACTGGGCTATGCACTGGGGATACAAAGAAAGGCAAAAACTCTGATTTCGAGGAGCTCCCAGTCTAATGGATAAGACAACTTGCTCACAACTATATATGAATAAGACATGAGCAGGGTGAATTAGAAATTTTCTCAGAAAGAAGGAAGTAGCATTAAGGGGTATAGGACTGGGAAAGACTCTTGCAGGAGTTAGAATTTTAGATAAGTCTTGAAGAAGGTCAGGAGGAAAAGATGAAGGAGAGTATTCCGGGTATGGGGGAAAGCCAGAGAAAATGCATGGGGTCAAGGATAGAGTGTCTTGTTCAAGGAACGCAAGAAGTCAGTGTTACTGGATCACACAGTATGGTGATAGGATCTAATCCTACCAACATGACCAGTAAATTAGGAAATATGAGTGAGAGTCCAACCAGTATTGGATAGGGTGGCTAGTGAAGCTGTGCTATCAGGAAGGAGTAAGAAGATGGAAGGAGTGAGAAAAGAAAAGGTTGAATACAAGAGTCAAAGGGGCTACTTTGTGGGAAATGTCTATTTTCAAAGTCAAGAGGGATGGAAAACCAAAATACCAATGGTTATTTTAAGGTTAATGGGCCAAGATAAATATCAAAGATAGGCCCAAGAAATAGTACAAATATACTCTTCAAATTGTACTGAAACCATCCCTACCTTTGCTACCCTCCACTAGACACTCAGTCTTAGCACCTGATCCTTCAGAGAAAAGATGACCAAGACAGAAATATACCATCTTAGGGCAATTTAGATTAAAATTAATTTAATCTGGGCCTGTCAATGTGTTGTTATTGCTTCCAGCCCATGGCAACCCTACCCTGTAGATCCCACTAGAGCTTCCCCAGAATCCGTATTTTTTCATAGGTTTTCCCCTCCCCCTTTGAATCATGGCTTTGTGAGCCCACAACTCTGCTGAAATTGCTCCCTTAATGGTCCCTAATCATGTACTAATTGCTAAGTCTTACAGCTTTTTCTCAGAGTTCATCTTCTTTGGCTTCTATGCAGCATTTGACACACCTGATGATCCATCCCTTCTGCCTAGATATTCTTTCCTCTTTTAACTTCCATCATTGTCCTCTCCTTGTGCTACTCCTCAGTTTTTTCTGATTCATACACCTCCTTCCACCCTCCAAGTGTGAATATCCACCAAGGCTCTATGCTTGGTCTGCCTCTCTTCCCCCATACACTCTTGTTTGGTGTACTCCTCTGCTCACATTGATTCTGAACATGCTCACATTTATAGAGATGACTTCTAAATTTATATATCAATACCCAATCTATATCCCGAATGCCAGTTCTACATCCCCAGCTGCAAGCCACATGTGGCTTTCTAGATCCTTGTGTGGGGCCTTTTTACTGAGTCCAAGTTTTACAAAACAAATCCTTTTACTAAGGGAATTTGTTCTGTGATGTTTGGATTCAGTCACCCAGCTAGTGTCTGAGGCCAGATTTGAACTCAAGTCTTCTTGACTCCAGGCTGGGTGTTCTATCCACTGTGCCACCTAGCTGCCCCTTTTAAACCTACCCCTCCTCCAAACTTTCCAATTACTGTTAATGGCAAGACCATCTTCCTAATGAGCTTGACTTCAAATTTTGTCACCATCTTTGACTTTTCATCTTCTTTAACCTCTCACATCCAGTGAATTGCTATATTTTCTCAATTCTGCTTTCATATTTCTATAGTCTTCCCTTTTTCTACCCACATAGTCACCAACACTAGGTAGGATTCTTATCCTCTCCTGCCTAGATTGTTTTACACCGACACTGGACTCCTTAACTCTAGTCTCTCTGCATTCTCAATCTATCCTTCATTCAAATGTCCAATTAATCTTCCTAATGCACCAGTATGACCGCAGCACTCCCCTTCTCAAAAGCCCTCAGTGACTTCTTATTGTCTCTAGGATAAAATATAAATGCCTTTATTTGATTACAATTTGTCTCCAACCCACTTGCCAGCCCAGTTTCCTTTTTCTTTCCTCCACAATTCTAAGTTTCACTTAACTAGAATATTAACTGTTTCCTGAATTCAACACATTTTCTATTGCCTTTTGGCTTTTACAAAGACTCTCTCTCATGCCTGGAGAGTGTGTGCGTGTGTGTGTGTGTGTGTGCGCGCGCACGTGTGTGTGTGTGTGTATACCTACATGTATTTATCGATTCTGTCTTTCAGAATTTTTATATTACTTTGTAGATTAGCTCTGGGGTTAAATCCTCCAATAATTTTCCCTGATTGCTCTTCCCATTTAAAAAATGTTCCTTCACTCATCAAGTAATTCTAGAGCACTTGTCTGGTTCCATCCTTAATATACATCACATTCTAACTCACACTGTTCATATTTATGCACCAAAAATAGGAATTTTGTCCCTGGGTCAAGAAGGAAAAAAGGCATCCTCAGTGGAAGAGGCGGGGGACAAGAACCAGGGATATCATCATAATGGGATGGGGAGAAAGGATCTCACTTTACAAATCAGCTTGTAGCTTCCAATCCAATGTAATCCAACGAATATTTCTAAAGTGACTATTATATGCAAGGCACTGTGCTGGGGGCCTTAGGAATTAAAAAAAAATCTTTCCTTGAAGGAGTTTACATTCTTCTAGTGTGGTGCAACATGTAAATAAGCATATACGTGACAATTTGAGATAATGGAGATAGCACTAGCAATTAAGGGGATAGGGAAAGACTTCCCATGGGAGGTGGCACATGAAGTGAGACTTGAAGGAAGTTGGAATTCTAAGAGGAGAGGTCAAGGAGGAAATATATTCCAGATATGGGTTGGGGGACACAATCTATACAATGACACAATAATACCAACATCAGAAAGTAAATCATTTTGGCTAGAAGGAAGAATACGTGAAGAGGAATTATGTGAAGCAGACCTAAAAAGGGACAAACCATAAAGCAGTTTGAATGTCAAGCTTAGAAGTTTGTAATTTACCCTAGAGACAACAAAACATCATTGAAAATTCTTGAGCAGAAAACAACATAATCAGGCCTAGAGTTTCAGAAAATTCCTTCAGCAATTGTATGGAAGATAGATTGGAAAGAGAAGAGAGTAGAATCTCTGAGTACAATTAGGAGACTATTACAATTACACAGGTGAGAAGTAATGAAAACCAGAATTGGGGTAGTGGGTACATGGTTGGAGAAGGAGACATGGGAGTGAGACAAGCGGAGGTAGAATCTGTAAGACTGATTTGACACGGGAGGTGAGGAAGTCGGAAAGCAATGACACTGAGGTTGCAAATCAAAGTGGTTAGAAGAATGATGATACTCTCAAAATATTAGGGAAGGTTAACAGAAGAGTGAGTTTGGGGAAAAGATAATTAATTCTAGTTTGGATATGTTATATTAGAGATGCCTATGAAATATCCATTTGGATATTCAACTGGGTAATGTGAGACTGAAGCTCAGGAAAAGAAGTGGTTAGAGCTGGATACATAGCTCAGGAAGTCATCTTCGAAGAAATAGTGGAACCAATGGAAGTTGATCGGAACAAGTGATGTTCTCACTAAGAGAACAAATGTAGAGAGAAAAGATAGAAGGGCCCAAGATAGAGCCTTAAGGGAGACTCAGTTAGAAAACAGCAAAGGAGAGTAAGAAGGAGTCATCAGACAGGTAGGAGAGAGGGACCTAGACCACAAAAGTCAAATAGGGAGGAAAGAGAATACCTGGAAGGGGAAATCGCAAAAGATACAGACAAATCAAGAAGGAAGAAGACTTAGATGAGGTTACCAATAAGATTTAGTCATTGATAGATTCTTGATAACCTGGGAGACAGCTATTTTTAGCCACTGTCATGGGATTGTAGTTCAGTTGCCAGAACTTGAGAGATGTATGAGAAGGGAACTAGAGGCAATGGGTTGTTTTTCCCCAAGGTGTTTAGCTGTGATTGGAGGACAAATATGAGATGAAAGCTTGCTGTTTTAAATAATTATTGTTACCAACTAGATGTTAGTTAGACCAAGTACGACTGGGAGGAGGGAAAGAATAGCAACTCTTCCTCCCCAATCGTCCCCATCTGAATGTAAGCTTCATCCCAGGACTCCCCCCTTTCCTTCTGCTTCATGATAATGATGGGTGAAGCACCCTCTCCTCCCTTCAAAGCATTGGCAAAATACCCACCAACCGTGACAAACAGATGAATGTGTCTAAATCAGGACCTCTTTGGCAGTCTGGTGAAGCGTATGGACTCCTCGGAATAACATTTTCCAAATGCATAAAATACATAGGATTACAAAGAAAACCAATTATGTTAAAATTCTGTTATCAAAATATTTTTAAAAAACAAATTCATAGACCCTAAATTAAGACCATGTTTTAAGTAGTCTGTCCCTCCAGTTGTGTGGAGAGGAGGTGGCATGTTGTCTTGTTGGGGCCAGAGTGGGAAGTTTATTGTGCCTTGCATTTCCGGATGCTGATAGGATGACCCTACTCCAAGAGCATATGCTGAGGTTCTCCTCTGCCACAGGTCCTCTGGTCCTGCCTCCTTGAGCTTCCTATCTACTTCCTGGAGGTTGGAAGGAACATCCATTCTTCACTTTCAAACCTTCTTGGTGGCAAGGCCATCAGCCCCTGCCCTTCTTTAAATATTGAAGCCCATCTCCACCTCCAGTTACCAGCCTCAGTTCAAGTGGAAAGGGCCCAGGGTATTGCAGTCACAAAGACCTGCTGGAAGAGGAAACACCTTTTTGTGACTTTATTGGGCCCTGGTAGAGTGTCCCAGTGAAGGAAGATATTCTCTGAAAGAGTCTAGAGAGTTGTCACCAGAGATGTGCTGGAGCAATTGGTAAATTTTCAGTATACAAAATAGCTATACCTAGGGCTTGATTTATTGTTTTGCTGATTGTCTAAACTTTAAAAAGTGTTGATAATGCAAATTAAACTTCAAAGTATGTGAGAACTGCATTGTTGAACATTTACCAGCACACTCCTGGTTGACATCCAATCCCTCTCATGTCACCCTCTCATTCAGGTATCAAGAAGTACTCCTCTCAGGTGGAGCCAAGATGACAGCTGGAAAGCAGGCACTTGCTTAAGCTCCCCCACCCAGGTCCTTCCAAATACCTATAAAAATGTATCTGAACAAATTCTAGAGCTGCAGAACCCACGAAATACCAATAGGAAGCAGGGCTCCAGCCAGGACATCCCTGGAAAGGATCTATCACACAGAGCTGGGAGCAGAATGGAGCAGAACCCAGCATGGGCCACTCCAGGACCAACCAGACCAGGAATTGGGTGAAACAGGCATAGCATCCTGAATCAGTGAGGTGTGGCAGTTACCAGACTTCTCAACCCACAAATGCCAAAGATAACAGAGAAGGTTAGTGGGAAAAGCTGCTGGTACAGAGTAAAAGGAGCTCACAGTTGGCTACCACCCTCTTTCCCCCCCCCCCGGGGGGCGGGGTAGAGGAGGTAGTGAAGCTCTGAGGCTGCTTACAGAGCTACAGCTGCAGTTGCTTCAGGCCCACCTGGTGGGAGGAGTTAAGTGGTGGCTCAGAGCAGGAGTGCAAAGCCTGCCTTGCCCTGCCTGGATCTGGGCCACAATCCTGGTTGACTGTTCTTGGAGGAGAAGGAGCACTGGTATGGCAGAGCTTGCTGTGTAGAAGTAGCTCTGAAAATAGCAGCAGAGCCCCTCAACCTTGGGACAAAGTACTCTCTACTCTACAACCAGTCATACCCCAAAGAAAAGCTCAAGGGTCAAGTAGTTGGCTAGGAACATGAACGGGCAGCAAAAATGCTCTCAGATTCAGACTCAGACTTCGGAATCATTTGTTGGTGACGAAGAAGACCAAAACATACAGCAAGAAGAAGTCAACAAAGTCAAAGAGCCTACATCAAAAGCCTCCAAGAAAAATATGAATTGGTCTCAGGCCATGGAAGAACTCAAAAAGGATTTGGAAAAGCAAGTTAGAGA